>OV743439.1:7737200-8337200 GCA_928269145.1 Agriphila tristella | reverse complement strand
CACGCTCGCAGCAAAAATCGATTTTGCTGCGAGTTTTTACGCGCCAAAAGCACCCTTTTCGTGCTGGAGAGGTGAAAAATTACTTCGTCACAGAACGTCAACTTTTCGATATGTTAGTGAAAACATGGGAAACATAATTTTGTTACGATCGCTTTTTGTTTGGCAACAAACAATGGGGTAGTGTGTGTTGTTTGTTCTACTTGTGTCAGTGAGAAGAAAGATCGGTGGTGCAGCGGATGTCTATTGTGTGTTGATGCACCGATTCGATTCCGTTGTCAATAAATTGAGCTCTAAATACGAATGATCGAATGGAACAGGCTTAGAGGGAACAGGACATTGGCTTCGATGAGAGTGGACATAAAAATGTTGACTATGTATGAGAGTTAAGCTGATCGCACATTTGTAAGCACCGTACGCGCCGCACGCGCCGAACGCGCCGCATTTTAGAATTCGTTGTTTGCAATTATATGAAACCTCGTATATTTATCCGCACCGTACGCGCCATTTCGTAAAATACGGTAGGCATCCGAACTCCAAAGGAACCATTCTGATGACGTCATAAAACGCGGTGCGTACGGCGCGTGCGGCGCGTGCTGCTACTCAGTGTTGCCTCATTCGGATCCAAAGAGCTGAACGATTTGCACGTACTGAATGTACCTACACGCCCGAAATGGACGAATTGGCTTTAATATCGTTTGTACAACAATATGAAGAGTTGTATAATTTACCACATCCCCACTATATGAACCAGCAAAGACGGGATAACATATGGGAAGAAATTGGAGAACAAATGAATGAAACTGGTAAGAAATTATAATTTTTATTTCAAAAGAATTTTAAGACCTACAGTCATCGAATTGTAACATACAACTAAAACGCACTCGACATTGGCACTTGACCGGTTTATATTATATTCTGTTTAAAAAATCACTGTTGCCGTCTTCCAGCACGTACTCTTTGTCTTTGCCACGGAATTGCTCCCCTTTCGGAATAAAAATATTCCTTTAAGGCATTTCTTACTGCCAGAGCATCAGAAGTTGACTGTCCTCCAATACCTGTGAAATTTTCCAATTCATGCATGTCTCTCAACGTTATCATTTGATCTCTTTCTGACCAATAACATGTATCATCGCGTAAAATATCATGTAGGCAACATATTGCCGTAACGACTGTGACAGTATGATTGTGACTCATGAGTAATCTCCTTTCAAATAATCTAAATTTTTTCACTAATATACCAAACGTATCTTCAACTGTATTTCGTGCTCGGCTCAGGCGGTAGTTAAATATTTTTTTTCCTTCGTCTCCTCTGGCGTCGTCACGTGAATAAGGTCTCATTAAATACGTACTTAATCCGAATGCTTCGTCTGCAATTATTACATGTGGCAAGACTGTGTTTCCTCCTAGAAGTGCTTTTGGTGATGGCATGTTTAAACTTCCGTCGCTTAAACGCTTTCCCAAATTAGAATTTTTGAATATGTTGGCATCTGAATTCTTACCACAAGCGCCAACATCTATGGCAATAAATTTATAATTTGCGTCTACCAATGCCAGTAACACTGTACTAAAATGTTTTTTGTAGCAATAATACATAGAGCCACTGTGCGCCGGAGCTTGAAATAATATATGTTTACCGTCAAGAGCTGCAACAGCATTTGAAAAATTCCACTTTTCGCGAAATATTATTTCTGACGACATCCACAAAAATTCATCTGGCGTAGGCATTACAATCGGTTGTAGTATTTGATATATTACATTACATGTTGAATAAATTATTGTACGGACTGTACTCTCGCCCATACGGAAATTATCCGACAGCGGTGTAAAAGAATTTCCGGTTGCTAAAAACCTGAAAAGAAACATTTTTACATTAGATATTTTATATTCTGTTTTCTTGATTTATTAAAAAATTGTTCCCAGGTGCAACATGTAGAGAAAGATGGACAAGAATCCGAGAAAACTATAGAAAGGCGTTGAGTTTAAGGAAGACAAAAAGTGGTCAAGCCGCAACCAAAATAAAACCACCTAAATATAACAAAGAGCTAAGCTTCCTCTTTCCCTATATAAACGATGAAGAACATAGAGTTTCAAATATATCAGTACCAGCACGAGAAACGCCCTCTTCAGTTAATTCTCCACATTCCGAGTCTGGAGAAGATTTCCAACAAGCGGAATCGCCACTACCGAGATACACTCCAACTCGCTCCTGTAGTCGTACGTCATCGCTCAGATCCACAGATAATCCTACCACTAGTGTAGCAACAGTACTAACAGACTATTTGGC
The DNA here is from genome assembly GCA_928269145.1 of Agriphila tristella. Taxonomy (NCBI): domain Eukaryota; kingdom Metazoa; phylum Arthropoda; class Insecta; order Lepidoptera; family Crambidae; genus Agriphila; species Agriphila tristella. The sequence goes on along the minus strand of OV743439.1, from coordinate 8,334,916 downwards.
CAAACAAAACCGGTCACGTGAGTCTGCGCAAAATAATATTAATGTAAACCAAGATCCTATAATAGATTTTTTTATGAGTATGGCTAGAACTGTACAAAGACTTGATAAAAAGAAACAACTGTACATCAAAGGTCAATTGTTTCAATTAGTGCATAATGCAGAAATGGAAACGCTAAATGAAAAGGAGGCTACTTCTGAATCTATTGATACGGTTCACTCCCCTGAAATGACCCTCTTTACGTTGCCGCCGAATTCTATACAAAATACTACAGTGTCGCATTTGACAAATGCTGAGTCTGTACGTCCACGTATTGCACCGACCACTTCGACTGTCACATCTGGAGTGTCTCATTTTGAAACTGTACGTCCACGTATTGCACCAACCACTTCGACTGGCACGATACCTCAACAAGAAATGGCATCAATACACCCTACACATCAAATAACGATAATGAGTGACGAGATTATTAATGCACCGACCACTTCGACTGCCACGATACCTCAACAAGAAATGATTATGAGTGACGAGATTATTAATGCATCCTATGATCATGAGAGCTCTGAGTTGGATGAAGAACTAAAGAAATACGTAGTATTTAAGAAATACTAATTGTTGATTTTATGTTCTTTTCTATATAATACTTGATTATTACCTCTAAATTCTTAATAAAACTTATCAATAAATAATACCTCAAACATACAACAAGTCTTTCCTCTGGTCCGATTACCCTTCTAAATCTTGAATTTTCCATAGTAAGATGTGGTTTTAGAATATGTAGCAATTCTTGAAATTTCCTGTATGTCATGTGCAGATATCTGAAAAATCGTTGATCATCATCTATTAAATCTGGAAATAACGTATGATATTCTCCATATAAGTTCCTTTTCCTTCCTTCCTTCCTTCCTTTTTAAATTAATGTTGTGAATCCAGAGTCTTTTTTTTCTTTGAATTTCATTTTCTTCTTCCTCTGCCAATAAGCAGGCTATTACAACAATTTCTTTCATAGCAAAATGTCACCGCACCGTTTCACACCAGAGGCAAGAAAAAACTGCAAAAATTGTTGGCAGCACACAGAAATGCGACGCGTTCGGTGCGTACGGTGCTGACAAATATGCGACCCAATTTTAAAATGCGGCGCGTTCGGCACGTGCGGCGCGTACGGTGCTTACAAATGTGCGATCAGCTTTAACTTATAGAAGTAACATTTTGATAATTAATATTTTTGTTTAAATAAAAAGGAAGGAAAATTACAGAAGTTAACCTTCTCCGTATTTATGACTGATGATGATTTATGACTGGTATTTTGACGACGAACTCGTATTAGTGTGGCACTAATACGAGTATACATACAGTATACCCTTAGCACGAACATCTATCGAGAAAAAAAAGGACGTAAACGTACTTAATTGAGTAATTATCTATACTTATAACAAATTTAATTTCGCTTTTCGGCGGTAGATGGCGCTGTACTAATTTCCCATACAAAATTCCTCTATCGAATGTTTTTACGCATATTCTTTTTTTCGATAGCTGTTCGTGCTAAGGGTACAAATAGTGCCCGTGGGTAATGTAATTATTCAAGGAGTGTTGTGTCGCGGGGTAACAAAATCTCCTTACTAGTACTGACCCCCCTAGCCAAAGTACATTTGCAAATCTTCGTCATCGCTTCGCTTTCGAAACATGTATGGAATTAACATAAGGTTTCGTTAACAATCGAGTTTTAAAACGATCCATAAATTTTTCGGAGCGAATCGATAGCGAAAATTTGCAATTATCTTACTTTGGCTAGGGGAACTGATTAGATAAATAGTGTCACGGGAGATAAAATTTACCCAAGGCACTACTGGTAGTGCCAAACGGTAGAGCCAAGGGGGGAAAGAGGGACTTTAATCAGTTACTAACAAAAGGTTTGGAATCCTTAAAATATAGAAAATACAGTGTGCTGAAAAACCTGTCAAAATAAAGCAATTTTGGATATTTGATGGTTACTAAAATTACTCAAATAATGGATGTCCCAGAAGTTAAGAGACATTATTCAATGCTCATACTGGTTACAAAAAAAGTTAAGGAAAAGAAAAAAATGTTACCATCTTAACCACTGGTAACTAATATATCCAAATAGTGACTTTTACAAATTTCTACTTATCTTCTGAAACTGAAACGAGACAATCAAGAACCGTTTGCTCATAGATATTATTCATAACTATCGACGTATTGAGAAATCAGCGACAGTTCATAATTTTATTCAAAAAGAAGCTTCGAGAATATAGTATCTATAGAATCATTATCATTTGTAGAAACGAGTGAGACTAATTTTAAAAAGAATTCGGGAAGGTGATGTACAATAGCAACTAATCGAAACATGAATACGGGAAAAAAGGTTTTTGAGGAGGCACCTTGAACGTCAATGAGACTGCGGTGGATAAAGGAAAAATATCTTAGTCAAATGTGAATGTAAATAAAGTTCGATAGTTAGGCTTGAAAGCCTTTGTAAAATTAACCACCCCCAAATAAGTTTAAGACCAGGAAGTGCGTCAAAAGACAGGTTGCCAATCTAGCTCACTCAAAATTTTTAGTGTTTGGATGTCGAATTTATTATAACTAAACAAAACAATGCTGATGTTCCTTTTAGCTCAAGGTATCAAAAAGTTTTGGGCATTGTCTAAAAAGTAATGAAAAAAATATTATGCAGAAAAGCCAAAAACATTGACATCTTTCAAACATAGTTCGTTAGATTAACCAAAAGAGAGCCTCAGCGTCATTAAAAGCTGAAAAGTGGGAACGAGATAAGCAGCAATTAATTTATAAAAAATCGGATACAAAGTCATTGATAGAGCAAATTTAATTTAGATTGATAAAATTTGTATATTTAACGTTAATTTGTATATTAAACTGAACAGCTCATATTAAATTTTTTGAACAAAAATTTATAGTTAAATTAGTCTCTTTACTTTTGGGACACCCCAGTAAGTATGATTTCAATGTTAGTTTGCAGGCAAAAGATTTAGTATAACTCAAAGTAATATTATGTATTTAATTTTACACATTAAGGAAAACCACATTTCAACTTTTCACGTATCATTTATCAAAGTCAGAAGTGACATTTTCGGTTATAGCTGACTTCAACTTGAAAGTTTCCTTAATATCCGACCCCAAAAGTACTGAATATATTAAATTCTCGTTTCTAAGTTTTGAGCTGTATGAAAATTTACGTAGTTATCTTGAAATATAAATCTACTTATGTCACACCAATATTTTACCGATTGCTAGAAAGAAGGATTGCTAGTTGATGTTTGTTAAATTTTGTTGAATGAATTATTTCGCGTAAAACAAATTTGAAAATGTTTATACAGACGACATTTGTCATTATTTTTTAGGACGCCGGCGTCCGCGCGGGCATTGATGAATTAAATCTAAATACTGAAATTACATTCGTTATTTGATATTAGTGACAACCGAGTAATTCAACAATTAGCCGTGGCAAATGTCATGTTTATAAAAAAAAATTGTTAAAAACTAAAGACAGTAAGATCGTTATTGGTACCTTTTACTGGCAGTTTCACTAAGCACTAATTACACTAAGTATTAGTTGCTAAGCTTATGTAAGCCTAGGATAAGTATTTGTGTTACTTTTAATACCTATGTATTATTTAGGCTGGCCCCAGACCTACCGGTTCCGTTTCTTTGCTTTGCTGTGCTACCTTGCTTGAAAGACCGCCGACCAACCAGGGTAATTTTCAATCTATCGCATTTTGGGACTAGACCAAATTGGCAAGATAGCCATTAGCTTGGTTTTATCAAATGTCATCGCCTGGATTGCGAAGTAGGAAGCTTTTAGGAGATATGCCATCCTGAACATGGACTCCGATCGTTAAAAATAACTCGATCGCTTATTTATACAAGATGTTTGGTAAAGCCTTATAAAACTGAATATGGTAGATAGGGACCATAATAAAACTGAACAACTTTTACTATGGGACCAAATCTGAAATCGCGAAAAAAAATGAACTGTTTCATACATTTTGATAATTTCGTTATTAATTTTTGTATAAAACAGCAGTTTTTTTTTAAAACGAAAACTAAAACTTCTCATCGCACCCCAGACGACGATATTTGATAACACCAAACTAATGGCTATCTTGCCAATGTGGTCAGGTCAAAATATGCGATAGATTGAAAATGAGCCTCTTGGCCGGCGGTCCATGGTAGAACAGCAAAGCAAAGAAACGGAACCGGTAGGTCTGGGGCCAGCCTTAACCTATTTTAGGGAATGCGATGAAACCTTATCCTTCTTCTTCTTCTTCTTCTTCTTGTCGGTGCAGGCGGTTTCCGCAACTCGACGTCTATTGCGCCTATTTTGCGTCGTAGAATGTGCGGCCGGATCACTCCAGCCATCCCAGCTCAGCCAGGAATGCTCCAAGGGCTTTCACGTTCGTGATCGCTTCCTGGACACTGCCCGGCGAGCCGAGGTATCTCGCCCGGTAAGGGGCCACCCCTCTGCATTCCAGCAGAACGTGGGCGGCTGTTTCTTCTTCCTCCATGCATCCTCTGCATAGGGGACTGTCCGTGACACCTAAGTTAAAAAGATGTTTGTTAAATTGTCCATGACCAGTAATAGCACCTGTTACCAGGCGAAGTTGCGGTCTGCACAGTTGTATCAGGGCCCTGGATAGACGAGCGTCCACGCGCGGTAGTGCGAGTTTCGCCTGTCTGCACGAGTCCAGAGAGCTCCAGTTCTGTTGGTGTAGTTCTATAGTGCGTTCACGGATTTTACTTGCAAACCAGCTGGTCGGGATAGGCGCGATCGGCTCTGGGCCAACGGGCATCGAACCAGATGCGCGTCTAGCCAGTTCGTCGGCTGCGTCGTTTCCCCGTGATCCACTGTGACCTTTGATCCATTGGATAGTAATAGTATTAAGTGCACCTACTGTATTTAGGGCGTGATGACACTCAAGTAAAAGGCTCGATGTGATGCGACTGCCCTGGAGAGCCTGTAGAACGGATTTGCTGTCGGAGAGAATTAAGATGTCGCGGTCTTTTACCTCCCTTGTTTCGATTGCTCGAGCCGCCATTATTATGCCCACGCACTCGGCCTGAAAGACCGTGTTGTATGAGCTTAAGGGGGATGCAATTTGTATGTTTAGGTCCTCTGAGAAAACACCCGACCCTGTGCCCGATGAGGTCTTGGAGCCGTCGGTGTATATCAGGAGAGCCTTGTGTCTTTTCTTAGAGCTGATGTCGTCTATCAGGTGTATTCTGTATTTTTTGTCAAAAATGAGGGTTGGCTTAACTTTGTCGCATGGTGCTTCAATAAGAGGGGTGTTCAGCCAGCCCTCCAGTAGTCCACTGAGATGTTTTACCCTCTCGAATTTTAGAGATCCCAGTTGTTTTAGTCTTAACGCTGTTTTGGCTGCCTCCTGTTGAATGTGCAAGTGCAATGGTGTTAGGTTTAGCATTACCTCTAGAGCAGCTGTGGGAGCTGTGCTCATGCATCCAGTGAGGGCGCAGCAGGCCTGACGTTGTAGTCCCTGTAGCTTTTTGGCTCCAGTGATTTGGGCGGCTTTTGGCCACCATACTACAGATCCATAGCTTACCAGGGGTTTTATGATCGTGTTGTAGAGCCAGAGGAATAGTTTGGGTGCTAGGCCCCAACGTTTACCAATCATCTTTCGGTACTGCCATAAAATGACGCTGGCGGACTGCGTTTTGTACTCCAAGTGGCTGTTCCAATTAAGTTTGCTGTCTAGGATTATGCCTAGGTACTTTACCTCGTCAGAGAGTTGTAGTGTAGTTCCAAACAGTTTCGGCAGACAGAAGTCGCCCACCCGACGTTTGTTTGTGAACATTACCATTTCCGTCTTCGTAGGATTGACGGTCAGGTCGTGTTTTTGGCACCACTCTTCAACCTTCATCAGGGCTGCTTGCATGGTGTTACAGGTTATGCCAGCCTGGTTACCTATACTTAGTATAGTAATGTCGTCCGCATATCCTATAGTGTAAAAATAGTTAGAGTTAAGATGGGAGATCAGGGGGCCTACTCAAATGGCAAACGTTATAAGCGTTTCTATATTCTACATGTTTCTTCGACTCGGCGAAAGCGATATTATTTTGGTACCCAACCCGTCTCTGCATTCAATCTTCAAACGCTTGTATCACAGAGTAACTAGAGAGAGAGTAACTCAAAGAGTCCACTAGCGCCTTTGGAAATCGATGGGGAACTACTGACATGAAATTTTAATAGCTGAAAATGTAATTTTTTGTTTCTTATTATATATTTATTTTACTTTTTTGTAATATCTTTATTTATAACAAAATAGAAAATATTAATGAAAAAGAACAAATCAAAACAAAAAAATACAAAACAACTATGATTTGGCTCGGTATTCGTACAACGGTATAAATGTTGTAGCACGGTAAATATCTATTAATATTGTAACTAGGGTTGCCACCTTTTTTGAACTAATAAAGTATATTGATTGCTAAAGCTAGTAAAAAGTACGTTGTATGTTGTATGGAAATAAAGTAATATTTATTTTTACCTTTAAAACATACTTTTTATTACTTTTGGCAATATTTAAGCAAATCTTGTGAAATAAAGTATTTTCACGTACCTACTTTATTTTCCTCATAAAGTAGAGAGTACAATAACCCCGAAATAAAGTACAGGTGGCAACCTTAAATTGAGACCTTTTTGTCGCACGATACACCCGGCTACAGTATTTTAATTTCAGCTAAGTACTTACTTTCGTATCTTTCTAGTTTTGTAATTGCGTATAACCTGCGTAATATTTTAGAATCCATAATATTATAGCGAAAATGAAATAGGTAGGTAGGTACCTAGGTTAACAAAACTAACAGTAAAAACAAAAAACTGAAAAAGCTAAATACCTATATATTAAAGAGAGAAACAAATTATTTTCAAATCCTTCGAGCCGTACTTAGTAGGCAATACCTATAGTAAAAAAAATATTTTAATAAAAGTATACTAAATCTTATTTTTTGGACTCCGGGTATTTAAACATGACATCTCTGCCTGTCTAGCATGACCGATTTATATCGCGTGATGTAGCGTTTTATCACGTTGAACTGTCAAAAAGACAAAGAAATTTGACAGTTGAGTGTCGATAAAATGCTATATCACGCGATATAAATCGGTCATGCTAGGCAGGCTGGAGTAATAAAATAATAAATATAATACAAACAGCACAATCTGCAATTTACCATAGTAAGTAAGTACTTGTATTTCAATCAATAATTAGTTCGTAGGTATATTACGTTCGTCACTGCGGCGCATTCGCGACTGTTCGTGTACCGAGTATTGTTGAAATTGGAATACTGATAGATACAGTCAGTGGCACGAATCATGAAATTGAGTGGGGATTGCGGGGAACGCGTATTCTGGGTATGCGTTGTGGTGAGAGGGGCGCAGGCGGCGGGAGAGGGGCACGCACTATTGGTCGCTCACAAGAGCACATGCGCAAACTTATCCCCACTCCGTCGAAAAATATTCATGATTCGTGCCACTGACTGTACCATTACCTTGGTAGTAATGTCATGTAAATAAACAGAGGTGGTGGTAATCCGCTACGCTACTAGACTGGGTCATTAATTCGGGTGTCGAATTTTATCATTATTATTGTAATTCGCACCATGACCAAACTCAAAAACGATTTTCATTTTCATATTTTTAATATAATTTTGTTTTTAATTACTTTATAACCAGTTGAAGTTTTTTGGCAAACTTGAAGACTTTGTTGTGAAAGTTGATGCTTAAGATTCAGAGATGACGCTACTTTTGTTTCGACCGTTTACGTTGTTCCAAGTGTGCCCCTCTTGTATTATACTGTATGATCTGTGTTTAACGTTACGCTAGCTCCGACAGAAAGAAATGGTACTCAAATGGCTATTTTGACATGTAGATTTGCCGACGATAGCCAGCAATCGTACTAAATCGAAGCGAACGCCCATACCCTGTAGAAAGAAACAAATAGTCGTACGACACGTGTCTTATTTTCAATTTTGAAAAGGGTTTTTGTGTTTCCTGTGATTCCTGCCAATAAAACTAATGGAGAAGATAAATCATAATAGTGATCTGTGTAAGAAGCACTGAAGCAGGCCACTTAAGGCGTGGGGCCTCGGAATTAAAATCCCTAATCATCAGTAAGTACTTAGAATTAATTGATAAATTATGCAGTAGGTATTTTGAAGAGTATTCTTCTTTACAAAAGCCTGAAGGCATTGGCGTATCTAAAGATTATTTCCAGTGGGGCAGGGCCTCTAGTTCTGGGGCAAAGCCTAGGGTCACAGAATATATAATAGTACTAACGTCTAGGGTGCTTGACTAGAGCCGTGTTGGAGTTTTGAAAGGCAATAGAAAAGTATTATAGCTGGTATTTTTCTGGGGTGGGTATCAGGCTGGTCTGGGGTGGGCACGGCCCACCCCCTTCCTGCCAATGCCTGAAGGTTGTCATTTCGTAAGTATAAATTAGTTCCAGTTACTCGTAGGTACAATACCTAATTATGTAAAATCTTTTTTCATTAGTTTCCCTTTCTTTAGTCGGTAATCACAATAAAATATGATTCCCTTATAATTAACATTTATCTTTCATGTAGCATGGAAATGAAGTATTAGTTGAGCTATGTAATGATTTCAAATTTTCAATTAAGTACTTTTTATTGTTTCAGGTCGTGATAATTTCTTCTTGAATTTTCGTTCAAAATAAAATTTGCACTACCTATATTATAAGAAGATAAAGAAGAAGTGTAAAGTGAAATTATAGTGATGATTTCTGAAACTGTGGCAAGCTAATGGGCTGTGTAATAAGTGAGCGAAGCTTTGTACTAATGTATTTTATCACAAACACAACACAGAGAAAGCATTGATAATTTGATACAATGGCAAACAAAATAGTGTATAAAACATAAGAAAAATATGTCATAAGTCAAAGACTTCTATGTTGTACCTATACTTATTACACATGTATAAAAAAGGAACAACAATTAAAAAATAATAAATTAAAAGTAAAAGCTATAAAGCATGTATCAAAAAAGAGGTCAGCCCGGCAGCTGGCCGAGTGATGGTAAGTGTTAAACTTGATATTATACATAACATATAGTTAACTTCACCACCATAGACTATAGCCTGACATGCTATAATTCAGTGCGGGTTGGCTTGGGTTGAGTAGTGGTCCCCCGACACATATTTGGAAGTTAAATGCAGACAAACAGACATAAGGCTTCAATAACACATAATCTTTATGTTTAAGTTGCATCGGGGCTATGGTTTCCAGATCTAATAATGAGATTTCCTGACTTTTTCCCTGACTTTTCAGGAAATTTCTTGTAAATCTACATCTACATTCTTAATTTAGTTGACATTTAATAATCTTTTCACACCAAGTGATTTACAAATTATGTGTTTTCATTAAGTTTTTACTGCTACAGTTATCAGTACATCCCTGACAACTACAGTTTTTATCCCTGTTTTCCTGATAGATGACTTAAATTCCTGACATGTCAGGAATGTTACTTGGTAATTAATATTCGCTAATTATTCGCTAATTCTAATTCACTAATAATAATCACATAGTCATAAATTTACCTCTTTAATGAGTGAAAAAATAAAAATAGAATAAAAATAGTAGGTAATTGTTTTAATATAATGTTAACTTAAATAAATAAATACCTACTTTTTTTACAGGTGACACTTAGAAGAAGGCCTGTTTGTAAGATATACTAGTTACAATAAGCCAAGCAAGACTGATTCAACTACTGATACAAGATGGTATCTAACAAAATCATGGGCCTCAGTACTTTGTCTGCGTGAAAAGCTTTTTTTGCTATCCCTTGGGAACTTTGTTAAGGATGAAAGGACCCTATGTCCTTCTCTGTACCCCTGACAACATGTACCTATGTAAAATTTCATGATGATTGTAACAATTGTTTGTTACACCTCTAAACAAACAAACGGACTTTCTCATTTATAATATTATTAGTAAGGATGTGAATGCTTTGTTATTATTATTTTTTTACTTTTAAGTTCAAAAAGTAAATGTTTTCTTTGATTTAAATTTAAATTTGTTTTAATCTAACACCTTATAACTACCCTATTATTTTGATAATGCAAAACAACAACATATTGTTGAATTTTTTTTTTGTTTTGTAGATGTGACAGATAGTACACAAAATGAAAGGTTAGAGGTAGGTAGTCAATATTTTATTTTATAATTATATCTAAACCAATACAATTAGGTATATGATTTTAAAGCACAAAGTACAGTACAGCCAGAACTTTTCCATCATGCTCCTTTTTATTTTATTATTACAGTACCTAAAGTTTCATAATCTTGTTTGTCGCTTGGAGCAAAATATTCATTAGGTACTATAATTTTGTTCAATAGCTTCAGCGTTTGTTCCTGTGCACCATCGGGCACGTTCGGTGTCCAAGGGTTAGTTTTTCCAACATCTTTTCTAGCCAATTTAAAAGGTACTTGTGTATTATATTCTGCAATGTCAATATACCTATTGAATTGTATGTATCTGAAATTCAATAAGATTGGGTTAATAACAATTTAGGTAAATAAAAGACTTATTAAAAACCATAGCGGTATTTTGATCTAATAAGTAGTCAGTATATAATGTTACGGCTAATACCCGAAGTACCCGAATAGCTGGCTAAAACTATGTGCAGCCTATGTGTAGTTTGGGGTATGAAGAAAGTTATTTGTATTATCTGTTAAAAAAAATCATCATCATCATATCAGCCGCACGACACCCACTGCTGGGTATAGATAGGCCTATCGGCTACACCTAGTTTTAGCCGCACTTCGGGTATTAGCTGTAACATTATAATTATATACTTATTATTTACCAGCATTCTTGATCACTTTTTTGTTTGTTTCATCCTTTGGTCAGAAAAGAGAGTCATGTTTTCTTGCCAATTATATTCCGTAAGTATTGTAGGTATCTTGAACTGAAATAAATGTAAGTTATGATTGATAAGTCCATACGATAAGTCTTAAGTGTGGTATTTTGATGTAAGTAATATAAAGTTCTTACTTACTTACTAAGTAAATATATCTTATTTATTATTATAGGTATCCATGGCATATGATTGCTGATTATTATAAAGAAAATTAGGTAGGTACTATACAATTCTAATTAATTAGTTTAGTAATAAACACATTAAAATTTTTACACAACACAGAGGAAATAATCACCACGTAGTAAGCAAACAATTGACATTAGGTGCATTCCAACAGAATAATCGCTGAGTCATTGATCCATCGAGATAAATATACAAGAGATATACATATTTATATAGAGCGTTTTCGGCGGGAGCTGATGCGTGCTAACTTCAAGTAACTATATTACGAGAAAAAAACGCAAGAGAAAAGTTTCAATATTACAGTTGATTTTCTCAAGCATTAAGGTCCAAACAAATTATCGGACGCGGCTTATGGACGCGGCTTACTGCCGCGGCTGATAAGTGTGAACACTCTAATAACATCCTGCGTGCCAGATAGCTATCGGACGTCCGATGACGTCATATTAGTCGATTGTTACGTCCGCGACCTACTACATCCGATAGTTTGCACACCTGCCGCGGCTGATCTGCAGCCGCGGCAGTAAGCTACGTCCGATTATTTGTTTGGACCTTTATACTATTGATTTTGATTTAAAAAAAAAATTATGCATATTTCCTATTGGTGGATTTTGTTCGCTGGCTATCGAATCAGCGGCCAGCTCTGCCACCGGCTAAAGCCTCGATTACATACGCCGATTTAGCTTCCTTACTGGGGATCCAATCTAGGAACCCAAATTGGATGTAGCGATCACACTATGCCCCAATTAGGACATGATTTCACTGATTAGGGTTGTCACCAGTACTTAACAATTACATTATTGTACATAGATTAAACAATGAGTTTTCACTATTAACGGAAATGTAAAGGTAGGTTTTAATGAGTACTCTGATAGGAAATGGTTTGATGATGAAGCCGAACTCTGTAATAAAAAAGATGGCGGTCAACTTTATTGTTTGTGGGCCGATTTCAATGAAACTCGGTTTTGTTACTATTTTGACAAAAAATAACAACGAAATGTTGAAAATATTTAAAATCCAAGATGGCGGCCAACATTTTTGTTTGTGGGCCGATTTCGATGAAACTCGGTTTTTGTACTATTTTAACAAGAAAATAACAACGCAATTTTTCAAATACTAAAAATCTAAGATGGCGGTCAACTTTTTTGTTTTTGGGCCGATTTCGATAAAACTCGGTATTTGGTCCTATTTTGTCAAGAAAATAACAACGCAATATTGAAAATATTAAGAAATCCAAGATAGTGGCCAACATTTTTTTTGTGGGCCGATTTCGATGAAATTTGGTTTTGGTACTATTTTAACATGAAAATAACAACACAATTTTTTAAATATTATAAATCCAAGATGGCGGTCAACTTTTTTGTTTTTGGGCCGATTTTGATAAAACTCGGTTTTTGGTCCTATTTTGACAAGAAAATAACAACGCAATCTTAAAAATATTCAAAAATCCAAAATGACGGCCAACTTTTTTGCTATTGGGCCGATTTCGATTAAACTCGGTTGTTGGTACTATTTTGACAAGAAAATAACAAGGCAATGTTAAAAATATTAAAAATCCAAGATGGTGGCCTATTTTTTTGTTCGTGGTCCAATTTTAATAAAACTTGGGTTTTGGTACAAACTACTTAAATAGTAACAAGAATCATCATCATCGAAATCGAAAAATTGAGAAATCGGCTCATAAATAAAAGAGTTGGCTGGTATATTGATTTTATTATTATTTTCAACATTTCGTTATTTTTTCGTCAAAGTAGTAACAAAACCGAGTTTCTTTGAAATCGGCCCATAAACAAAAATTTTGGCCGCCATTTTGAATTTTTTGTATTTGAAAAATTGAATTGTCATTTTCTTGTCAACATAGTAGCGAAAACTGAGTTTCATCGAAATCGGCCCACAAACAAAAACGATGGCCGCCATCTTGGATTTTTATTATTTGAAAAATTGAGTTGTTATTTTCTTGCCAAAATAGTACCAAAAACCGAGTTTCATCGAAATCAGGCCAAAAACAAAAAAGTTGGCCCCCAATCTTGAATTTTTGGTACGCACTCAAATGGTAGTGGTGGGTGGTAATGCAATGTAAATTAGTGACAAGCCATGCTTGATCATCTAGGGGTTACTTATAATGTGATATAGGTACCGGCATATAACTTGGCAAAACAAAGATGAGACAAAAGATGCACCGAGTTTAGTGTTTGTAGCTGCTGCGCACCTTTTGTCTCATCTTTGCCTTGCCAAATTACGTGCCCGTAATAATACACCCGCAGAAATGCAAACTAAAGAAAAAAATATGACTGAAGACTTGGCTGCATGATCAAAGTTTCATTTGCCTTACCTATATAGCCTTGGCTAGGGAGGCAACCCTGAAATTCCCCAACTAGGATCCAATTCGGGGCATCGTTTCCAATCTGAAATTGGATCCCCAGTAAGGAAGCTAAATCGGCGTATGTAATCGAGGCTTAAAGCCAGCCAAGTCTTCAGACATATTTTTTTCTTTAGTTTGCATTTATGCGGGTGTATTACTTACTACCGGCACGTAATTTGGCAAGACAAAGATGAGACAAAAGATGCGCAGCAGCTACAAACACTAAACTCGGTGCATCTTTTGTCTCATCTTTGTTTTGTCAAGTTATATGACGGCACCTATATCACATTATAAGTAGCCCCTGGATGATCAAGCATGGCTTGTTTCTAATTTACATTGCATTACCACCACCACTACCATTTTGAGTGCGTACTAAAAATCCAAGATGGGGGCCAACTTTTTTGTTTTTGGGCCGATTTCGATAAAACTCTGTTTTTGGTACTATTTTTACAAGAAACTAACAACTCAATTTTCCAAATACTAAAAATCCAAGATGGCGGTCATCTTTTTTGTTTGTGGGCCGATTTCGATGAAACTCAGTTTTTGGTACTATTTTAGCAAGAAAATAACAACACAAATTTTCAAATACTAAAAATCCAAGATGGCGGCCAACTTTTTGTTTATGGGCCGATTTCAAAGAAACTCGGTTTTGTTTCTACTTTGACATAAAAATAACAACGAAATGTTAAAAATAATAATAAAATATCCAAGATGGCAGCCAACATTTTTGTTTGTAAGCCGATTTCAATGTAACTCTGTTTTTGGTACTATTTTGACAAGAAAATAACAACTCAATTTTTTAAATACTTAAAATCCAAGATTGCGGCCATCTTTTTTGTTTGTGGGCCGATTTCGATGAAACTCAGTTTTTGCTACTATTTTGACAAGAAAATAACAACTCAATTTTTCAAATACTAAAAATCCAAGATGGCGGCTAACTTTTTTGTTTATGGGCCGATTTCAAAGAAACTCGGTTTTGTTACTACTTTGACAAAAAATAACAAGGAAATGTTAAAAATATTAAAAAATCCAAGATAGTGGCGTAGTTTTTTGTTCGTAGTCCGATTTCGATAAAACTCGGGTTTTGGTACTAACTACTACTATTTTTAGTATTTAAAAAAATGTGCTGTTATTTTCATGTTAAAATAGTACCAAAAACCGAGATTCATCAAATTCAGCCCACAAAAAAAATGTTGGCCACCATCTTGGATTTCTTAATATTTTCAATATTGCGTTGTTATTTTCTTGTCAAAATAAGACCAAAAACCGAGTTTTATCGAAATCGGCCCAAAAACAAAAGTTGACCGCCATCTTGGATTTTTAGTATTTGAAAAATTGTGTTGTTATTTTCTTGTTAAATTAGTAACAAAAACCGAGTTTCATCAAAATCGGCCCACAAAAAAAATGTTGGCCGCCATCTTGGATTTCTTAATATTTTCAATATTGCGTTGTTATTTTCTTGTCAAAATAGGACCAAAAACCGAGTTTTATCGAAATCGGCCCAAAAACAAAAAAGTTGACCGCCATCTTGGATTTTTAGTATTTGAAAAATTGTGTTGTTATTTTCTTGTTAAAATAGTACCAAAAACTGAGTTTCATCGAAATCGGCCCACAAAAAAAATGTTGGCCGCCATCTTGGATTTCTTAATATTTTCAATATTGCGTTGTTATTTTTTTGTCAAAATAGGACCAAAAACCGAGTTTTATCGAAATCAGCCCAAAAACAAAAGTTGACCGCCATCTTGGATTTTTAGTATTTGAAAAATTGTGTTGTTGTTTTCTTGTTAAAATAGTGCCAAAAACCGAGTTTCATCGAAATCGGCCCACAAACAAAAATGTTGACCGCCATCTTGGATTTTTAATATTTTCACCATTTCGTTGTTATTTTTTGTCAAAACAAACATGTTGGCCGCCATCTTGGATTTTTAATATTTTGACCATATTTTCGTTGTTATTTTTTGTCAAAATAGTAACAAAACCGAGTTTCATCGAAATCAGCCCACAAACAATAAAGTTGACCACCATCTTTTTTATTACATAGTTCTAGTGGCCTTTTTCCGTCCGGCTTCATCATCAAACCATTTCCTATCAGAGTACTCATCAAAACCTATTTTACGTTTCCGTTAATAGTGAAAACTCATTGCTTAATCTATGTAGAATAATGTTATTGTCAAGTACTGGTGACAACCCTAATCAGTGAAATCATGTCCTAATTGGGGCATAGTGTGATCGCTACATCCAATTTGGGTTCCTAGATTGGATCCCCAGTAAGGAAGCTAAATCGGCGTATGTAATCGAGGCTTAACGAATAAGGAAGAAATACCGAATCAGGGAGCGGCGCGGCTACGGTAATATGCGGCGGAAGCACAGAGACTAAGGCTGGCCCCAGACCTACCGGTTCCATTTCTTTGCTTTGCTGTTCTACCATGGACCGCCGGCCAAGAGGCTCATTTTCAATCTATCGCATATTTTGACCTGACCACATTGGCAAGATAGCCATTAGTTTGGTGTTATCAAATATCGTCGTCTGGGGTGCGATGAGAAGTTTTAGTTTTCGTTTTAAAAAAAAACTGCTGTTTTATACAAAAATTAATAACGAAATTATCAAAATGTATGAAACAGTTCATTTTTTTTCGCGAGTTCAGATTTGGTCCCATAGTAAAAGTTGTTCAGTTTTATTATGGTCCCTATCTACCATATTCAGTTTTATAGGGCTTTACCAAACATCTTGTATAAATAAGCGATCGAGTTATT
This sequence comes from Agriphila tristella, assembly GCA_928269145.1. NCBI lineage: Eukaryota > Metazoa > Arthropoda > Insecta > Lepidoptera > Crambidae > Agriphila > Agriphila tristella. The sequence continues at coordinate 8,318,695 of OV743439.1, read as the reverse complement.
TTTAACGATCGGAGTCCATGTTCAGGGTGGCATATCGCCTAAAAGCTTCCTACTTCGCAATCCAGGCGATGATATTTGATAAAACCAAGCTAATGGCTATCTTGCCAATTTGGTCTAGTCCCAAAATGCGATAGATTGAAAATTACCCTGGTTGGCCGGCGGTCTTTCAAGCAAGGTAGCACAGCAAAGCAAAGAAACGGAACCGGTAGGTCTGGGGCCAGCCTAACACGCAATTTATTTAACCTAATTAATTAAGTACCTAAATGAAAGAAAGGCATAAGTAAATTCTATACGTGATATGTATTTGGAGTATTAGACATTTTAAATTTAATTCATTTGAACTTAGACTTTTTAAATTATGACTATCTGACCGTGTTTTACATTTTCGTTTTCGACATTTTAATCGTTAGACTTTCTAATTTCGTCTAATTCGTTAGCTTCCCGTTCTCGGTTGTAATGTACTTTTACTCGATTTACCGGAATGCACCACATTAATGCGTGCTGAAAAAATCAGGGGCTGAAAATAACTAGGACGAATTTTATTTTTTCCATGCTAGTCGATTCTGAAAAATGATCGATGACTCAGCGAATAGTCTGTTAGAATGCACCCAAAGTCATGACACGAGACTATCGGTGTTTTTCGTTCTATGTATTCTGTGTTTGTAGAATGGAACAAGCGTTTGTGATGTTAATGTACTTTTGAGTACCAAATTAGTGTCGATATCGTTTAAGCGTAGGATTTTGTATAGAGAAACGCTTAGAAATATTTTTATGCAATATGATTTGACTTGATTTTGGATTACTTATGGTTTTAAATTAACAATAATGCAATGTTATGTGTGTAATACAGTCACAGGCATCCGATGGACGACTATTTGTTTAATTTAAGGTAAGATCATAGTTTTATTTGATCAAATAGAAACATTGTACATTTGAGTACGAATCAACAAATTCGTGACGCTTGATCACGTGACCTATGTCAATCCCATACATTGTCTTTCTATTCTACTAGCGTTAATTGTAGTAAGTGGCCATTTGAGTAGGCCCCCAGGTCGTTTACCACCAGGTTCCACAGAAGTGGAGAGAGCACACCTCCTTGGGGGCATCCTCTCGCCACCAGGGCCCTTTGGCCGACGTCCTCTGACACCTGTACCGTTCTGTTGCGTAGCATATTCACAATCCAGTCTACGAGTTGTTTATCAACACCGTGTCTCACTAGTGCTGCCTCAATACTGGTGAATGTAGTTTTGTCGAAGGCGCCCTCTATATCGATGAAGGTGCCTAAACAGATAAGTTTGTTTTGGATAGCCTCCTCTATCTTACCGACTAATTGATGAAGGGCTGATTCAGTGGATTTGCCAGCGCTGTAAGCATGCTGATGTTTATGTAGTGGGAGTTTCGCCAATGCGCCACTTCGTAGGTACCACTCACAGACTCTTTCCATAGTTTTCAACAGGAAGGTTGTGAGGCTGATCGGTCTGAAGGCCTTCGGATTAGTGTAGTCGGGTTTACCTGGTTTAGGTATAAACACTACCTTGACTTCCCTCCAAAGATGCGGGGTGTAGCGATGCGCCAGACAGGCTTGTAGTAGATTGGTGAGGACTGGAACTAATTGCTCCTCTCCCCATTGTAGTAGTGCGGGAAAGATGTTGTCCGTTCCAGCCGCCTTGAAAGGGGAGAAGCTCTTAATAGCACTTCTTACCTTTTCAGGTGTTATTACCTGTTCGGCGTAACGCCAACAGTCTTCAGTGGGTTGCACAGGTTTGTCTTGCCAGCTTACCTGTTGTACAAGTTGGCAGTCTGGAAAATGGGTCTGTATTAGGATAGCGTTTGTCTCCTCCGGGCAGCGGGACATCGTGCCGTCGGGTTTCTTCAGGTTACCTAGTGGACCAGGACCCTGGTTAGACAATACTTTCCTTACCCGATTTGCCTGTTTGGTGGAGCTTATCTCATTACTGAACCTTCTCCAGGATGAGGTCCTCCAGTACCTTATTTTACGTTTATATTCAGCCTTAGCATCTTTGTATCGGTCCCAGTCATAGTCATCGCAGGTGTTCATTGCCCTATTTAGCCTTTTCCTGACAATCTCACGTTGCCTTTCAAGCTCCGGTCCCCACCATTGGTGCTTGCCGGGGCCCTCCGAGCCGGGAGCTTTCAGGGGACAGGCCTCTTCGAAGCATTGTCTTATAGTATTGGTAAATTTTACTACCTGTTCCTCTAGCTGTGCAGCAGTCGAGAAATCCCTCCTGTCGCAGCTTGTGTCAAGTTTCTCTGCTAAGAGTGTTCTGTATTGTTGTTTGTTTGTTTTCCTTGGATACCTTTTGGGTCCAATGGTGACAGTAGGTACCTGTATGTTGAAGCGTAGCCATCTATGATCTGAGCATGAGGCCTCGTCTGAGACGTGCCAGTCTGCTATCATAGATGCCGCTAGTGGTGTTGCCAGTGTTAGGTCGACAATCGTCCCTCTGCACCTCCTCGCGACGAAAGTCGGTTTGTTACCTATGTTAATTATTTCTAGATTGGTTGTTAGTAGAAATTCTACAAGTTCATTACCTCTAGTGTTGCTTTTCTCCTCTCCCCACAGCGGGTGGTGGGCATTGGAGTCTGTTGCAATGATTAGCTCAGTGTTGTTCTCCCTGCAGTATCGAGCGAGCGACGCTACCTCTTCAGGTGGCGCTCGCTCCCCATCAGGCATGTATGCTGAAGCCAGGACCAACTCCTGACTGTTATTTTCATTGTTAATTGTCAGCTTAATAGTGCTTAAATCTCTGAAACAGAAATTTAGTAAAGGCTGTGTCTCGATATCTTTTGATGTGTATATACACGATCTTACATCGCCAACGGCGGCATGTATGAGCTTACCTCCCATACCGGAGAGTCCTCGCACAGTGCCGCCCCTGATCCACGGCTCCTGGATCAGAGCGACCGTCGTTTTGTTGGTCTCCAGCCAGCGTCGGAGTTGAGCCGTTGCGGTTGTGCTGTGCTGGAGGTTTACTTGTATGAGTTGGGCCTTAGATAGGGACGCCATCTTTGCAGACAACGTCCTCCAAGGCCAACTCGTCGAGCCCCAGCAGGAGTTCCTCGCTCGCCGGCGAAGCCTCACTGCCGGAGGGACCAGCAGCAGCAGCGTCGATTGTCATCTCCGCTGTGGCCGGCTCGGCGGTGTCGGTGGTAGCCGCTGGAGCGGCTGGTGTGGTCGTCGTGTCGCCGCCGGGGGACTCGTGGGGGTTGTCGGTAGGTGGAGTATCGACAAACTTGCCCTTGGCGTTCCTGAACTTCAGGTACACCGAGCCGGTCAAGAAACTGACTCGGCGACCTTTAGCCAGGATCACCGGCACGATGTCCACCGGCACCGACACAACGATAAATGTCCGGTTGGTGGATTCATGGGTCTGAAACCCATTCACGAGCCACCGTTCGACCTGAAGTTCCGGGTTCGAGAAGTGCAGGACCTTACCCACCATTCCTTGCTCCCGGTTCCAGAGCTTGGGCAGAACGAGACCACATTGGACCTTCTTCGGGACCTGCTCAGTTCTCAAAACACTGAGTCTTCCCACGTCCTTTATGTGGTGACCTTCCGCCCACTCTGTCGCCCACTCCAGGGTTGTGCTGTTGGTGCTCGCCAGGTGTAAGCACCCGTCCTTATATACTGGCTTCCCACAAAAGGCGACTTTACCTGCTTCGTAGGTGCCCAGGAGTATTTGCTGCACCATAGCCTCCTCCATCTCAGTCTCGATCTGCTCCGCCACCGCCCTAGAGATGTATCCCGAAGGCGATGTGATCACAAACCTGACCTCGTTAGATTTGGCCGCGACTGCAGCGTAGATCCGCGCTCCAGTCGAGGAACCGCTCGGCAGCTCTGCCTTCAGCTTTTTGGACTCGCCTCGAGGAGAGATCGTCTCATCCAGGCGGGCCCTTTTGGCTTTAGGTTTAGGCCGCGCAGCAGCTTCTGCGACCGGGGTGTTGAGGGGGGCCATGGTGGCCCTGCGCCCTTGCGGGGGGTTTTGAGCACGTCGGGCTGACTTGGATGGGCGCGAGTTACCCCGCCTCCCACCTTCCATCCGCCCTGGCGCTCCCAACCCTGTGGTGGGGTTCGGGTCTGTACTGGCAGGAGACGGCATGGTTCCAGCCGGGTTTCCCCGTCCTTTCCCAGCGTCATCCTGCGATCCTGACCCTCCCCCCGAGTGTGCGTCGGTACTAGCCGGGAGCGGCAGAGGTCTGGTCAGGTTTCCCCGACCGTCCTGAGCCGCAGCCTGCGTTTCCGACGACTTGTCGGTGTTCGAGTTACCGGGGTCGGCGCCGATCGGCGTGGACTGGTTACGACTCTTGGTCTTAACCTTTCTCCGCCTCTTGCGCTTGCCCCCAGTCCGGTCGGCCGGTGGCTGCCCATCACGCGCCGGAACAGCGCCTACCCTCTTTTCAGAGGATTTGCGCTGCTGCCCGTGCTTGCCAGCCATCGTCCACCGGTCGTCGATCACCGATTGAATGGTGGCCTGCGGAGCAGGTGTAGTTGGTCCAGAGGGCGCCGATTTCTCAGCTTCCCCCTGGTGTGTTCCCTCAGGTTTCCCTTCGGGAGTGGTATTCTCGCGCGGGGCTTTCGATTGCTCGACCGTCCCGCGGGAGAGTGACCCAGCATTGCCGGGTGATGTCGGTATCTTGAACTTTAATTGGTCCATTGTTAGAAAAAGATGTAAAATTCATCCGGTCGGCTTCCCACCCTCCATGGAGCCCGCACATTTGGGAGTGCCCTGTATCAAAAACAAGGTGCACTAGGACTACTGACCGGATATAGGTGTAGGGAGTTGGTGCTCAGGCGCGACATCGGAGACTCGAAGCGGGTGGCTGGGTTGCAGTTCAAGCGGCTTCCCAGTTGCTCCACCTATTCTTACCTCGTCAGCATGGCCCTAACCATCCAGCAAGCTGGATCTCCCCGCACCTCGCCGCGGCCCTCTAACGGGACACGAGACCGTTTCCTCCCTGGCGCTACCCAGAAAGGCTACCGTTTCGGGTGAAATCCAGACCAAAGAGGGCGTGTTGTGTAAACAAGGGTACTACCGCCGACCCCGTTTCACTCAACCCTCCAGGATTCCTTCATCCCCCCTGACGGCGATCAACTGCACAGGCCGTAGTGCAGGAGGAGCTGTTACTCCACCGGTTCGCTCCCCTCCATGCCGGTGAAGAAGGTGGCTGAGAAGGAGTCAGCCGACAGGATAGATGGGATATTGGGAGAGGTAAGGATATGAGTAATAGGTAAAAGATGGGATTACGTCTGATTGTTGATTGGTTGCATCTGTTTCATAGGGAACCAGATCAAAAGCAGGCGGCACCTCGGGCAGGTTAACAATCAGGCTTGTTCTAGGGATCTTCACGACCTGCGCTCTCTCCTAGAACCTAATGCCACGTTACCATTTGGACTGATAGTAACGTAGAAGAGAGGCCATGTTGAGCGACATCATCGTCCAGTCAAACACTACCTCTCTTCCGCCCTTATCCTTTTAAACTGAAACTAATTATAGAGAACTTAAAAATATATCTTGCACATCTTGCACTTTTTGGAAAGTTTCTAAAACTACGACTAAAATAAAAGCCAACTAATTTCAGTATCTGGATACTAAAACCTCTTTTTTCGTAACCAGTTACGTAACCCAGTTTGGTCCCACCATCACAGCTTCATTAAATCTTCGGGACACGCCGGTGAGCCGCTCTCATTATGATGTTCGCAATATTTTTGCTAATGGCCCAGTAATTGCTAAGATTAAGCTTATTTTCGAAGGCTCCACGTAATCAATACTTCAATTAGGAGAATGTTTGTTTGGTATTACTCGTTATCCACGCAAGCAGTTATTTATTTGAACTCTCTTTGGGATGACGTCAAAGTTTTTATTCCATATAAATTTTAGAATACTGAAAGATATATCATTATGCCGCTTTCAACCACACGAAACCGTTTTTTTATTGCAGTCCTTCAGTAAATTGTCACAACTGTGACTATTATTATTAGTTGATTTTCAAAACTGTTTATTTCGTACTACATAATACAACCTACATACTGTAAACTATTCTCAGGCTATTTTCGTCTACAAAGTTCTATTAAAAATAAAACGACGTCTTTATAGAAATCATCTTTTTTTTTATTTCTTCCTCACCTTTGTTCGTCAAAACTTGTGAATGGAGCGGCCTGTGAAATTGCCTCCAATTTGTCACGTCGCTCCGTTTAAGGCCGGTACATTGTTTTCTTAATCGTGATCTTCAAGGCAGCCGATATTATCACGGACATTCGTTTGACCTTTGCCATCTTTCATGCTTATTAACCAACTGTCTGTGATCTAGCTTAGCTAGTCAGTAGAGTCGCCTGTGGTTCGATTCCCAGGAGGAAATAAATCGGTTTGGTCGATAGAATGGCTTGCTTCAAGCTCGCCAGGCTAGCTAACACCATCTTACCTAAGTCTGACGCCACAGTAACAACATTTAGAAATGTTATATTCTGGCATAGCAAGCCTATGGTTGAGGGTACCGGGTGTAATAGTGTGTTTCCATCCTTCGACCTTATCGTCACTTTACTGAAGGCCAAGCACTGACCCGTTGTTGATGAAAATAAACACATTTTTAATTAAATCTCTTTCCGTGTTCACTGGCTCTTGAAACGCGACAATTTGTTTTTATTTCCAGTGTTGTTAAAAAAAACTTAATAAAAACTATTTAACCTTTCCTTAAACTCATTCATTGACATGGAATAGTTTTTCAGTTACATTGACAAACATTATTGCTAATAAATAAAGAAGTTTATATTTTATTTTAAGTTTATAAAGAAAGTGGTACTTTCTCTGGAAAACATCTTTAGACGGTTTTACAAAAAAAAAAGCTTTTTCTATCTTATGTAAAAATGCAGTATCAGCAATTTGAATGAAACTCATAACTTAGGTACTCAACGTCAAGTAGAAATTTTCTATAGTGCTGGGAAAGCTAACTCTATTGTGAATCCTCGTAAGACGGTCTGAATCAGAACTCTTGGCTATTCAGAAATTTCTTGTATTACTACCTAGAACTTATATTTTCCATTATACGTATTTATCTTTAGAATTATTCCTATTTATAACACCAAGCATTTCAAATTATAAAGTCTTATAACTTTTGTACCTATGCAGTCAATATAAGTCTGTACCATGTTAAATTCTGCTACCAGTTAATGCAGAAACTCTGTTTTTTTTATATCAACTTCCAGATTCCAATAGATTTTTTAAGCATGAGAGATCTCCTCCTATATTCATTTACAAAACTGTCTAATCCAATTCTTTTACCGTACGAAGTTAAAGTTCAAAGTTCATACCTTACTTACATGAAGGAAGTTCAACGTTACCTTTCGTACCACAGATCACCTCCAAAGGTGATCTGTGTTTCGTACCCTTTTGTGCGAACAATAAAATGTTTTACTACTACTAAACCAAGTTTATTGTGATTGTAACAAGGCCGTCCTTTCCAGGTAAACGCATCAGAAGAAATACCGACCAGTGCGTATCAGGAGGGCGCGATGCGGGAGGCGGGACTTCCGTGAGGTCCCGCCGAGATATGGGCTCCAACATAAGCCAACACTCCGATAAGGGTCTAAAAGGAAGACGAGCCAGGTCCAGTGGTGACCTTTGCAATGGAGACTCGAAGAGCCAAACTGAGTCATCGGTATGCGGGTCCGTTGTTGGCGATGTCATGGGATGGAACAGATCCTTGCCCAACCATTTGGACGGCAACCGCCATCTAGCGGATTACAGCAGAGTTAATAACAACTATGGAGATTTTGGCACTTACAATCGATGCCATCCGAAGGGGGGACGAGGGTTGCGGTACAGGGTTTGCAAATCTGGTAAGTTTTTTTAAGATTTTATTTTATTTTCATTTGTTAAGTCTGAAAATTTGTTTCTGAAAAATGATTTCTGGAAAAACACATACTTTTGAAATAGCGACATGTGACATATTATATGTTGAAACAGTTGAGCCTAAAACTGCAACATAAGCCTACTTAATCAAACAAAAAAACCCAACAAATTAAACAGTTCCTAAAGGCGGCAACTTATTAAGACCACGCTTTTCGAATAAAATATTAAAAACATTAAAACGTCCAAAGTAAGTAATAAGTCAAAAGCGTTATAACAAAAACTTCACCGCGTTTATTTTATGAGTTTTAACCCCAGAAGTGGGGTGAGAGTGGCGGTATACAAAATTAATGACCAGGACTTGGCCCTTAATTGAAATCTCCTTAAGACGTAGATTAGTTGTGGATTAAATTAACAAGCATTTTACTGGACGATTATACAACGTGTTACAAAAATCCCGTAATGCCGAATATGATAGAAAAGGACCATCTTAAAACACTTTTACCCTGGGACCAACACATTTCACACATACATTTTGATAGGGTAGATAACAAAATGTCATATAATAGGAAAGTGTCAAACAATTATTATAACCCCAAACGGCTCCTTGAGATTAAGATTTCTCTTTTTTCCTGCATTATATTTTAATGATATTCTTCCCACGCAATCACTTAATATAGTATTTTGGTAATTTCATCATGGCTTAGCTTGTATAATAAAATCGGCATAATCCTTTTAAACTTTACACGCTTTATAGATTATAATTGGTTGCGGGAATTTGACACTTTTGTATAACTATAACAAAAGTTGTGTGTGTTATACGTATTTTTTCATCAAAGTTAAAATCAAACTAAACAAGTCTCATGAACCAAAATCTCGACCGATCCTAACCGATTTTCGATTCACAATCTAATCCTACTAACCGACTTATACCTCAAAACAATGAATTATTTACAAAAAGCACGAAAATTAGCCAATAGATAACCATTATTAGAAATGAATAACCAGAACTGTTAATCTATTTATCGTAAGATCGTGAGAATAATCGAAAATAGTTATTTGTTATACAAGTGACTAAAATCAATTTGTGCTGCGAGGTGCCAAGTTTAAATCACGAACTAGCGAAGTTGTCTAGAATTGAATCACGAGCATAGCGAGTGATTCTAATATAGACTACTGAGCACAGTGAGTGATTTAAAGGCATGAGGCAGAACAAAATTTTGGTCTCGTGTATGACATAGAACTTTTCACCTCTACCAGCGAGAAAATTTTCACGTGACTCTCTTAAAAGCTAAATTCAGCATTAGAAACATGTTCACTCAACTCTTTCGAAGTTAAACAACAAACGTTATCGTTGGACGCACTCATTTTTTGTAATTCATCACAAAAATAGTTCGATCAAACCTATGCAGAAAAAAAATATTCATACAGAGTAGATTCCCTTCGTTTTGTTTTACATTACGCTGTGTTTTTCTTTTCTTCGTTAATATCCCATCTTATTCATTTGTCTATAATCATAAAACACTAATTTGTTAATAAATTCCATTAATTTTTCTTATTTTATATTTATTTCTTACATGCGACCTCATTTCGTCCATACTCTTTATTTCGAACTAGCGGCCGCCCGCGACTTCGTCTGCGTGGAAAGGTTTTTTTGCTATCCCTCGGGAACAGTACTTTTTTTCGGGATGAAAGGTACCCTATGTCCTTCTCTGTACCCCTGACAACGTGCAAGCAAAATTTTATGATGATCGGTTCAGTAGTTAAGACGTGAAGGCGTAACAAACAAACAGACTTTCGCATTTATAATATTAGTAAGGATTATCAACCTTCTTTTTTAATAATCCTTATTTAAAACTCCGGTATATCCATGCATTTTATTTTTACTTTTTAATCCATGCATGACACCATAAAGCACTCTATCTATCCTTTTCTCACATATCAATTTTACAAGTCTCTCCTTGTCACTTTATTTTTTTTTATTATTTTAAAAATTGATGTTAGAAATTAAAAAATCACTTTGCCTCACGCTCGCAGCAAAAATCGATTTTGCTGCGAGTTTTTACGCGCCAAAAGATCCCTTTTCGTGCTGGAGAGGTGAAAAATACTATTAGTCCTAACGCATTTTGTATTGTGTCGCATTATGCATCACTTTTATTATGACTTGTGTCGTTTATTTGTTCGTGATTGCTCATAAAAACAATAACAAAAACATTGTAAGCTTCCTAGAGCTGCCTTATAAATAATGCATTTTCATTTCAATGTGCTTTCGCAGTCCGGCCCGTGTTACTTTATGTTTTATGCTTTTTCATCGATTTCCTACTTTCCACTGTTTTTACGTCGAATAATGCTTTCTGCGAAACGAGCATTTTGTTATAACTGTTATTGGAAATGCTGTATTAATTAAATGAGTAATTCTAATAGTTTCTTTTTTAGATTGGATTAAATTGTGAAAGCTTCAATTTAATCTATTTGTAGCAATAATTATTACTTACAATTAATCAATATGTTTGAAGTTTTATTTTTTGTATTTATTTTTGTACTTCTACTATGTTTTTTTATCCACACTGATCATAAATTTTGATAAGCATAATGGAAAAGTTTTAGTCGGTTGTAATATTCATTAAGATCTTCCAAATAACATAGTTTTATCAAAGATTTAGAATTTTAGACAATACACTAGCAAAGCGTACATATATAAAATCGTATCCTACAATTCTGGATAAAATACACAGTTCTCAATAAAATGAAACCACAGATTTTCTCTAAACCACCGCCGCAACTACAGTGTCACGTCCCGAATATCTCGCTACTTCGAAATTCACGCATGGAAAATTCGAAATTTATCTCGAAACGATAACGTTGTGCTTGAATTTCCGAAAACCGTAAAAGGCGGGCATTTCCTTGTGTTTGCTACAGAAATAGCTTCCTTTAATCTCCGTACAGAGACGGTCACAGACGATCATTAAAAACGGTGTAAAACCCTTTTATTCGGCTTGTTATGCAAATTAAACGGATAAAATTTCTGAGGAGCTTTTTAAGACGCAAGTGTAAGTCTATTCAGTTCCTAAGATAAAGATGTAAGTACAGATAAAACCAAATTCATTAGTTAGTAAAATAATGCATGAATAACTATGTAGCTTTTATATAGTGACGGGGGAACTGAATAAAAAGATCATCCAATGTAGTATGTAATGTAGTGGATCTAAAATTAAAACAAAATCCTATACACAGTAATCTAACAACGTACGTAAAAAAATCACTTTCCATTACCATTCCCACTTCCTACCATTTCAATAAAAATAAAATGGCCACAGCTTTTTAAGTTACCTACATGTGTTTTAACAATTTTTAACGTAATACGTATCGGTACCGTTGTTACGGATAACGGTATACGGTTGCAAAAGGGCGATAGCAATGTAATGGGCTCGGGGGTAGATAAAAAGTGTAGGTAACCTTCGACGTGGGCCCATCGATCATCTCTCACCTTGAGATTTTTCCAGTGGGTAAGTGGTCGCCCTGTAACGTCATCCTATAATGCCTTTAGGGTTACGAAAAATTGAGCAGTAATCAAACTTATTTCTTCAATGCCCGCGCGGCCGAACAAAAATAGAAAATCGAATGTGTCTCTTTTTTAGTTGAAGTGAAGGAAGCAAGCGTCTAACTTCGTATGATAAACACGGAGCAATTCACTGTAAAGTAAAACAGTCTAAGAAGTAAAAAGAACGCAATCAAAAAGCTTGTTTAATTACTTTGCCAATCTTCCAATTGGGTATACGTAAAGATCGATATACGAATGTTAAAATATGGCTTGAAATTGTTAATTATAATTGCGGAATGGCTTTTCTTTTTCATTCAATAACTCCCCAAAACAATTTAGAGAAGTACTATTTTCTCATATAATATACAAAACTCCCACACACTAAGAGCAAACAATGAATAACATAGTAACGAGTTTAGCGCAAGATTCGAAAGTTCAAGTCCGAAGCTAAACAAAACTTTCGCAGCAAACGAGACATTGAAAGTTTTTCGCACGGAATATAGGCGGATTTCTACGTTCGTTGTGGGCAACGGCGAATGAAGATACTGGATATAAACTGGGACGTTTAACAAAAATTATTACATACTATAGATAGAACAATAAATACCTACTTATCAATAATACAGCTTTGTATTACTAGTGGCTCTGTAGAGTTGTAGACCTTGCGTTTGTAACATTTTTCGAAATGGCTGAAATATGATTTTTCCCTCTATCTCCGCCAATTTCAAAATATTCGAAAAACTGAATCGACAAAAAAATCCATATAGAATTTTCTCACAAAATTTCACGCGAATCGGTTGAGAAATGCGATCAGTAGAGGAGAACAAACGGACAGCCGGAAGGACAAACAAAGCTATTTTGCTCGAGCTGTTCCGTTTCAGCTCCGCGCTCGCTCGATCAAAAATAACTAAGTCAGTATTTTAAAAATCAAAGCTGTTATTTGCCGTTTATGCCTAACCACTGTGATCGTGCTTAGGATAATTTGGGTGAAAGAAAATTGATTGAATATTATACTATAGTTTCAAATATTGTCCCTTACCCAAACTTACAAAGTAAACTTTATCTCAATTAAAATAGATAGATTGTTTGATATATAGGTTCTTTTGAAATTGAAAATATTCGCAATAAATTTTATATTGGGAATTAATACTATAGCATACCAAAAAAAATTTTTCTCCAAAATTAGCAAATGCTCACCAAATCCTAAACCGCCCGAGAAGATTCAGTGAGCATTTACTAATTCTGGGTTAGGTTAGTATTGACATACTCACTTTTGAAGCATACAATTTGTTTAGTTTGATTACATGATCCGATAACAAACTGGTTTGATCATTCTGTTCTAGTATACACTTTCCATTTTCATATCTTGTTTTTTCACTCGCCAGACAGCAACACTAGTCCGCTAGTCGTTACACCCTCCTGTTGACTGCCTCGATATTGCCCTACGTCCGTGTTGCCATATGTAGAAGTCAATAAAACGACTAATAATTTCAAATTTAAAAATAATCTGTGAAAATAAAATACAAATTAAGCGGGTTACGCTAACAGACGGCCGTCCTGGTTTTGGAATGTCCCTATTCCAACCCGGCCATTCGAGCAGGTAGCCACAATAATATTGTGAGTCTCTATATGATCTAAACTAACAACTATATTCACAAATAAAACCACCTAGTCTAGTTCGATAATCGTACGGAAATTACAGCTATTGTAATACTAATAAATTTCATTGTTTATAATAATTATTATTAATTTCATTGATTACTCTGTAATCTTACGGTGGAATAATAACTATTAAAACATACAATTAAGTAAATACATAATAGTAGAAACAACAATGTTTTTGATTTCATTTTGAGAAAACTGTTAATATGTAACATATTACATGGCAAGATCATTCATAGATTTATCATTATTGCTTATACAAAAGCATTCAAAGTGAAAATTCTTACAATTACATACATCTTATAACTTCCCATGTATGTAAATAAACTCATTGAAATATATAGGTACTTTAGAGATTACGGATCATGAAACTATAAAGAGTAGTATAGAGGAACTACATAGATAGGTGATCCTCGGAAACATAATAATGACGATCCGCATGGATCATAACTATGGTTAAACAAGATGTATCCTGTTGTCAGATCTTAAACAGTTTGTGAAGGTTCAGTTAGAGCATTAATTAGGTGCATATGACATTGTAATATTAACGTTAGGTGCAAACGACAGAAACCTTATTGTTCTTCCAACAATGTGTCGCATTGTATAAACTACGTAATTTTAAGATATATATTAAATATTAAAAAAAAGAGTTATTCAATTACAATATAAAATTATTGACAAAATATGACAATTGCATATTTTATAATCACACAATGTCAGTTATGTAAACAATAGACATTTATAAGTGATATGCTTTTTTTGATAAATAGAACTTGATTATTTACAATATATGTCTAATTCCCCAGCATAGCACAAAGTAAAGGAAATGCTTAGCAGAAAGTGTAGCTGCCGGAGTAAACTGTGTAACACTAAAAAAATGAGGGTAATTATAAAAAGCTTAGTAACTACAGAAAACAATAGGTATTTTTCCTTTCACCAAATCAGACTCTAAAATCATAAATGCTAATAACTTGTTTTTTTTTTGTTTTTACATAAGAAAAACATTAAACTGTGTTCTGTCAGAGCGTAACAAGTGAAGAAGACTTATTTACAGTTACTATAAGTGAGCTTACTAAAGAGGTAGGTGAGGTTAATATCATTTGCCTCACCGAAACATTTATTGTTCTTTCCTGTAAGAATTTGTTACAATTAGTTATAAAAGAAGTCAAACTTCATCAAATTCTAATGTCGGCAAACCTTTTCAATAAATAAATGAAGAATAATTCAGAACAACACCTTCATATACCGAACCATTAAGTTGCGGCAACCTTTTGTAGAAATTAACAACGTAGGAATCGTTCATCTATATACTACTAAGAAATACGACGCTTGACATTCCGGTGGCCACTTTATACACTTTTGAATGATGTGCAGTAAATGTGCACTATAGTTAACATTTATAGAACTACTACAAAAATGTAGGATTTCTTAATATGAATATAATCTTTACTGATACGTCTATAAAACGAGATAAAAATATCATAGGCACTTTGCGGTGATTGAAACTTTAATAATTGTTGCTTGATAATATACAAACTATAAGACATAACTAGTCTTCTGTTTAATAGTAATAAAATAAATAAATAAATAATAAGCTAAGTATATGACATAAGCAACTCAAAAAATATCTGACTGGATTTAATCACAGAAAAGTAATATTAGAGAGATTAAGTTACTGATCAAAACATATGGAATATGAGTAAGGGAAACATAGAAACATTTAGAGAATTTATAAGTTCTCTATATAAGGATCTACTTGGAAGACAATTTGCGGATATGGCCATCAGTCACTTTTGCAAGGCTATTCTGCTATTTTCCATACGTCAGAATAAAATAAATAAATAAGTTAAAAATAAAGGGCTAACTAAAGGTGTCTGAAGGTGCTACATTAGTAAAAGTCCTAAGTATCTTATATCTCGATCTCAACTCACATTGTCAAATTAACCTCGTCATCTATACTTTACACTTAGAAAATATATCTCAATCACAGAAG
The DNA here is from genome assembly GCA_928269145.1 of Agriphila tristella. NCBI lineage: Eukaryota > Metazoa > Arthropoda > Insecta > Lepidoptera > Crambidae > Agriphila > Agriphila tristella. Next base: position 8,303,634 of record OV743439.1, on the reverse strand, counting down.
CACAATAATATGCGTTATATTACAAAGTCTAACGATGTATGAAAAGCAGCATCGTAGAATATTATTAGAAACGTAACCAGTACAAATATTGAATTATTGAATAAAGGCTAAATAGAATTAGTAAAATAATAAATTTTCAAGTAGTAATCCAAATGACATTCGCAATGAATTTAATACATTTAATAAATATTGACGAGTAAAATTATCTTGATAATGATTACTAAAGACGATGCTATAACTGATAGGTATACAGGTCTACAGATAAAAAACGGAGTTTACAACATAATAATGGGCCTTGAAAGTACTTTACCTATGGGATATGATGGTATAACTAACCAAATGATAAAGGTAACGCTGTAGGGTTTATAGTCATCCCATTAGTACAATTTATAGAATGTATATGTTCTGCAAGGTTATTTATTTCCCATCTCAAATAGAGTATTCGGTCATTGAGCCACTGTACCGAAGTGGACCGAAGCAAGAGTTAGTAATTATAGACGATTACCCTAATATCAGTACTCTCAGAAGTATTTTGAAATAGTACTTGCAGACAAGTTATATAACTTTTCTAATTCTAATACCTTTCTGAAATCAAGGATCCATAAAAATATCCATAAAATTGGCTTGCTTTCATCTTATTATTAAGAAAATCACGGAGAGTTTTAATATGAGGATGCATATTTTAAAGTTATCTAAGGGACGATTGACAATGAGTGACGATCTCAAATATCTAAAATATATAGGGGTCATAAACTATTTGTCGGCGTACAGTATAAATAATGTGAGAGTACCACAAGGAAATGTATTAGGCCCTCCTACTTTTCTAATCAATATGAATGACTTTTTCTGACACAACGTATTCTTTTTGCCGATGGCACAACACTTATTATAAAAGGTTGTGAGAATCTAAACTGAAAGAAGTCGCAATCACTGTGCATGGCAGGTTATTAAATGGTTGAATAATTACAACCTAAAATAAATATAGATAAAACAAAATATATGACATTTAATTATAAACCATAATTTAAAGAAATAACTTATACATGAATTATAATAACGAGAAGAGTTATGAAATAACCATGACAAAGTTCTTAGGTGTCATAATCGATGACGAGTGTGGTTGGAAAGTTTGATAGATTTGAAGGTAAGCAAAATTGACAGACTCCTCTTTGGGTTAAGGCAAGTAAAAGAAACAGCATCCAAGACTGCAGCCTACCATGACTATGTAGCATTGGTGCTGTGTTATGGAATTATTTATAGGATTACTCTATTGATGTGGACAAAACCTTTAAATTACAAAAGAGATGCATTAGATATGCATGTGAGGCCGGTGACTTGGATTCTAACAAGCCCTTATCCTGGGACCTTAGTATTCTTTTTTTTTTACTATATCAGTATACGTATTTAGGAATTGGCAATTTCTGCAATATAAATGAAAATAAAGTTTTATTTATTGCTAAAATAATATTGCCAATTATACGCGATGAAAATTCAAATGATGTGTATACCATCTCAAAGGCTAACATTGTATTAAAAATATATTTTTTTAGCAATACGTATTTATAATAAGTTCCCAGAAACCCTTAAGAACTTGTCATAACAAAATGGAGGAAAATACGTTGTTTCTGTTTATTATGGATAACGCAACACACCATGAATTATAGTTCTGAGCAGTATGTGTTCATAAAAGATCCGATCATTATAATATGGTAGGTCTAGCTAGATACTTTAAAGGAAAGCTTCATTATAGCTTCTGAACGGCTACTACCATCATAGACAATAGCTTTTGACAATAGCGCTCCGCTATGCTCCACTCCGTGTTCTTGCATATGATACTACCTGCACTTAGCGCATTGTTTTTTTTCTACAGTCACAGATTATATCTTCAATGCGCATGCAGTCTATCCACAGACTACCAAATGATGATAAGTCTGCGTTTTATTAAATATTTTTTTTTGTCTTTTTTGTTGTTTTTTTCTTTTGTCATTTTATTTCACAGACCCCGATATCACATTTTATTTAATTTGTTATTTTATTATATAGCTACATAGCTACACAATAATTATAATAGCTACAGCTACATTCTTGTAGCTCTTAAGATTCACTCAAATTAAGGATTTAAAATAAAATGATAAATCATTTAAATGTTACTAAGTTGTTAAAAAACAACATCTCTGATTTGTAAAGTTTTAAACGAAACACTTTACCACAGCTAATTATTTGGAACAATATTATGTGACAAGATTCCTAATCCAAAGATGCCCATCAATACGTTTGTTTACCAAGTCCAGCTTGTACGGCCGTTTGGCCATCCTTCAGAAACAGTTGGATTCTAACAGATAAAAATGTACTCACTACTATACGGTTAATGACTTCTCAAATTATAAATTTATACCGAAATTACTAAATTTATACTGTGATTTTCTAATATTATTATTCTGACATTTTATTGTAGTATGAGTCCTTTCGGAACGTTCAATCCGTTTCCCAAAACATCCGATCCAAAATCATAGTTTCCTACAACAGTCGTTTGACTAAGTATATTTCGATTTATTTATGATGTGTAACATGTAAACTATAATTTTGTGAGACTTAATAATCAAGTAGAAGTTAACCACTTTTTAAGTTGATTTAAGTTTCTACACCGAAATAACAGTAGAATATGAGGATTATAATTACATATTATAAAACATTAACTGTATTGTCCATATTCAGATAAATAAAGAATTTATGTTAAATTAAGATGATTATAAGGATATTCTAGTATTTCAACTATATCCTTATAAATCTCTTATTTTTAGGTTTTTATTTATACAATATATTCGAAAATTATATTTGTGTCGTATACAAATGAGTGTGTTGTAAACCCATGTCATTGTCATCACATGTCATCATGTGTTGTATAGATATTTAAGTCAAATAAACATTCACTTTTAACTATATATTAGGTAAAAGGACTAAAATTATAATTTATTATATAAGTGTGTCCTGATTTCACTTAAATAGGACATTTAGCCGTCAGAAAGAAACAAAAGTACCAATTGAAAATCAGCTTAGAGTCTCTTGAATTGAAAACTATTTCTAATGTTTTGTTTTCTTTCATGGGATGTCTAACTTTAAACCCCTTTTTATTTTACTGAAGTTACTACTTACACATTCATATTTCTATTCAAAACAACCCAAATGTAAGCTTATAGTAAATGTCGCTAGACTTATCACTACATATGGTATTATATTTCACAATACATGCAAAGCACTACACAATAAGTAGTATCTTTGTTAATAAAGAGAATGAGCCTGTAGCGGCATCTATCGTACCGCCGCACATACCAACACATGGTTGCCAAAAAGATTCATCACTATGTGACTAGTTGGCGCTAGTGTCGTATAAACACAAAGATTAGTAAGGAATAGCACCTCGTAGTATGGAGAAACATATGGAGTAACCTACATCTCGCTAACGGAGTTATGTCAGCGAAGCACCATAAATGTACAACTGCCAACCATCATCGGTTGGACCGCGGTCCCCGGTCTAATACTACCCAGCCCGGAGGAAGATCTTCCACTTTGGCCTTCCTACTAGTGGCTAACCTCCTCCATACCATACCATACTATCGTACATCATCCCCACAAGCACTACACTATAGTAGTCGATCTTTTTTTTCATGTAATTAGTGGATCACTACAACAGACAGAGTACTTCCTGTATAAACAGTGTGACCACACTGACCACCACATTATGTATCTCATTTCACTGGTTGGATCGCTGCATTAATCGATCGTTCAGCTCGCCAAAGCCAACATCGGATGCTTCATAGAGGAAAACATTGTTTATATAGCTCATAAAGTGTTTTAACGTTACTAATCTTATAGAGATGTAAATCTGATTATTTTTTTATTTTTTTATTAATTAGCATTTATCCTGTCTAAACGGGTGATCACTACATTAAGCAGCATATCTCACTATGCAGATCACCGCCTACATTAAGCAGCATATTTCCTGTATAAATAGAGTGATCACCACATTAAGTAGCATATTTCACTATATGAATCACTACAATAAGTAGCATATTTTCTGTATCAATAATAAAAATAAAAATAATAAAATGTTTATTTATTTTCCCTTCACAAATAATAGAACTTAAGTCTAGTGGCAACTAAGCTACCACAAGGGTTTCTATATTTGTGAGGGACTGGGGCTCAAAATAGGTTTCAGTTTTTAAAAATCTATGTCACAGGTCGTCAGGGCCACCCACCGACAATAGTTTTGCCTATAAATTATGTAACTAGTTCAAGATGGCGAAATTAAGCATAGTATCGCAGGTTTAAGACTAAAACATGTAAACTAAACTGCAGCAGATAACCCAAAGCTTAATTTAAAATAGTATAAAAATAACATTTATTATTGCATTAAATTAATACTTACAAACTCATAAATGGAGTGATCACTACATTAAGTAGCATATTACCTGTATAAATGGAGTGATCTTTACATTAAGTAGCATATTTCACTATGTGGATCACTACATTGAGTAGCATATTTCCTGTATAAATAGAGTGATCACTACATTAAGTAGGATATTTCACTTTGTGGATCACTACATTGAGTAGCATATTTCCTGTTTAAATAGAGTGATCACTACATTAAGTAGGATATTTCACTATGTGGATCACTACATTCAGTAGCAGATTTCCTGTATAGGTGGAGTGATCACTACATTAAGTAGGATATTTCACTATGTGGATCACTACATTGAGTAGCATATTTCCTGTATAGGTGGAGTGATCACTACATGAAGTAGGATATTTCACTATGTGGATCACTACATTCAGTAGCATATTTCCTGTATAGGTGGAGTGATCACTACATGAAGTAGGATATTTCACTATGTGGATTACTACATTCAGTAGCATATTTCCTGTATATGTGGAGTGATCACTACGTTGAGTAGAGTATTGTTTAGGTGCACTTGGTCCGCTTCTCATTTGGTCCACTTGCCGAAAAAACACCTCTTTCGCATTTGGTCCATTTCCCAGAATATCCGTTTCGCATTTGGTCCATTTCGCGGAACGTCCATTTTGCATTTGGCCCATTTCGCGGAACGTATATTTCACTGGATGACTGGTAAAGAATACTAATAACATTAAGCCCGCCTTTTGTACCATTATATTGTACAATAAAGACCATTAAATCAATAAAAGTAAGAATTATAAGCAATAAAAGAAAGTAGTATCCCACCGAATAACTAATTTGGAAATTGTGAGATTTGTGAGAAAATGTCTTCCAAATAATTCCACAAGATAAGTTAATTCATGGTTAGAATTACACTTCCTGATATCCAATGTGGGTACTATCATTATGGATGAAATTAATCTGTCACTTTATGTTTACTTTCTTAAGGGGTAAATTTCATTAACAATAATTTCATTAAAATTATTTTTTTCTCTGTAATAATTGTTTTTTGTATCCTACTTTAATTTCTTCTGAGGTAATATTTTCTAAAACTGAGCAGATACTAGTACTAACTCGTAGAATTAGATACTATTAGCAGTAAATAGCACTTTAAAGCATTGTGCAAATCATGAAAAAATATATGTATAAAAAGCAATATCGCCTTGTCTACATCTACAAAGTTGTACAATTATTATCTATGTAGATTGTTATTGGTTCCAAGCTAACATTTATTCTAGTTTACTGTGATTTTATGTAAAATTCAAAGTTTGTGAACTGTTATTGTGTCTAAATAAACAAACAAATAGATTCTAATGTATGTACACCAGAAAATACTGTCATAATTACCGACAAGAAAACTTATAATTGTAGTCAACAAGCCAGTGGTTATTCCAGTATAACACCGTGAGTTTTTGTAGTAAGCAATTGGTAACCTTCTAGTTTTATCTTAGAGGCATCTAAAGTAAGTTTTGTTTCACAGCATTGTAAAGGTTACAATTTCATGCACCAATACTTAGGCCGCAGACTAATAAGCGCTTACTCCTAACTAGGTTAAACTTTAAAGTCTTTCTTTATTATGTCGAAGGTAAGTACTGGATTTTAACCATAGAAATTGTAAGTTCTACAAATAACTCATGCATTTCTAAATTCAATGGGTTGTGTTGGCTTTAAATATTGTATTTATGTGACTATTTATATTGGGCAGCTCAATTTGAGCCAGCCTAAAGAAACTAGCTTAATTGTATTTAAGAAACATACCTGTGGGCCAAGGTGTTGGTTCCCGCTTCTGAAATTATTGACATACTCACTTTTGAAGCATACAATTTGTTTAGTTTGATTACATGATCCGATAACAAACTGGTTTGATCATTCTGTTCTAGTATACACTTTCCATTTTCATATCTTGTTTTTTCACTCGCCAGACAGCAACACTAGTCCGCTAGTCGTTACACCCTCCTGTTGACTGCCTCGATATTGCCCTACGTCCGTGTTGCCATATGTAGAAGTCAATAAAACGACTAATAATTTCAAATTTAAAAATAATCTGTGAAAATAAAATACAAATTAAGCGGGTTACGCTAACATTAGGTTGGTATCGTGATCATTTAAACATAAGCCTTATAATTTATTTTACGTTGACAAAGTACATCCTCTATAGATGATTTAAATAATATGTGGGTGGAATACAATTTTATTAATTTAATATAAAAGTTTATTAGATTAAAGCAATGACACCGTTGCGTTGTGTAACTGAAAGTGGTACCATGTGCCTGAAAACAACTAACTTTTAAGCACGTGCTATTAAAACTAGTTTTAACAGCTTTCAGCATACAGAGTTTTCACATTTGGTGTACAATTTGTGTTTTATACAAATATTTTTTGTAGTTACTCTAATTAAACTGAAATTTATTGCATTTTCCTTTTCTCGCTTTTATCAACATACAGTTGTCGTGTTTGCATACCGAATTTGTAATTATATTATTTATCGAATCTATAGTTACTATATTATACAGGGTTATACAGGGTTAACTATATTATACAGGGTTATTTGTAAAACACCAACAGCAAGAATAGATTACTTACATAATAAACAACGACGTTTGTTCAACGACTTTTCCGAAAAAAGACAAAAAAATCAACTTTCCATACAAACATCCGAACAAGATCGAGTTTTGTATGAAAAGTCCTTATTTTTTGTTTTTCGGAAAATCGTAGAATAAACGTCGTTGTTTTTATGTTAGTAATTTATTCCTGAGAGGTTGTTGGTGTTTCACAAATAAGCCTTTATGTCTAATATTGAGTATTAATGCTACGAGATACTTAGAAACATAGACTGTATTAGAACCGTAGACTTAGAAAATGCTTAGAACACTTTTCAGGCGAAATTTTCTGGAACGAATACATTGATTGACTGACATGTTTAATCTACTATGTGAGTTTCTAAGCGCAAGTCTAATCTCTTTTGAAAATTCTGCATTGGCTCATGACGCAACTGAAGCGATACGAGGCAGTGACGTCACATATGCTAGGCCAATGTTAGAGCAGAAGAAAATATTTAATGTTCGAATACACATTTGTATTGTTGTTAGAAACCTTGGAAACTGCTACAGTTAAGTACTGAATCTTTTATTACTTAATAATCATGTAATTTTACTGCTTCTATTTAACACAACAAATGACTCTCAAAAAAGCTAGATAGTTTTAGCGCAGGCGAAGCGTTGTGAGGCAGTGACGTCACCGGTTGCCAGGTCAAGGTTAGCAGCAGGGTGGACGTCGAATTGTAATTTTAAGCACTAGTTACTACTAACAAAACAAATTACTACTCTCATAGAAAGCTCTTAATAGTTTAAAATTTCTGCATTGGCTTTGGCGCAGCCGAAGCGAGGCGAGGCAATGACGTCACGCATTGCGCCCCGCGCCGCCGCCGGGTCAAGGCCGGCGGGGTGGACGAATTGTAATTTTAGCACTTCTATTAACAAAGCGCTTGGTTGAATGTATATTGCGTGCTTTTATAGCACTTTGTCGCTTTAAGGTTATTATTTTGGGACAGTATTGGAATAAAATACTGCATGTAGATATTTTTATAAACTTTCGAAAATCTTCTCAATATCACTATGGTTACAAATTTTCAAACGTTTCTTCTTAAAATGTTCAATCAGATTCTCTTTAGATCTTTTTTCGCTGTCATCGGATGCTTACAACTATTAATTAACATCGACGTCAAGGGTAACTAAATCCGACATCCCTTCGGTAAGGGGAGGAAATTGATGAAAATTAATCCCCAGGCGAAAGAAAAGTTGCTCAAAAAGGTAAAAATTATACGACGGAAAGATAATTTTAAAAGGAGACTGGCGTCTAAGTATATCTTTTCTTAGAACTAGACTATTCTTGTACGAAAAGAACTATGCATCTTATTTACGTTACTTCTTTGTAAACACAAGACCTGAAAATATAAAAAATGTATGTAAACGTGATGTTATCGCGATTTCAGGATTGTTTTTACGCGAAAAGTGGTTCATAAATCATAATGATCAAGTCTACACATGGTTTGCCGGTTTTGTATAAACGTAAATACTTGTTTTTTTCTCCCACAAAATAAGTAGAAGGTTGTTTCTTCACAACCGATTGGTATTCGTTTAGTAAATTCTCCGTATTGTTAAAGTATTTCTTGTAAAATGCTATTTATTTCCTACAAAAAATAAACTAATTCCATATTAAGAGTCGTTCTTTTGCTTTTATATTATGTATTATGTCGATCAAACTAGGTATATTCAGAGAACAATTAAACACCTTAAAATTTATGATTAACTAGCGGCCGCCTGCAACTTTGCCTGCGTGGAACAATATTGTTCTGGGGATGAAAAGTACCCTATGTCCTTCACTGTACCCTTGACAACGTGTGTGTAAAAGGCGTAACAAACAAACGGACTTTCGCATTTATAATAATTATTAGTTAGTATTAGAATTTCATTTACAAACTTTATAAAGGGCACACTACTTATCCTTAGGCTTAGGGCTTACACACACCAAAGAAGAAAATGAAAATCTAATACGACGCGTCTTTTCAGCAAAGGAGGAAAATCTGAGTAAGATTAATTTGCGACGCGTGCAAGAGGCGAGCGTTGCTTTCAAAAGTCCAAATTAAAGTGTGCAGAGGTGTCATGAAAAGAAGCCTCTTTCATGAAGGCTTCCGTAGTTATTGTATGTTATACTTGTGAGATAATCTCTCACTTACCTCGTATAAAGGCTGGAAGTTTGCTTTAGTAAGAACTTATAGGAAAGGACTTTTTATATATCCTACTAATCTTATAAATGTGGAAGTTTGGAGTTTTATTACTCAATCACGCAAAACAGCTGAACGGATTTGGATGAAATTTGGCACACATATACTGTAAAGTGTAAAGCATGGATTAAGATACTTTTTATCCCGGTCAAAGGCCCGCTGGCGAAAAGGATTTTCCTTGTCGCCAGCGGAAACTAATTTTCACTAAAATTGATTCTAATCATTTTTGTGTCTAGATTCATGAAATACCTACAAAATAAATTAATTAATTTGTATTTTTAACAGAATTTCACTCTCATCATGAGATTTTTATGATTTAGTTCATTCTTCACTAATATCCTTATCTATGAAGATGACTTTTACGGTTGATGTGAGAAATAAAGTCTACGAGTAGGTAGTTAACGTAAATAACCTACAATACTAGTGTCGATATCCCTAAACAATAGGATAATGTATTCCCGTCTTGCTCCCTAGGGTGGCTCTCAGGCATTTCACACTATCGGAAACTTGGGGCTGCGGTCGTGTTAGTGCTGAGATAGCGAATGTCGATATATCGATGATACACCTCGTGCCAATTCCCAGGGACCTTGTGATAGGTTCCGGAATATTGGAGATGCTGATAAAACAGAAATAGAATAGAGGTAAAGGCTGCAGCAGATTTTCTATTCGAATTCAAACTGCTTGAAGTTTGAATTGGGGAACTGTAGCTTACCAAAATATATTTTGTTTTTTTATTTGAAATGAAAAGCGAGTTCTAAAATGGGTGACAGCTTTTGATCAATATCCATCTTATAACAATCTATATGCAAGTTGGTTGCTCATGTGGATGTAAGGAAAGCATTTACATTATATTAGTGTGAATATTTTATCTATTAATGACTGATGAGGCTATGATAGCACTTAATAACTAAACAAAGGAATAACTTTTCAGAAAATTCCAAGTTACTGAAACATTATTTAGTTGCAAGTCGAACTTTTAGTTTAAAAAAAGGCTTGACGGCGCACCGTGCCTAGTGCCGCAAATCAAGAAAAAAATCATTCAACGAAATAACTATATTTTGTGTTTTTCTTAATTTAATGATTTTAGGGTTCCGTAGCCAAAATGGCAAAAAACGGAACCCTTACAGATTCGTCATGTCTGTCTGTCTGTCTGTCTGTCCGTCTGTCTGTCTGTCCGTCCGTATGTCATAGCCATTTTATTCCGAAAGTATTAGGATTACACAAATGAAACTCGGTAGGTAGATGTATTCTGTGAACCGCTTTACGATTTTGACATAAAAATAAAAAAAAATAAAAGATTAAGGGGGGCTCCCCATACATGGAACTGAAACTGAATTTTTTTTTTCATCCAACCTATACGTGTGGGGTATCTATAGATAGGTCTTTAAAAATGACATTGAGGTTTCTCAAACGATTTTTTCTCAAAGTCAACCGTTTGAAAGATAGACACTTCCTACATGGATCTGAAACTGAATTTTTTTTTCATCCAACCTATACGTGTAGGGTATCTATAGATAGGTCTTTAAAAATGACATTGAGGTTTCTCAAACGATTTTTTCTCAAAGTCAACCGTTTGAAAGATAGACACTTCCAAAGTGGTAAAATGTGTGTCCCCCCCTTTAACTTTTGAAATAAAAAAGTGAAAAATCTAAAAAAAATGTATATACTTTCAACGAAAATTGGTTTGAATGAGATATATTGATGACTTTTAGAGATATAGCACATTTTCCAAAACCGCAAATATAACTTTGTCATTCATACAAACACTATGAAAAACAAAGTTATTTTTAACGACGAAATATGAATGTGGTATTTAATATGGTATGGTATAAGGTAACTACGGAACCCTACTGCGCGTGGCCCGACACGCACTTGGCCGGTTTTTTCTTGATTGGCGACGCTCTAGTCTAGTGTAGGTACGCACGGTGTCGATATCGATGTTGTGTTTTTTACAACACTCCACCTATCTTGTAAAGATTTTATCTTGTACGGATATGTTAACTTAGCTTAATGTGACTAATGGGGGAGACGGTTCTCGTTTTTTTCGGCTCGCTTCAGTTTTCGTTCTATGTGATATATGTAGGTGAAGACGGCCAAATCTGTTGCTGCCAAAAGTTGAGAATTTCTCTTTTTTGGTCCCGACTACTTTTTTAAGTAGGTCACTGTGGCTGAATTGAATATAATATGAAGCTCTTAAAAAAATTATAAAATTAAAATTATTGAATTATATAATCTATTTCTCATGTTTTTACTGTTTTATTTTGTTATAGTTTTTCCAGTGTTCTTTTGGTTGGAAAACGGAAAAATATGAAAAAGTAAACTAAATAATTGATGACCATACTCTCAACCTCTCAACGAATGTAAAAATAACACACGATATTTCTACTTAAAACACAAAATGTTATTCAAAAAGTTCATTGGCAGTACTCTCATTAATTTGAATAGTCCATTAAAAGCCTACTAATTACGATAATCCGTCGGCCGAACACCCCCGTACTAATATGTCCGTGGTTCGTTATTTTTTAGCCACTAATACATCAACGTCGGCCGCGTAATTTCGGCCGCAGAATTAGGATTAATACCGTCCTTACAGAGAAAATGCCTCCACATTTCTTACTGATTAGGTGCCAAGACAAATAGGAAGATTGTCGGTGTAAAGAATAAATTGTTCACCGAACTTATTTTAGAGTTCCGTGAAAAGATTAATTAATCTTCTTTTTAACGTTTTGAAACGAAATAACTACTATTACAAAAGTAAAGTGAGTATAAAATATCAGAATATTTTGTTATCACACCACAGAATAAATCATAGTAGGTTAGTACCTCGCTAGTGCGTGCGAGGAGTTTGGTGACACAGTGATTTAGCGCCTGGCCCAGCGATTGCGGAGGTTAAGCAGCGTTCGCAAGGGTCGGTCATGGGATGGGGTGACCAACAATTTATTATCTCGAGCTCCTCCGTGCTTCAGAAGAAACGTTAAGCGGTTGGTCCCGGCTGCATTTGCAGTCGTTAACACCCACCAATCCGCATTGAGCCCGCGTGGTGGGTAATGGCCCTTATCCACCCATTAAGAATACCTGTGCCCCAGCAGTGGGGACATTAAAAAAGGCTGATGGACAAAGTACTATCGTATAACAGGACAAATTGTCTGTTAGTACTATGCGCGCCAAATAAGAATAGTACTGTCAAACGGCCATTTTGATCTTTGTTCCTTTTCTTGCTCACTCCTACTCCTTGAAGTGGAAGCGAAACGCAAACAAAAATGGCCGCTTTGACAGTACTATTCTTATTTGGCTCGCATTGTACTTTGCTTACTCCTAAACTACCTACCTACTCCGTGACATTATATTAATTCATGTATAAGTTTCAAAATCAAGTTAATTCATAATAGTACTAATTTAAAATCCGAAATCCGCCTGTTCTTATTAAGGCATTCGAATGTGTTGATAGAATAATCACAAAGTTAGCCATTGGTAAAAATGCACAATGTTTTAGTCTCGCACTTACAATTCCATATATTTTTCTTTTATATAACACTAATACCACTTTTGTCAGCTACTAATGGATTAAGATTTGGACTTACCTAATGGAGTAGGGACGTCAGCAACTTTGATCACTCCCTATTTTCCTAATAGGTGTATGTTTCAGGGGTGAATGAAGTAGGTATATAAAAGAGCTTGTTTCGTTGTTAATAAACACATTATTTTTAAAACACCAACAACCTCGCAGGAGTAGATAAGTAACATCAGAAACAACAACATTTGTTCTACGACTTTTCTGAAAAAAGACAAAAAGAAAATCGACATTCCATACAAATATCCGAACAGCTGATCGAGTTTTGTATGAAATGGCGAATATGTTTTTCGTCTTTTTCGGAAACTCTTAGAAGTAGCGTTGTTTTGATGACGTCACTAATCTACTCCTGCGAAGTTGTTGGTGTTTTACAAATTACTCTGTGTATTCACTTCTAATACTTAACCTTGTACATTGAAATAGAAACCTTTGCCAAAGGTGGCCAAAATGTCAGGAAACCCAAAAATCAAATAAAAAATTTATTAAACCTCAAAGACTCTTCTAAAACCGCGCTACAAGTTGTTTAATTTACTTTTATGTACGTTTTATGTCCTAAAAATAGTCGTCTTCATGTTGTGTTCTTTTGTTTGTCATGTCGTTACGTTAGTGGAGCTAAACATTTTGTCTAATAATTTATTCATGCCACACAATGCACTTTAGACTTGCGGACATATTTGAATATTTAAGAAGTATGAACTGCCAGTTACAGTAGACAAGTAATGAAACAAAAATATGAAGCCTTATTTACATTTACTTTGGTATTAATTTACAGACATAAGTTTTAATTGGTATTGATTATACCCAACCTATGTAAAGTAAATATAAACAACAAAATACAAGAACTTGCCTAATAACATTTTTTTCACCTCTTCAGCACGAAAAGGGCGCTTTTGGCGCGTAAAAACTCGCAGCAAAATCGACTTTTGCTGCGAGCGTGAGGCAAAGTGCTTTTTTAATTTCTAACACCAACTTTTGAAATAAAAAAGAAAAAGAAATAGAGTGACAAGGATGAGACTTGTAAAATTGATATGTGAGAAAAGGATAGATAGACAGCTTTATGTTGTCATACATGAATTAGAAAGTATAAAAAATAAAATGCACGGATATACCAAGGAGTTTTAATTGGGGATTGTTAATTAAGCAGGTTGATAATTCGAAATAAAGATTATGGATGAAATGAGGTCGCATGTTTGAAATAAATATAAAATAAGAAAAAATCATTAAATTAATAACAAATTAGTGTTTTATGATTATAATGAAATAAATAAGATGGGACATTAATAAATAAGAGAAAAACAAACATAATGTAAAACTAAACGACGGGAATATAGGTTTAATTCAGTTCAGCATATAGGTTTAATCGAACTATTTTTGTGATTTATTATTACAAAAAAAAGTGAGTGCGTCCAGCGATGAAGATATTCCAAAGGAGTTGAGACAACAAGTTTCTAATGCTGAATTTAGCTTTTTACCAGGAATGACACGTGAAAATTTTCTCGCTGGTCGAGGTGAAAAGTTGTATGTTTTACACGAGAGTCCAATTTTTTGTTCTGCCTCGTGTCTTTAAATCACTCACTGTGCTCAGTAGTCTATATTAGAATCACTCGCTACGCTCGTGATTCAATTCTAGACTACTTCGCTAGTTCGTGATTTAAAGTCGGCACTTGCAGCACAAATTAATTTTGGTCACTTGTATAACAAATAACTATTGTTTGTCATGAAACGTTTTTTGCTTTGCATTCGATGGTTAAGTCACAGTCTTATTACTAAATACTTAGGTGATTTATGTATTTTGCACTTTATTAAAAATTACATACTTACCCAGCTGTTAACAAAACAGCGATTAAATAAAATAGGTTCATATTCATCTAGAAATACACACACAAAAGCTAATATAAGTTGCCTTGCTTCCCGGGTTCTGAAGAAGGAATGAGCCCAATGTTTGAGCAAAGCCTGCGGTAGACTGTTTATTTTCCCGAACATGACATCCGTACAAAACGCCGGCTTGTCTGTCCGTGTAGAAAGCCTTTCGTAAGCGCTGGTGAAAAGCTTAATACAATGTAAGCTTAAAATTTAAGCAGGTTTCACATTTCGCTAGATATTACCGCTATTGTTGGAGAAGCGAGAAAACATTGAATTTTCATAATAATTATGTTTTCATTTCATTACAAAATCTCGGCACCGTCGCCACTATGTAGGTAGGGCTTTAATCCCTATGGGGATATTGATTGATGTGTTTCACTCACACGAGTCATTGACTGACATTGATTCAGCTTGGACAAAAATTATTTCGTATGCCCGTCGTCGATTCTCTGCAGGTCGCATTTCTCAACCGATTCTCGTGAAATTTTGTAAGCAGGTTCGATAATTAAGGTATATTGTTTGTAATTTTAGTTTGGCTAAATAAAAAAAAAACATTCAGCCATTTTAAAAATATTCTAAAATGTCAAAACGCGAGGTCTACGAAGTAGTCCGTATAGTTCTATCTGTGTAGTTCTACTAGTTATTAGGACTAAACGGAGAAAAATACAGCTCACGAATTCGAAAGCAAATATTTTAATGCTTATTTATTTCACAAGTATTAACTGTAAGGTGAACCAAACTTTCAAAACAAAGACTATATGCACTTCGTGAGAGATCACTTTTTAAGGAAAAAGTCTTGAATATTTGTATCCAATAAACAAATCTATAGTTATCTAAGTATTAATAAACGAATAAAATATAAATTATCCCAAAATAATATGAAACAGATAATATCGCTGAACACCGCCACCGGTGCATGTTTATACTACCGTAATTTATAGGTAACGAAATAAAGGACAATAATTACTCTAATAAAAATTCCGTACTAAAAGTACAACAGCATTTGCAAGCTATTCAAATAAAAAAGTGAGTTACCTGGATTTTATTTAAACAGCTTAATCGGTTCAATTTGTAGTGACATCGCAACTCCGGCTAACAGCCCCTGAACGAAATTAATTCAGTTCACACAGAGTTATTTCGCAAGATTACTGTACAGATTGCAATCAGGGATGGCAACCTTTATTGTGGAGTTGTATTTGAAGTACAAATATCAAGCTTTTTATGCACAACAACTGGATAATGCTTGGCTTTCACCTCACCTGATGTTGAATGACGATAAGGCCGTAGGTGGAAGCGCACTACGATCCCCGTCAATTGGTAATGCGCTGGAACCTTGTCAAATTAACATATACATCAAGGTTATCTACAACTAAAAATGACAAAAAACAGTAAAATTCTAATAGGTAATACAATATATTAATTATTGAGTTTTTATTTTCAATAAGAAAGGGTCTAGGTAAGTATATGAAAAAATTACAATAGTTTTTCGTTTTTGAGGTTAAAATCATGGCCGCCGGGCTCATTACCAATTGACGCGGATAGTACACCTGGAATCCTCATCACTGAGTAACTGGCTATCTTATCTCTAACTGCCGGAACACAACAATATTTAAATTGTTGTTATGTCAGACTAGATGACTAGCCAGGCGGACTTGAAATAAGTCCTTCCACCAACCATACCGAGTAAAAATATACCCCCCTACTGAAAATCGAACCTGAGACTCCTGCGTTTTACACGGGTGGGCGAACCACTAGACCGCAGAGGCAGTTAGGAAGAAGTTAGTAGTAGAGGCAAGTAAGAATTAACAAAGTGTTTTTATAACTTAGAAAAGGTTGTCGCTTGAAAAATAGAAAAAAGTATTGTTGTATTAATAATGTTTACCAGAAAAGGATCTTAAAATATCTTTTGAGTAGAATTACAGAATACATAATAGTAGAAGTAGAATACAATTTTAAGGTACTTACAATTAAACGGTACCAACAATCGTCCATAAAATTGCAAAATATTTGCGGAAATAACTGGTTACGTACGTTTGATTGAATAATTCGATTTGTGTATTTCCGTGCGTTTTTCACCTGTATATATAATACTACTTTATTACACTCATTCGTTTTAATTGCAATGGAATGTGGCAATATAGGAAATTAAATCACATTACTAAATAATTAAAACAGCGTAATTATTTTCATAACTTTGTTTCCGTTGTTTATTAAACGCTCTTAAGGTTTCGTTTTAAAGAATGAATAATTAATATTTATAATCAAACACTCAAAAGCCTAAATTTTTTACCCACGACGGACGGAACGGAACGGAGGCGGTATATGCGTTTGGGGTTAGAGGTTGTGCGTTTGTTTGTTTATTTGTGTGTTTGTCTGTTACCATTTTCCTCGGAAACTACTAAGCCGATTTCGATGCGGTTTCTTGCATTCAAAAGGTTTCATTTCAGAGCAGGTTCTTAGACATGTTTCATAGAGGTAGACCACCCGGGGGCTCTGCAGCAACCAGATAAGTCAAGTTTGTCTATTACCATTTTCCTTGGAAACTACTGGGCCGATTTCAATGCGGTTTTTTCCAATCAAAATGTTTCATTTCAGAGCTGGTTCTTAGATATGTTACATGGTGGTAGACCACCAGGGGGCGCTGCAGCAACCAGATAAGTTGCGCTTGAGAAGTTCTCTAAAACTACTCAACTGATTTCGATGCGGTTTTCTGTAATGGGTTTGTAGGTTATCGGCGATGGTTCTCAGATAGATGTTATGGTGTTTAACCGCTAGGGGGTGCTGCAGTTATCATTTTCTCATTTATCTCCAAAACGGTTTGACCAATTTGGATGCGGTTTTCTGTAATAGTTTTGTATGATGGTTCTTGGTGTTATGGTGTTCAGCCGCTAGGGGGCGCGTAAGCATTTTCCGTATGGTTTGACTAATTTTGATGCGGGTTTTAGAGTAGATAACGTATGAATTCTTTAAAAAGTTTAAAATAAAATGGCAAAATTAATTTTTTTTTTAAAACCCACGACGGTTAAAATTGTAACTCTTTATTTAAAAAGACTAAAATAAGTTTTACAAAAATCCCTCGACTAAAAGTGATGTAGGTACTATACATACTTTATCTACCTATTCATAAATTACAAACGCAAGAAAAATCCGTCGGGGGCTGCCATTGCCATTTCTCTAAAGTAACTATAACTGAAAAATATTTGTTTATTTGGGGGCAGGTAATGGCAGCCCCAACGGATTTTTCTTGCGTTTGTATTGGCAAAAAATAACTCTCTTATCATAGATGTTGTGTATCTCACGACACACACTGTTCGAAATTCCAATCGGCAAAAGTCTGTGGGGTACCGAAATGTATATTGTGTAAAATTTTGGGTCACGTAAGATGAGGTATGTTATGAGTAAGTCCACGTGATTCTAGCATTCAAATTAGTGGTTGTAGCATTTAGGTATGTAAGGTAAACATGTCCTCTAATCCAATACGGTGTACTTATATCTAGAGAACCACAAAATGATTGACCGAACAGGCACGAAGCGCATGCTAAGCGTCTCTGCTTCAGCTTGGGCAAATATGCTTTCGTACGTCTGTCCCGCTGTCCTATCTGTCTGTATTCCTCTGCAGGTCGCATTTCTCAACCGATTCTCGTGAAATTTTGAGAGCAAGTTTGATAATTATAATATCGTTTTCTTTTGACGATGCAGTTTTATTTAATTTTTCAAAATGGCGGAGATATGTTTAAACGAGGTCTAGTGCTCACATAGCTGCACTAGTATTTAAATTCTGTGCGTTCTAGGCAGAAGCGTCGCTCTGGCTGTATTCAAAAACACTATAGTCATTTATTTGTCCCTAGAATAAACTACTACGGTACTCTAGTACTATTATTTATTCTGTGCCACGTTGCTAAAAATAGTCTGATGACCTGAGGTTGACTGTACGAGACGTCCATGACGTGTGCATGCACCGAAAATAACGCTTTGTTCCTAGCGACCCTTCTATCTATTTTACACGTATTTCTTGCGATAGGACAAATAGGACAATGTTGTATGTGACGTGGAAACACATTTCCATACAGCTCGCTTTGTTGTGACAACCCTACGGACATGGCAGACAGCGAGGCGTCAACCACTGTCTATCTTATCACGCGCCATGATTTCGGCAGACTTCTACTCTGAATTGCACGAAGTCCGAACTTTCGGTGAAAGTTTCGTTTTAATTCCCTTCTCTTTTAGTTTTTTTTACAGGTAGTTTGGAATAGGATATGTTTGGTGATTCTTCTCGACGAGATTATTCCCGGTGCAATTATTGCTATTGAGAATCTTTTTGGGAAACTTCAAATATTTCTTTTGATTGAAGTAAAATTCAGTTTCGGATTTCACTACGCTATTAATTATAAGAAGTTTCTGTGTATTTTAAGGACTAAAATATAATTCGTAGTTATAAATCGCTAAATTAGATTCTATATCCTAAATAGTAGGATATATAATTAGATTCTATATCCTAATAGGTAGATTTTTTGGTACTTACTTATTGAAAAGTTCGACATGTGAAAGCCCAGAGTGGACCCCTGTCTTCAGTAAGCTTTCCCGTACGTGACTCCTACCCTCTTCTACCTATATTGAATACTAAGTTCCGCGTTGTTAGTGCGTCAGTGGCAGAAATGTCTAGTACTTTGTATATTGTGGTCCATTATTAAGTAAGTTAAGACAGCTGTTGATATTCTGAAGTAGTGTTTTGTTCCGCAAAAGGTCTAAAAATATATGACATCAATACTACATCTACTGCATCACAAACATGCAGTTTTTATACCTACTAGAAAGTAGGAAAGAAAACATTCTTCAGTCACTAAAACGAAGATTGTATAAAACATTGATGTAATTCGTGTTTGTACTAAATTTCATTTTCCCTGCATTTCCTAAATTGTACTAAAAACTCGGAATACAAGTTTCAGCTATCTGTCACATGTTTCCTTATTTTTGTATCCATGACGTGTAAGCAGATTTTCCAGCATCGGATGGAGCATGCTGCTCGTATGCATATTCAGACGCACGTAACTAAGCTAATGGTTCGGTATGGTAGGCTGGGTTTATGAGCACAGCGAGCAGTGTGTAGCTAATAGACTCTCCGCATGCACATGCCCGGCCGGAAGGATCGTACGGAGAGGCGCGACCTGTCGGCCAAATCTCAACGTGTGTAGGAGAAGGTGTGAACTCTTCAGTCTGCACCTCCCCCCTAGACTACACACGTAGAAATTTGGATAGAAGGCCGCGCCTCTCCGTACGATCCTTCCGGCCGGGCATGAGGAGGGCCCATAATAATAGCAGAATGGGAAGTGCGAGTTTTACAATTTGCTTTAGTATTTAAAACTATGAAAGTAATAGATGCATTATTCCGAATAAACGTTTTGGGAAATGGGATGACCGAAATTTTCTGGCGAAATTTAACACATATTTCTTAGAAAAAGTTGTTTAGTTTCATGGACTGGACACATCCTCAAAATTTGGATGCTAAGTTCAAAATGACCCGATATTTTCCCTCAAATCAAAGATTAAACTATGATACTCAAACTAAAAAAAGACAATGTTTTTATTCAATAATTACACCATTTTACATGATATATTTGTACAAAAAAGGGATTTGTAAAGATTACCGCTTATCGCTGTGAACATACCCACGCCTGATCACTTACATTTTTGAACAGTTACCCATATTTCAGAAGGCAGATCAGCTAGGACTGAACGAGATCACGTATCACTCGTTACGCCGCTCACGAACGGTGGCTAATCTAAATTTTAGATCTTAATCGAATGCACAAATTACGTATTTAATACCTACCAAGTCTTTGAAAAGAAAATCCTGGATTAATCAAAATTCATAGTGGAATTGCGACACGTTGGTTGCAACCTTTTTTCTATGGTTGGTTTAACGAAATTATCGTTCAAGTTATTCCCATAGGGGTAGGCAGAGATCACTTCATATGCAAGCTACACTAATCTACGATGTTTACATATTTAAGGTCTCGACCCACTACACCGTGCCATACCATGACCGTGATAGGAACGTATCAGACACGAAAAGCAACATGATACGTTCTACTATGCCCACTGAAAAGGATTGACGGCGTTCTGTGTCCGTATGCAATCCGTATGATGCCCGTATGCAACCCGTATGGTGCCCGCATGCTACCCGTTTGGTGCCCGTATGCAACATCCAAAATACTTTACGTTACTTTTATAACGGTCATCATATGCGGTTACAACCGTTTACTCCGGCTCGACGACGGACGTCGCGTATCCTGCACAGAGCGTGTGTCAGCACCAGCAAAATATTCTCACCGACAATTGACGCTCCGTGCATGGCCGGTGACGGAACTGTCTAGTGGGAATAGTGTCATACTTTTCAATACAAAGAATTTTTTTTTTGCCTGACACGTTCCTAGCACAGTCATGGTATGCTACGGTGTAGGGACCAGTATTTCACTTCATCACTCATCACAGCCCTGTATATGCTCGCTGATTTAGGGTATTTTTGACCTGGACTTTTTTATGCTTGATCTCAGTCTCTTTAAAATTATGTACAGTCATGTTTATTTTTATTAGTTATCAATTCCTTGTTATTTTTATTTTGAACCGAATCTTAAAAGGAGGAGGTTCTCACTTCGTAATTTTTTTTATGTCTGGTTAATACTTCCCTCCTATTTTAAAAGCTCGTAGCATTTTTATAGTTTTTCTATTATAGTCAAGTTACAGCTAATATGAAACACGATAAAATAAATAGTTTCCTGTAGCCATAAAACATAGTACACACTTAATTTCTTTATATCCGATATAAGTCCATAGTGTGCATAGCTCATGGTTATTAGTACAAATCCTTACTAATATTATAAATGCGAAAGTCCGTTTGTTTGTTTGTTACACCTTCACGTCTTAACCACTGAACCGATCATTTTTAAATACACGTTGTCAGGAGGACATAGGGTACCTTTCATCTCGAAAAAAAGTATAGTTCCCGAGGGATTGCAAAAAAACTTGCCACGCAGACGAAGTCGCGGGCGGCCGCTAGTAATACAATAAATATTAACTGAAACTTTTGAAATGGAATCGATCCAAAATTTCCTGTTCCGTCATGTATAAAAACAGCCATTTTCACCGCATGTACGCAGTGAACATATTTCACAAGTTGGAAGATAAAAAAAACCATTCATACGCCATGTTCCATTATTCACGGTTTGCAAAAGCTTCACAGGTGTAAATCAAGTAAAAGCACCACGGCCGTTATGATAAGTAATCCAATGTGTACGGGAACTCTAAGTTGCGGATTTACCAGAAAATTAGACGTTTACAAAGAAAAATCATTTTTTGATCCAATGACTAATGTTGGTCAAAGTAGAAAATTAAATATTTCTGTTCTTATTATTTTACTAGCGGCTGCCCGCGACGCGACTCGTCTGCGTAGACAGTTATTTTTCTATCCCTTCAGAACTATTGATTTTTTGTGGAAGAAAAGTACCTTATGTCCTTTTCTGTACCCCTGACAACGTGTACGCAAAATTTCATGATTATCGGTTGAGTAATTAAGACGTGAACGCGTAACAAACAAACTTATTTTTGCATCCTTACTAATATTATAAATGCGAAAGTCCATTTGTTTGTTTGTTTTTTACGCCTTCACCTCTTAACTACTCAACCGATCGTCATGAAATTTTGCATACACGTTGTCAGGGGTATATAGAAGGAC
This sequence comes from Agriphila tristella, assembly GCA_928269145.1. Taxonomy (NCBI): domain Eukaryota; kingdom Metazoa; phylum Arthropoda; class Insecta; order Lepidoptera; family Crambidae; genus Agriphila; species Agriphila tristella. The sequence goes on along the minus strand of OV743439.1, from coordinate 8,281,232 downwards.
ATAGGGTAACTTTCATTCCGAAAAAAAGCACTGTTCCCGAGGGATAACAAAAAAACTTTCCACGCAGACGAAGTCGCGGGCGGCCGCTAGTTTATAATAAAGACCAACACTTTTTTGTAATTGCATGGATTAATCAATAAGCTGCCTTGAAACTTATTAGAAATTATCGTACTTAAGGGTCTAGAGGGAGACAGAGGAAGAAAAACATGAAACTACCTATATTTTTTGTACGTTTCAATATTCCATGTTTTGAATCTTCCCCAGCAACATGGGAAAGGATTAAGCTCCTATCACAATACACAAGACGCACGTGTAAAGGCTTATATTTTCCTCCTGTATTAACTTTACTATTTATTAAACAAACGATTGGTTCCGTGAAAATTCTGAACCGGCGCGCGGCGTGATAAGAAGGTTTAAGGGTTAACGAAATTACCCTTAAACCTTCTTATCACGCACCCTTTGTATTGTAAACATAGGCATAGAATACATAATAGTATAAGTTTTAAGGTTTCATATAAAAACCGGCCAAGTTGGACTTCGCACATTTAGCGTTCCGTACCATATAGGGCTGAGGGGCGAGGCTTCATTATTTGTGCAACGCAAAATTAATTTTATAATACGAAAATGAGGGAATTTAAAAGAAAAATATAGCATTATCAATGTATTGGTAATTGTTGGTAAAGTATACCTAATCTTCTTCTCGTGTCGAGGTTCCACTTTCACAGTGATGCTGCCCAGTAGGTGGCGTGTTGATAGCTCTGGCCATCACGTCCCGCAGGTCTAGCTCAGTTCTTCTTCTTCTTAAAGTGCCGCTTCATTATTGAAGGTTGGCTGTCAGTTCCTTGAATTTGGCTTTGTCCATAGCGAATCTAACCAACTGTTCAACCGTCTTGACGCCGGTCCATTGGTGGATGTTACGAAGCCATGACATTTTGCGTCCTCCCACCCTGCGCTTTTCGGCTATCTTCCCCATCATGATGGTCTGGAGAAGACGATATTGCTGATTTCTACGGATGTAACCAAGATATGTGACTTTTCTTATTTTAATGGTCCGAACCAACTCCACCTTTTTAGTCATGCGCTTAAAGACCTCGACGTTGGTAATATGGTCCGTCCAACTTATACGTAGCATTCTGCGATATGTCCACATCTCAAACGCTTCCAGTTTCTTTCGGAGGTCTTCCTTCAAGGTCCACGCTTCACAAATATGCTAGGCTAGTTGGTGCTAGTTGGTGGCTCATAGTTAACGTTTCCCTAGCTTCGTAAGTGTGTGTAAAAACTTTTAACTTTTGCCAGATTTTTTGTATAATAAGAGTTAACAGACAACCATTGAAGAGGGTGAGGAGCCATGACCGAGGTGTTCTAGTTGTTCTCTGGTGAGATCATCCATGCCTGATGCTTTCCTATTTTCAAGACACTTTATGGCTGAGGAGAGTTCGGCCAGTGTGAGTTTGCTAAGGTCATTGCTTTTCTGAAATTTTTGACCTGGTGATGCTCTTGGTAAGACTGGCTTAACAGTCTTACCATTGAGAAGCAGGTAGCACTGGTTGGCCGTAAAGTATACGTTATAATAAACATTATCGCTAAATTTCAACTTCACATACATATAATTTGCCATAAATATAATTTTAACGAGAAAATCCAGCGATTGAACCATAAAATCTTCTATAAAGTCAGTTGAATATATTCTCATTTAACTGGGGCAAAGACTGCTATTATTCAGGTTAAATAATGGCCACATTTGTACCACCGAACTGAGCATCAATATTTTCAAACTCAATGGCCTTTTTCTGTCCGTATTTCAGTATTAATCAGGATCCATTTCGTGATGTATTCAGTTCACGACCTATTCGTATTTTATACTCGCTTCCTGTACAGAAAATTAAATTTAAAAAAGATTATTTTCAACCGTTACGGTTCACTACTCGTTTGCGTTTACGTCGATAGGATAACCTGATTTATCTCTTGTTCTTAAAGTTTGGATTCCCTTGCGAGTTTGCTGGTGGGATTTTCATAGAAATGTCCGGACTGAAAGTATGGGGCGAGGAATAAATCAATGTTAGAAACGCCATATTACTGCACTACCACATAGATTAAACACGGTACAGAAACAAACGTTGTGTGATACTTACTCATAAATCTCATAATATACCTATAGGCATAGTTATTATGAAACAATGTTAAGACTGGTTAAGACTCACAGCGGCACTAAAGCGTCAGATAATTTTAAGGCTTTATCTCTTTCTGTCCATATTAATAATACAAGGTGACACAACACTAATGAAAGCATTAAAATTAATTGATATCTTAGAGTTTATTTTCTCTATGTCTCAGAGTGCCGCCGCAGTTAGAGGTGAATCATACCTATCAGGGACCGGAAAACCTCTTTTTTGGTTAAGCCAATTGTTAGGGAAACCCTATTAAAAAGCTTACCAAATGATAGGGTTTCCCTTTCGATAGGGTTAGTTGACGATATGCTTACCGTATTGACAGGGTTTTTGAAAACAAGTCTATGAGATACCCAATCAAAAACCCCTTTAGCGGTAAGCGGTTTATGAAATACCCATTCAAAACCTTTGGCCCAGGTGGGACTAGGTATAAATTGCTTGTACACGTTTTAAAACCCCTTCATAAAGCCTTAATAGGGTTTCCCCGATAGGGTTTTCGGATTCAGTAAGTGCTTACCTGGGTTGCTCTTTCGATAGAGTTACCGTATTGATAGGGTTTTTGAAAACAAATCTATGAAATACCCAATCAAAAACCCCTTTAACGGTAAGCGGTTCCGGTCCTTGAAACATATACGAGTATATTAACTACATTTTTGTTTCTTTTTTCCGTAACCAATGTCACAGTGCGCGGTAACAGGAAGCGTGGGCTCTGTTCTATTATTCCGCTGTGGCACTAACTAATCCTGAACACGCAAGCCGATATTTTACAGGGCGTAGCTCCATCCATTAGTTTCCATACATTGAGTTCCTCGAACCTCCATTATGTAATGTTCTTTGTAATAATTCGAGCAATGCGAATAAGCTAACTTGCATGCTGTAAAACACGCACACCGTTATTATTTCAGGACTTATGCGAAAAGTGTCAACTTAAAGTTGCCGATAGAACACGAGCAAAAAATAAGCTAGTTGTAGCCGTATTTTTTTACTTATTTAACAAAAAGTAACTTGTTACGAAGCTGATTATCATACCAGAAATCGCTACGGAAAAAAAAACGTAAAGTGTATAGAATTGCAGGCCCACAAACTAAATAAAAATATGATTATTATTAAAACAAAAGATCACTGCAAGTTGCTTAGCTCAAAAATTGTTACAAAATAAGATAGTCTATCAATGAGATCAATCATCTGCACATTAGTTTTCATATATAATAATTATATATTTTTAGTTATAAAAACACGTTATCCAGAGTCACTTCTTTTAAATTGACATAACATTAAAAATAAATATAGGTACATTGATGCGGAATACATAATATTTTACTTATAGTTCGCTTTCTTATTCGAAATAACAAAATAATGCCACTGCCACGAATAATAAGGTCTATTGTGAAAAGTGCATAAAATTAATTAAGAAAGTGTCTTCCATTCTGAATGCACTGCGTTTCGTAGGATTTCTGTTGTGAAATCCTTTAGAGCACCACTCTACCGAATACATCTGGACATAAACAAATTTTGGAAACTTAACATTTCCCAAATAAATGAGCGTTTGTCAGTCTCGATTTTCTTCGTATGTAAATGCATTATGGATTACAGTTTGCTGAATATAGTTTACAATAAGACAAAATCATTATTACTTTATTTATTGGCTAAACAATGTCTCTAAGATTATTATTAGAGTGACATGAAAAAAAATTGCAGGTTTTCTGATAGGAAAGCTCTCATTTATTAGAGATCCATCAACGGTCTTACATTCAAAATCGCCATTGATCTTATTATTTTACTTACAAAGGTCAATTAAAATAAAGCTGTCGCACCCAAAGTTTTCATATTACGATTACGACTCGCAAAGAATATTGTTTGTTACATATTGCTGGCTTTACAAACATCTATTTGGTAAGATATACGAAAGCAGTGAACGGCAAAAACAGAGCAAGCTTTTTGCCCCTAAAGTTTACCGGCTCCCGAAGTTAGGAGTGCAAGTAAAGAGCAGTTAGAACTTTTCTTGCTCGCTACGAAAATTCTTTTCTCGTGAGAAAATCTGTAGAGATTGTTAGTATTACTACTTTCACATGTCTTGTGAGGAAGTTATGAAGCCATATTTTCAGTGTATAGTAATATAACTTTGATACAATATTCTACCCTACAATATCCTACCTTCAAGTTATCCCGATTATAAGAAAATCAAATAATAGTAGTGAAAGGACATCATACATTTTGGTCCAAATGTGAAAGTGCCGGCCAAAAATCAAAAGTGCTTTATTCTGATAGATTTTGTCCACCTAAGCATTTCTTATTATGGCACCGAAGCTGTAGCACCGCTATACTCGATTTTAACTGAGTTCAAAAAGTCTGTCTTTTCATACATTTTGACACAAATGTGAAGCGGATGATGCCCTATGATTGTCCACTGGCTGGCTGTCAAAACAGGTTTTTTCCGCGTACGCGACAAGCGGCCAGTGGACACGCACACATGCCCCGCATGCTTGTAGTGTTGCAGTGCAACCGATTCGCGCGGTTGTATGAAGCTTGGTCTCTGGTCCTTTCTTTTTACTCATGTGGCGGTGCTATAGCTTCGGTGCCATAGTAAAAAATGCTTAGATGGACAAAGTATTTCAGAAAGCACTTTTGCCTTTTGGCCGGCACTTTCATATTTGGACCAAAAATGTATGAAACGTGGATGATATACTTTAATAATAACACAAGGTTAAAATATATTACACATCAAAGTAAAGCTTAAACGTGTGTTAATATCCAAGTCGAACAACAAACCAAAATGTTTATTTGAAAGGCAGTGGGATGAGATGCCTCTTGCCTTTTAATAATAAATTTCGATTGAAGCCTACGGACTTAAAGCTGAGTGAAGCCTTAATTCGTTAATCTTACCTATCTTGATAAGGAGCTTGAATTTAAATAGGAAATTTTACCGTAATTTAAACCAAATAACGATTTACATAACATATGGCACGGCTAAACGCCAAATTTAATACATAAGATACATACTGCATGTAGGTCATACCCACAACCTTACTAAAAATATTATTTCTCTAGATATATGACAAAATTTATTTATAAATTTGAGATTTTTGCGTTCACAATGCTATTTTGATATACTAGAAAAAATACGACTCGCACCAATTGGACCGTACATCCAAGGGTCGCGGGTTCGATTCCCGTCCGAGAATTGATCTGGTGCGAGTCGTATTTTTCTAGTATATTAATTATTTAGTACTGTATCAAAATTTATTTGTTTGCTATTTTTATTATTCTAAGTTTTTTTTTATTACAGGTTCCAATGCCGAACCAGTGTGGAAGCTTCAGGACCCTGGTTTCGACCAGGGTTACGGCTCAGAAAGATCTCCAGAAGACGACTATGTGCCTCCGATAATACCCGCAATCTCATTGGAAGCGTACGAAGCTGAACTTCGGGCGGTTTACCCTTTCATCAATGACGGTAAGTTTATGTTCAATCATCATTACTAATTAATTACCTATATAATATGCCGGATGATTGTTACACAGCATTATTAGCATAATTTGTATATTACGTTGCTAGCATAAAATACATGCACTATAAATAGCCATTTATCGTAGTTCGCATCGATAGAAAGCGATCTATGCTCTACATTTCAAACTTTGACCAATAGCATCTTTGGCAAAAATGTTTTTTTTTTTCAAACTTTGACCAATAGCAACTTTGGCAAAAATGTTTTGACGAATCGCGAATTGGGCAAACCACATGTTTGACCAAACTAGCCTTTAACAAAAAGAGTATTTTCACGAATCGCACTTTGATCTAATAGGTACAGTAGTACAATCTTTTATAACGTCGTAAGAAAAAAGCTACTATACCTAATAGGTACAGTAGTACATCTTTTATGACATCGTCGTAAGAAAAAAAATGTTTATAAAAATAATGTCGAGTATTGTCAAGTGTAGTACCTATTCCAAAGAAAAGAAAACTGAGCATATCCCATTTGTGAAATTAATTTTGTATTATAAACAAACCGTCATAAAACCCTTTCTCTCGACTCACTCAGCCTGTCAAACATAATTAATTTCCAAGATAACAACAAGCTCAAAAACCTTTTATTAAACCAGAAGTGTACTATAGTATTCATTTTGAAATACAAGTTCTATCTGAATACGTAAATACCTAATCTGAATATTGAAATATGTTCCCCAGGATTGTATCTAAGAGATCCATTAATGCAGAACACTACGCCGACTGCGAGCAGAATTAATTGTAACACAATAGCGTGCTACAATGTGTGACGTAACAGAATAGATCAATAGTCATGTTGACAAGGGTAATCAATTATTCGTTATAAGACGTGTTACAACCCGGGGACGGCCGTGGTGTTTATGCACTCGCAGTCCCCAAGGTGCACTCTACTCGGCAGCTCAGATGATCATGGGACTCGGGAGAGGCTCGCGGGTTCTACCTTGGCTGGCTGTTACACTCAGAAGGAAAAACAGAGATTAGGTCACTATTCTAAATTCTTATTTCTAAGGGCGCCACCAACACTAGAGTGTTGGGATAAATTAAACAAAGCTAGTTCTGTTCAGATATAAACTGTATTATTTGCAAAATTTACAGCATCTCTATTGTGTGAAGCACACTAATTATAGAAAAGGTTCTAATTCTTTAAACTGGTACAGAATATAAGTACTAAGTATTCCAGATTACATTACAAGGTGTTCTGGTCATGACCGAGACGGTAGAAAAAGTGGAAGCGTCCTTCCGTGAAGCTTTTCTCTATAGAAAAGTATCAAAATACATGCATTTGAACTTAAATTAAGTTAATTCTAAACATATTCTTGACTCTAAAATGCACCGACATCACGACATGTTGAGGAGTGAAATTACAAAAAAACATACGGAGCGAGTTCATTATAGCTTACTCAGCCAGCCTCCAAGGTGATCCGGGTCTGCCTTCCTCACATGCATCAGGAAAGGTCCTCAATGTGGCAAAAGGTGAAATGACGCCACGCGGTCGTTGCCTGATGTCGGGTTACTTAAGTACGCACATCGCCGAGCGAGTACTTCTTGTTAAAAATGAAGTTAAATTAAACAAAATTGAAGAGTAAAAGAGTGACTTCTCCTGTAACAAAGAGATGACGCGATATACATTTCTGTGGTTCCACTACATGGTTTCGAAGACGGCCAAAATCACACAACTTACCGGTCGCTCTTTGTAGTTTCTTATTACTAACACATTTTCAAGAGGGGCTCAGCCCCAATGAAAGGAAATTCACAGCATTTAGAACTGATTTCTAATATTCATAACAAAAATCTGCATGCGCAGTCGCTTTTGCAAGGAGGAAAAGTGAAATGTCATTGAGGGGTCATCCATCGACAAACGAGAACGAGATCAAAGACAAATACTACCACATTCTGGAAACTTCTCGAAATAAATGGATTACTTCTGATTTAATTAAATAAATATCCTGACTGATTTATGTATTTTATGAAATACTGAAAATATTCTACAAATAAACTTTATATTATTATAATTTTGCAAGATCTAGAAAAATGAGCAAACGAAACGAGCGATCAGTCTGCTGGAATGTGTCATCAAAACGTCAATGTCCCAATGTCATTCGCCACCTGTCAAAACCAATTCTCTTTCAGGTTAGAAAAACAAATGCTGAAAATTATAAATAAAATACGAAAAGCAGGCACAAATGCCGCAAAATGCTATTGTGTAAAATACTATGCTATTTGCAAACCGATATGTGTGTGTGGAATGTGTCAGTAAGTAACATACTCCAAAAAAAAATATCGAGGGATAACGTTAAATGATAACATTTGTGGTGGTGTGTTTCATGTTCACTTCTTGGGATCACTGAAAGGATTTCAGCACTCATCCTGCGACGAGCCCTACGAACTGGCCATAAAACACAACACCACTATGTTATAATGGTAAAATACCACAGTTGCGAAACATACACGCAACATACGAATCGATGAGATAACATCCGTAAACTACAGCGTACCGCGTTCTCCGAGGAAACGTGATGTAACTGAAATAAGCCTGATTTTAGGTTGCAATACTTCCCTATTCATGTGTCATAACCTTTACTCTGTGTTCTTTTAGAAATTCAAAATCATTTATTCAGTCTAGGCTGTTACAAGCACATGTGAATGTCATAGCAGCTACGCCATCGGTTCGCAAACCCTAAGCGGGAGACCTTGTAACGAGAAGAACTGGCAAGAAACTCTTCAAGGGCTGCTTTTTTCTCCCTGTATATTTCCTACAGAGTCGTCAACATTAAAAAATTACCTTCACATTAAAAGTAAGGTCATTTTCCATCACAATAATTAATACTATAAATAATAATTCTAATAAGTGACAGATCTGACATTTTATTAAAAAGTGTTATTGTACAGTAAAATGTAAAGCTTGATTGCAGGGACTCTTTGAAAGCTTTATCAAGAAAGATATTGTTTGTCTAGAGATTTCTGCAATTTTAACCTTTCTTAACTTTCATCCCACAGTTTCGGATTTCTTTTTTTCCAGAAAACTTTATCTTGAAACTTGTTTGGAAAGAATTAGAAAATGCAAAAAAATCATGAAGCTTTGACGAAGCACTGCACGTGAAAATTTCACAGCCTACCTTAACCTATGTACATTAATTAAGAAAGTTTCAACATGACGTTAAAAAATATTAATTAAACCTCTGTTGCGAGGTTTGATGCCAAACTTTTTGGGAAACGCTGAAGCATTCATGTAGCTTCGCATACGCGGGTATCGAAATTAAATACAAGTTCATTTCGTTACTTATTTTTACTTTTTTTACATTAATTTTCGTTATTTAAATACAACCAATCACCAAATTATAATTACACTAAGCTGAAAATATTAATTTGACGTGTAGTCCAACATCATTCGAATGAACAGTCAGACAGAAAACCTATCAAACACGGCTTTGTTTGTTAACGGCGAACAGAGCTGTAGCATATTTGCGGAGCGCAAGAGGTTCACAAACATATTTTTACAGTCACAATCAATAAATTGTATACAACATTGAACCATGTCACATTGAAGATACCATTAACTAGCGACCCGCCTTCGCTTTACTTCGGTGTAGTGTGGAATTTGACACCATGTATTTATACATATAAACCTTTCTCTCGCTCTATCTTTAAAAAAAACCGAATCAAAATCCGTTGCGTAGCTTTAAAGATCTAAGCATACATAGGGACAGACAGCGGGAAGCAAATTTGTTTTATACTGTGTAGTGATGTAATGTGACGTACACTCGGCGTCAGAAAAATCGCACCTTTTATAACATTTCTTCAAATTTTAATCCTATCTTTATTAATATTTTAATCCTATCTAATTAAATAGTAAGTGTTGTTATATACTTCTTCCCCTTCGGAAATATTCAACAGTCTCTAGGAACCGTTGGAATACTCTTCGAGCGGAATCAATTGCTTTAAGCGTTTAATTATGGTAACTGTTATGTTAATAAAATCAATCAATTATTAATTGAAATCTCATTAAATGTACTTTCAATAGATATCAACATTTACACAAAAACGTTTGCTAGAAATAGCAGGTGGCCAAGTCTAAACTTATTTTCGAAGAGGTGCGATTTTTCCGACGTCGAGTGGTTTCTATGTTGTGAACATTTTCATTGCTGGTAACATCATTTTGCTCACGGCACTGTGTTATAGTTTGAGCTACTTTATGTTTTAAATGAGATTACAGAAGAAGCCTCGGGCTTGTATACTAAAGATGTGGGTACACAGGAGCAGCTAGGGTTTTGCTATGAGGATGCAATTTTGTCGTAAACAACTACAAGTATAAGCACGCCGTAACTTAAGTTTCTAGTTTGAATAACGTTTCACAAGTTCAAAAACAAATACGAATTAAATAAATAATATTAAAAGCTCTTTTTTTATCCATACATAGCCATATCCATACATAGCATAGCCATAGTAACAAGATATAAAAATTCGTGTATACTGGCTTTTCAGTAATAAACATAAAATACTGAAATTTTAAAAAAAGTTCTTAACTCACCGAGCGAGCACGAAGTGCGAGCGAAGCGTCTCTGCTTCAGCTTGGGCAAAAATTCTTTCGTATGTCCGTCTGTATGTTCTCCTTGGTCACATTTCTCAACCGGTTTGAAAATTATATAGATTTTTTTAGTCACGCCACTTTTTTGAAATTTTTAAAATGGCAGAGATAATATGTAAAAAAGACGTATTTCAGTCTGGCTTACCGGCGCTGTCTGTTCTCATCTACAAGTCGCATTTCTCAACCGATTCTTGTAACAATTTGCGAGCAGGTTTGAAAAATTATATAGATTTTTTTAGGTTGAGCCAGTTTTTCAAAATTTTTAGAATCGGATGAGATATACGTAAAAAAATATTTCAGTCCGGCTTTCTGGCTCTGGATGTTCTCCTCTACCGGTCGCATTTCTTAACTGATTCTCGTGCAATATGTGGTATAACACCAATATTTCGTTCCAAAATAAAACGTAAACGAAGCATAACCAAGCCAATATCGGAGTCATACGTTGATTAATGCGAGTGATAAATCACGGTACAACCGCGGCAGGCTGCCTCATCAGTGATAACCACATTTGACATATTAATTCGGTCGGGGGTTTGACGCCGACTGTACACAGCAGCACATGAGGTTGTTCAAAACTGTCATTGGACCTTAATGTATAGGAAGTAACGAACAAAATCGATTGAGGAAGCTTTGTATTGATGTGCTGCTGACTTTAGGTTGCAAATAAGCAAACATAATTTTGTATCCATGGGTGTCCATGGATGTCATTATAATGCGGCTCCTAAGCTCAAATTTGATTTTTAATACTACTTCAGTAATAAAATTACTTAGAATTTTCTATTTAAGCTATGAATACTGAAAAAAAGATTTATTTGTATTCGCAATACGTGAGAAATAATAATTGATGAACTCGATGTATCACTGCAATCAATGGGAGACAGCAAGCCCCTTGAGGCAATCACATAGCCCCTGATAATGCACACATTCCACCACAGTAATGTATGTCTGTAATACACTAATTTAACATACGTAGATATAATTCTAGAATTACTAGAATTTAATAGCAACACCGAGCAAGGCACGCGCGGTGCAACCCGAAGCGATGCGGTTTCAAATACAAGGATATACTAACTACCTCACTGAATTTATAAAAATACGGCTGCGTTCCGTTTCATGTATCTAATAAAAAAAAACAAAGCAATGAAATACTTTAAGAGTAAAGAAACTCTTTCGTTCTTCTATTTTACAGGTATATTGGTATTATCAAAAGTAATCGGAAACACTGGAAAATCATTTATATTTTAACTAACACGGTATTTAAACGTGTCGATTTTCCGGGCGACTTGTTAGGCGATTTTAGTCGAATAGGGTTTTTTATCGACAATCGCTTGTCAAATCGAATCGACACCTCATTAAAATTATTAGGTTTGAGGTTAGATTTTACAAGCTATTGTCAAGTACCAAGCAAGTCGACTCGTGTACCTATATACAACATAAGTCTCCTCTTTCATAAAAAAGTAATTAAAAGTTAATTAACTAAATTCATTTATTTCTTTCTGTATACATATACAACAGGGATTCATTTGGAGCAAAATAGTTAACGTTTTATAGCGCTCTTTATGCCAGCCGGCGAGAATTCCACCCGTTTTATTTCCACTTTCTTCTATTTGGCAATCATTCCACCAGCCTCGAAGGTCATCAATGTTCATGATCCGATCTGAGCTCTAAATCTAAAAACGTGCCATTAGGCTCAGGGTCCAACGACAAACCAGCTCCGCGACCCAGTATCGACCCTCAAATAAAAAATATCGCCCATTCCAACGCTTCGGTAATTCAATTTCCTCGGGGAATATCTGTAATATCGGTACAGAATCGAATATCGTTGGAATTTCCTGTGCTACATTAACGCGCTATTGGCTCAAAACATGGGACAAATCCATTAACAAGGGCTTTTTAATTAACTTTGCTCTTTCGTTTTTGGAATGACCAACCATTTTATAGTCGTTATTTTCTGTTATCCGTTGCTGTATCAATAAAAAAGTTTTTTTTTTTAAATGGCTTTCCTGTATATTTTGTAACTTATCACTGGTCTAGACTTTATCATGCAGAATGCTAATCATTCGTCAGATAAATCTCTATCGCCAAAATAAATAATCCCAAAGGCAAATGCTGCAAAACTGAGTTCTACGTTTTCTCATAACTCTCAATATGAAGATACCAGGACTTCGTCCGAGTGGACAGTCGATAAATTCTTAGGGAACCAACCTTCGACCAGGATAAAAAGTATCCTTTGTTTTTAACCCAGGCTATAAATTATCTGTGTGCCAAATCCGTTTAGTTGTTTTTGCATGATTGAGTAACAAAACATCCGAACTTTCACATTCTAATATTAGTAGGACGTAGGATAAAATGAGATGTTATAAAATGAGAATGACTCTTGACCAAAACGATATAGAAAAGTTTAAATAGATATCAATCAGTTTCATGGCAAGCACCCACGGTCGATTTAAAACGTAACAATGACCAAGTTTCCTTATACGAAGATAAGCAATACAGTGCTATTGATGTCGGTAACTTAATACCGAAGGTTCAAATCTCGCGACCGCGTCTAGCATTTGTGTAGGATTACAAGCGCTTGGGACAAATAGTTTGCAACTTGGTTTAGTTCAATGTTTCATGGTTAGATAAATAATTGATCGAGAATTTGAAAGTAGCGGAACAACAAAATACTTGGTTATCTAGTTTTATTTTCGACTGTTACATACTTAATTATCCTTTTCAGATGCATCATTTAGTTAATTTAACCGCCTCTGTGGTCTAGTGGTTCACCCAATCGTGTAAAACGCAGGGTTCCAGGTTTTGTACAATTTGTACTCGTTTTAGTTGATGGTAGGGATGGCTAGCTTACCTAAGTCTGACGCATTAACAAAAAATTAAAATTTGTTGTTTTTTGGCAGTTAAAAGTAAGATAGCTAGTTCTTCAGTGATGAGGATTCTGGGTATAGTGTGCATCCATCTTCGTTGTGCATAAAAAATATACGAATTGACAGACAATATTCAACTACAAAAACGACCGTTCCTGCATCTTGAGCTATAGTTTTATTTGTGTTAAATAAGAAATAACCACTTTTTGTTAAATATTTCGCAAAGATTTAGCAGTAATCTTTGCCACCGAAAGTACCAGGTTACCATGCGTTATCAGAAGGTCTCATTCCCCGTTTATAGCAGGTCCGTTACTGGAGGTGAGCAGGGCATACGCTATCACATTCACACCTTCAATTTGTATGCAAGCCGTAGCACTCCCCTGGCTACATCGCAACCGTCTCATTTGCACCTCAGCGAATACGAAGCCATTTGTATACCGTGTATATTGGAGCGGATTCTTGGGATACAACAAGGAGTATCCATTCAAATCCAACTATTATTGGATGGGATATAAACCCGTGTGATAGGAATCAAGCTATTGTATCCTGTTTGATTGTATTGAATTCTACTTCTATCCGTGTTTTAAACAATGTTGTGGTTTGTATTATGTTTTTATTTCTCTTCAATAATTAATTGCTTTTATCCTATCTAAGTCGTCAACATTTTATTTAAATTCACAAAGGCAGACTATTTCTTCGATCTTCACAAGTTTCAGTCTCGAAAGCTCTCGAAAAGTACTAGAACAACGAGAGTTTCGAACTTCTCCTGGGTTTCTGCAGCCGACACTGGGCGTTCACTGAGTAATTTTCTTCGATGACCACACAAAAATAACAAGTACAGTATTTGTTTAACTTCATGGGATCGATATTGTTATGTATCCTACCTACTGATTATTAGCACTTACCCAGTTCGGATTTAAATCGTTAGAGTGAGTTTATATCGCAAATAATAATATAAAATAAATTATCAAAACATCATACTAATATTTTACACAAAAGCTCGAAAACCGTAGGTATATGACCATTGTAACAGGATAAAAATGGACTACATCAAAGAAAAAACAAAATTGCAAGAAAACTCTTTCTTTCCGAAATCAAAGCTGAAAAAATAACCTCTTTCTTTCGCATCATGTCCGCCATTCAAATAACAGAACATTAAACTTGAATAAATTATGCGTGGAGCAAGCGTAAGTATACTTTTCTATTATCTTGGAGCTTTTAAAAATTCCCTTTTACCTGGTTGTTTGCTTGTTCATAAAACGGGCGGGCGTTGATGGCTGCCTCTAATGCCAATTTACAGGCGTCCCGGTTCTTTGGCAAATAAAAGAAAATATTCGTTCTTAAAATGGATCCCTTATTTACAAGACTTTATCGCTTCAAAGTAAGCTGGTACGGTTAATTGGAAAATTTTATGGGAACAATAATAAAATTATCTATATTAATGTTAGTAAGTATACTTGAGATCTGTTTAAATGTTTAAAAAGAAGTCTTTCATTCTGACCACATTAATTTTGTCATGATTAAGAATTTGTTTAAACATTGCATTTAGTTCATACATATTTTTTATCTTCTCTTGTTTCAAATGTATTATTGTAGCGACTAGATAAACATGAACGATTTTGTGCATCTAAATATCTATTTTTCTTATTTTTTCTGTATTTAGTAATTATATCAGTATCAGATAAATGGAATATCACGTTATCTGCAATACTGTAAATAAATATCCATATTTATACATTTACACTCATCTCATCAGCGCTACGAACTTTATTTGATTTCCACCCATTTCGTTTATGAGATATTTTAATATCACTCTTTGCCTTTCCAATATTTTGTAGGGTTGTCATACTTGATGGAAATAATTTCGAAGGCAACTCTCGTTCATCCAAATTACTACAGAATTTGTTACTTGTTCAGAATATCAATTTATGTTATTTTAACAGTCTCCATTCGTAGAAGGAAATATAAAATTGCTACTGAATATTTAAAAAAATGGAATGAATATATTAATTCAATTCAAATTATTGCAAAAGTTACTCTCTGTAGTAAACTTAATTGAATTTAATTTTGTTTTTATCAATCATGACCCCTATGCCAAGAAACAAGCAAACAAACAAACTAACGTTTGAAACAGAAAAAATCGTAAGTATCTTTACAATTGCTGGGTGCTTTACCGTTTTATATTTCAATAATACTTTTGATAAGCTTAAAAAATCTTAACATAGTTATTTATCGGTTTCGTCAAAGAAATAGAGTTTTGCTTTCTTAAATACCTTTCACCTGAGCTTCTGCGAAAGCTTTACTTTTAAAATTCTATTCATATGTAAGTATACATACACATTATGTGATAATATGCCTAAGCAAATATAAACGGCGACTAAATTAGCTACGCTTTAATCAAATTCTTAACTCACATGTAGCTAGCAGTATTGATTTTTCCTCTCCAAATAAGAGAGTAAATACTTGAGAATTAAGTAGGCTCATTTGATCCCTTTTTATGTCAACTCCTCTCAACGAGAAAACCCACCTTTTCATATACATCTAAATACATACCTACAGTACTTGATAGGTATTATACTCGTGTAATCAATTAAATAATGCATCTGAAAAGAAGTATGTAACAGTCGAAAATAAAACTAGTAAATCAAGCATTTTGCTGTTCCGTACTTCAAATTCTCAATCAATTATTTAGTTAATCATGAAACATTGAACTAAACCAAGTTGCAAACTATTTGTCCCAAGCACTTAATGCAAAGGTTACACGGGAGCTTGTATGCAGCTACTAGCAACGTGTGACCCCATCATACAAGTTAATGTATCTTTTGCATCATGTGCATGTCGAGTGTAAAACTCACTTCCGACAAGACACTTCTCCGACAGGCTCGAGCTCCGACAACCCGAGCTCCGACAAGATGCCACTCTGATAGGATACTTCCGAGGGCACAATACACTACTATTGTGTGGAAAAAAATCTATAAATATTTATTTTCTAATACAAATAATAAAACATTTTTACGTCGCGTAAGTAAGTATCTCGTGTATCCGAGTTACTACAACTTCTTTGTTTTTGATCACTACCTCGTTTGACTCGTACTTGACGGTAAGATGAGTCGAGCGATTCTTCATGCAAGTAAATGTCTACTGTCAAGTTAGCCAGTAGCTCGCACCGTGTAAAAAACTAAAGAAAAAAAAATCTTTTAAAATCCGCAGAAAGAAGAATGAAAATAAAGAAACAATTTATTTTGTGGTTGTTTTATTATTACTACCTATCACATTATACACAAAAAGTCAATTACTTTCGTAATTTGACACAAAATAGAACGTTTCATAAGGAAATTAGCTAATTTGCTAAACTTTGTTTGGATAATTTTGCTAATGAAATAGCTTACGGAAATACTTTTCTTTCGTACAGCTTATTTAGGTAGAAGCGTTTCCGGTGTGTGTAAACAATGGATGAACCTAAGTAAATACCTACTTACATCTTGAGAACACTCTGAGTCCTATAATAACATTACATTAATAACAATACCTAGACATAAGGACTCCAAAAAATTGGAGTTGCAGAAGCCGCCCGTAGTTATTGTAAGAAGAAAAGCTTATGGACTTGCTAATTTAGTTAAAATATATATAAAGTTAATTTTTAACTAACTACCCAATGGCGAATGGTAAATACAAGCCGATTCCCATCGGCTTACCTTTTAGAAATTTCATCACACCGATCCACTATGCAGATCATAACATTTTTGAACGGCTTAGTTACCTTCGCCATATTTCACTCCTCGCCTAGACACCATTAATTTATCGATTTGATGACCGTTTGCACAGATATTCGTATTTACTCAAAGATATCAAAATGAAAGCTCGCGTAAGCTCACAAAGTATCCAATGAAATTATCTTTTTATTACGACAATTTGTTTTGGTAATCTCATTACAGTAATTTTGCATTGTGTTCGTTATTGACAGAGGAACTTCGGGTCTTATTCGCCGGAAGTTCTGTTGACATGAAATAACTTTGTGCCTCGATCAATACCAACTCGAAAAGAACTTAAGACCGGAAACAAAAGTAATTTTCTGTTTGTGGAACGCAATCTGACGATTGTAATCAATTGTGCTCTTTGAAAAGAGAAAAAGAAACCACTTTTATACAAGACGTTAAGTTAAACAAGTTACAGATAATAATAATAATAAATCCTTAATAAAGGCCTACTTAAATCTGACCGGTATCCTGTACCAGTCGCGGTTACGATATCCCGATGGGTATGCGGTAACGCGCTGTTCAAAGGAGTTTCGCAACAGCTGCGGTAATGCCATACAAAATACCGGTCGGGGGATATCGGTCGGGTTTACCGTTACCGCCACCGGTACAGGATACCGGTCAGGTTTGAGTAGACCTTAAATATAATAGGTAAAAAATAGGTTAAATATAATAGAAATAGTCAATCTTTTTTTTTATTTAGACTTTAAAACTTTTGCGTTACCTACATTTTATTAAATTATACCTGTTATTTTAATCTAATAACTTTTTAATTATCTATAGGTACATAAATAATCTCCTTCGTTTTAGTGTTTTATTTCAATATATTCTTATAGATAATCATACAAAGTCTGATGGACCACTTCACTTAAGGGGCCGTACAACGCTGGCAATTTTCATACTAAAAAATATCTAGATTATTGTCAATTTTATCATTTTTAATTAATGACTACTAAACTATTTCTTATTTTGGAAAACTGTCAATCACAAAACTAGAGAGCTAAACAAGGTTTATTTTTAGTATAGTTCCATATTACAGATTTATTATTGGTTGGCACATCAGCTAAAAACTACAAAATTGGAGGTCATTTCACGTTTTTTTTCTATTG
This sequence comes from Agriphila tristella, assembly GCA_928269145.1. Taxonomy (NCBI): domain Eukaryota; kingdom Metazoa; phylum Arthropoda; class Insecta; order Lepidoptera; family Crambidae; genus Agriphila; species Agriphila tristella. The sequence goes on along the minus strand of OV743439.1, from coordinate 8,263,249 downwards.
AGAAAAAATTTAGCTATCATGTTTCTGTCAATCACAAAACTGAGTACTACAATCTACTTTCCCCATTTTTTTGGGACCCATAAATCAAGTAATACTGTGTAAAATTATGCTATAGTTCGTTCGCGTTAAGAATGCAGTGAGAAGAATGCCCCCTAACCAATCAAATCGTTCAAAATTATAAAACCAAGTTCACAGTGCCCAGTTGAATTGAATGCATACTTCCGAACGTAACGGCCGTGTCCTGTGCTTTGTGCATAGAGTACTGTTTCTATTATTATATTATTTATTTATAAAAAAATATTAATGAAAAAATAATAGTTATTAACAAAAAACAAAAAAAAATGCATTTGACGATGAAATACCGAAATACCTAGATCAAACCCAGTGGGTTTGATTTCGGTATTTCGTCGTGGAAGTGTCATGTATGATGTTGTACGCTGCTGGGTCTTTATAACAAGTGTCGAATTTTATCATTATATTGATTCGCACCATGACCATAGTAAATAAATATATTTTCCTTTTCAAAAATATTAAAGAATTTGGTTTTAAATTACTTTATATTTTTATTGTACCGTTTTCTTATTTTTTATTTTATTTAAAAATATTTTATACAAGTTTTTTCGCAATTTCATTACCGTATGGATTGCGTGCGATGTGGCGCCATCAATCCAATTGCTAAATGAACAATTTTTAGGTAAAAAGCCCCCTAGAGATAGAATTACACAACTTTTGCAATAATAAGCTTCCAGGTTGACAGTACTAAGATTACAGCCCCTGGCTTTGTATTATGAACACCACTGTGAATACACATATACACCTTTACCCTGCAGTTTCACTGATGACTCACTGCATTCTTAACGCGAATGTACTATAGTACTCATTTTTATACTATGGTAAAATCGTTGTCCAAAAATGTGTATATGGCGTAGTACGGCTCCTTAAGCTTGAATAGCAATAACAAAATTATCGTCGTATTAAAATAAACTTCGCTTTTGCGGTAAGCCGAAGTTCGTTAGTGCAGGCGGCTAGAACTTCAATCGAGACGATCGTAAAAGTTAAATATCTTTCGCAAAATTCATTTATAAGATGGGTGATCAAAAATATATAACCTTAAGTTTTAAATCGAGATATTGGTGTACCGACATATTTTAATTAACTATTATGTGATATCGGTCGTAAAAATGCGGACTTTTCTTTTTACCTATATATTTCCTCTCCTAATACTTTGTAGTTTTCACTAAAACACTTTCCAAATTCTGACATACATTTTAATTAATATATTAACAGATCAGCATTAACGAGTCTCAAAAAAACCGGACAAGCGCGAGTTGGACTCGTCCACCGAGGGTTCCGTACAAACTCGTTGATTGATTACGTACTTATACTATTTTTTATGATTTAATTACAAATGTATAGTTGTCAGATTTTTCCCTGTACTTGTAGTATAAGACGATATTACTTGCCAAATTTCTTAGTTCTTGTTCAACGGAAAGTACCCTATAAATTTTTAATCCCTTGAGAGTATCGAAATATACGTTTTTTTGCGGCATAAACGGCCATATATGATTTTTTCACAGCTTTAAGGTACTGTAGACCTGAGTACCTATATAGTTTTAATTACAACCCGATACTTCTACGAGTTTCCGGGATTCCGGAAAGGGTCTTGACAAACAAACGGACAGACAGATAGACCGATATACAGACATACGCACAACAAGGTGATCCTATAAGGGTTCCATTTTTTACTTTTGAGGTACGGAACCCTAAACTTTCTGCAACGTATTTAGACATAATGAATGGACTATTGTTTAGATATTACCGAGGGAATAATCAGAAATGTAAATGAGACTAAGAAATCCAGTAAAAAGTCTAGAAAAAGTATGCCGTTTTAATATTACAAAACAATGGGAAACCTTTTCTATTAAAACAATTATTTTCTAGGTCGATAAGACTTATAGCACGCTATATTTGTATTTAATTACTATTCATTTCTTATTTTAAAATTCTATGCGAAGTTATGAACATAGAAATATTTATTTTAAACCGTTTTTCTTTGAATTCTTCAAAAAGGAAAAACACAATGCTAAGTTCTTATAAAAGAGAAAACGAAAGATTATCAATTGAACTATAGTACAGGGTGTAATCGAAGTTGCAATCTTTAGAATTTAACCGCAATAATTGATAACTCAAGGACAAAAGTGATCAAAATTTAAGGTGAAATAAACATAAAAAAAATTACCAGAAGTCTTAAGTAAAAAAGCGTTACTTTCATGTTTCATAAGCATCAGTAATCTTTTACATAAAACTTCTTTTGATTTTTTAAATGTTTATTTCACCTTCAATTTTGATCACTTAACAATTTTTTGTCCTAAAGTTATCAATATCGCGGTCATTTTCTTAGTTTGAAAGTTTGCCAATTACCTACTTCGATTTCATCCTGTATAACGAAAGAACAAAAATATCATGTAATGTAAGTTTAATTTATTTTAATGTTTAGTTTAATGTTCTCTTCTATCTAACGTACTTCCTTTCCTAATTATCGCTTTTAATCTAGAAAACTTAATTTTTTTCTATATATTCTTGTATAATCTATATCTGTTCTCCTCCATATTTGCACCCACTCCCCACTGTCCTCTTCCTCTCTCACTCTATTACTCAAGGTTGCCTGGAAGAAATTGCTATTTTAGCAATAAGGCCGCCTTTTGTGTGCTTTCTCTGTTTATTGTTTTTCTTTGTAATATGTCCTGTCTTAGTGTGCAATAAAGTGTTTTTATTATTATTATTATTATTATTTAATCAATAAGATTGCCCAGTGCATGCATCGCCGCGCATGGCCGGTATACATTTTGATTAGTGTTTAGTGCGAGTGGCTCGTTTAGTGTTTAGCAAATAACACGTTCGGACAGTCTCTGATTAGTGTTAATAATTGTTTTTTGCTAAACACTAAACACTAAACGAGCCACTCGCACCAATCACTAATCAAAATGTATACCGGTCATAACTATCAAATAAAATATTATAAATGTGAAAGTTTGTGGGTTTGGATGTTTGGATGTTTAGATGTTTGGATGTTTGTTCCTCAATCACGCAAAAACTACTGAACGGATTTGGTTGAAATTTGGCACACAGATAGTAGATATAGCCTAGATTAAAACATAGGATACTTTTTTTATCACGATATTCCCACAGGAACGGGAACCACGCGGGTAAAACCACGGGCGGCCGCTAGTTTAAAATAAAAATATGATGGTCAGATCCTAATGCCAAAAATATTAAAATAAGAGAAATATCTTTGATTCATTGCGGTATTAACGGTGTTGTTAAGATATTTTCTTCCGCTTTCCTTATATTTCATTGTGCGTTTATAAAAAACCATTTGAGGCACTTAAAAATAAATCAGGCATTTTCCTTTGTCTTTTTTATTTGCAATATCGGTAGATAACTGTAAGGTTTTTTAATAAATCAAATAAAATAGATACTGAGACATTTTATTTTATGAAAATCATTCATACCTCATACCCAAATATTACAGATATAATTTGAATAATGTAGTAATGGAATAACATTATCGATATCAGCAGCTATAATAATTTAGGGACATGAAAATTCGACTATTGATGTGTACGATTGGCATAGGAAGCTGCTTTTACTAGTACTTTGTCGCGCCAACTATAAAGTGCTTTCAGTAAGTTATAACTATTGTAAACATCAGCTATTTTGATGCTGGGACACAGGACCCCTAAGGAAGGCTGCTTAGAGTGCGTTGATAAATGTGGGTATAGTGGGTTGATAAACGCGTGCCGAAAGTCGATTGGTGGGTGTTAATTAACGACTGCAAATATGCACCTGGAACCAACAGCTTAGCGTGCCTAGGGTAGCTAGAGATAATAAATTTTTGGTCACCCATCCCTTGACCGACCCTTGCGAAAGTTAACCTCCGCAAACGCTGCTGCTGGGCCAGGCGTTAAACCACTGCGCCATCGAGCTTCTGTTGTGACATTGGCGTGACAAGGTTCTAAAGTGTTCACCAAATTCTGAGTCAAACTACAATAATGTAAATGGTCGCATCGCGTGCGGCACACCCGCGGAAGGCGGTGGTGCATAGCGTGCCACTGATCCAGAACGCTGGTTGGGCAGCCGACCGGAATGTCAACACGTGAGACATGTAGTGGCGACTTTGTTGACAACCCTGCGCTAAAATCCATTGAAATTAGGGTCATTCTATTTGCCATGATTTGAAAAATTTTAGTTAGGATACAAAAATTAGATTCCCGAAATCTAAACACTCTTTGCATATTATTATAAAAACATGATCCAAATTGAGTTTTTGATGTTGTTATTTCTTCAAAATACAAAAAATAATAAATTGCCATATGTCTGAAAACGTGTTCTTAGGAGAATGGCCCATTACTACTGTGTGATTCTTTTAATTCCACTGTGTCAATATACATTTAGAATCTGACAAATGATAGATGGAATGGAAAAACTTTGGAATTTATGTTTTGTCTATTAAAGACAGTAATGCGTATAAATTACAACTGCCAGACTTACGGTTTATCAAGGCTGTAAAGCACTAAAAAAAAACCGGCCAAGTGCGAGTCGGACTCGCGCACGAAGGGTTCCGTACCAAAAAATAGCAAAAATATCACGTTTGTTGTATGGGAGCCCCCTTTAAATATTTATTTTATTCTGTTTTTAGTATTTGTTGTTATAGCGGCAACAGAAATACATCATCTGTAAAAAATTCAACTATCTATCTAGCTATCACGGTTCATGAGATACAGCCTGGTGACAGACAGACAGACAGACAGACAGACAGACGGACAGCGGAGGCTTAGTAATAGGGTCCCGTTTTTACCCTTTGGGTACGGAACCCTAAAAAGTATATTTTTGGGTTTTTAAACTGATAAACCTAATTAATTCATCAACGCCCAAGCGGTCGGCAGCGCGTCCGGACAACAATAGAAAATCTATTGTCTCGTTTTCAAATTGTTCAACAATTGATACTCCTTTAAATGACAAGTATGGATATAAAACACACTTCCACTTTACTGCATATATACTATAATTCACGCTGCACTGCACACTGCACAGTCGTTAAGTCGCATAGTCAGAACTTTCAAGTCCAGTAAAATATTGCTTCTACTTATTAAACTATCCGTTTACTCCTGCAGCAGTTATATTATATACCACGTTAAAGGTAGGTAGCTACATGTTTCTTAAAGGCTCGGTTTGACGTAGAATTTAATACGTTCCCGCTATTATTTACGCCAAAAATATGATATTATGAAAGCGCTTTTGATGATATTCTGATTTTTTTTACAATCATCTATGAAATCAATCATTTATACGCAACTAGCGGCCGCCCGCGACTTCGTCTGCGTGGAAAGTTTTTTGCTGTCCCTCGGGAACAATACTTTTTTCGGGATGAAAGGTACCCTTTGTCCTTCTCTGGACCCCTGACAACATGTACCTACGCAAAATTTCATGATGATCGGTTCAATAGTTAAGACTTGAAGGCGTAACAAACAAACGGACTTTCGCATTTATAATATTAGTAAGGATAGTAAAGATCAGTTCCCGTTCCCGTTCTCGTTCTCATTCCTGTTCTTGTTCCCGTATTATTTTTCCAAAACAAAATAGAACCCCCGTTTCATGGCGCCGTGTTGGACTTCAAAATACCTAAATGCCATTATCGCAATCAACATCCCATAACCCCATTTATCCCTTAAGGGGTTGATTTTCAGAAATTCACGAAATACACGTTTGATCATTTGTTTATAAAAATACTCCTACAAAGATTCAAGTACTAATGTCTATTTTATATTTTTTCCATACAAAGTTTGAACCCCATATGACCCCTTTAGGGGTTGAATAATGTCTACCACTAAAAATAAATGTCATTTTCGCAATCAACATCCCATAAAACCTCGATAACGACATCCATATCGATTTTGGGCTTTTTGTACCCCATTTAACCCCTAAAGGGTTGTGTTTCGAAAAACCACGAAACACGTGTTTGCTTATTTGTTTTTAGAAGTACTCCTACGAAGTTTCAAGTTGAAATGTCTATTTAATTATTTTTTTCCATACAAACTTTGTACCCCCATTTCAACCCTTTGGATGGAATTTCCAAAAATCCCTTCTTAGTGGGTGTTTACATTGTATAAAATATATATGTACAAAATTTCAAGTCCCTAGGTTCAGTGGTTTGGGCTGGCCAATAGTCTGTCAGTCACCCCTTCACTTTTATATAAGAGATTTAATACTTGTAGCTTGTAGCTAACTAAGTAGTAGAGAATCTCTTTAGCTTGTCGTATGATTTTTCTTATAGCTACAACTTTACGTTGCTACTTTAATGGGAATGCGTACTGCGGAACTTTTTTATGCACAATGGGGTAGTGCTTTGTTTTCACCTCACCTGATGTTAAGTGACGATAAGGCCTAAGGTGGAGAGCGGAATCCTCATCACTGAGGAACTGGCTATATCTTACCTCTAGCTGCCGCAACAGAACAATTTTTAAATTGTTGTTATGGCGTCAGACTTAGGTAAGATGGTGGTAGCTAGCCAAGCGGACTTGAAATAAGGCCTACCACCAACCAAACCGAGTACAACTTATACCTTCCCCTGGGAATTGAAACCGGGACCCACTAGACCACAGAGGCGGTTAAACTAATGGTGCTACAAGCGACTGTCCTAAAACCGTTTGATTAGTTGATTCAAATGCCAAATGTCATTTCAGACGTAGCGGACAGGTCACCGCTGTCGCCATCTGTGATTATTAGCTTCGCGTGTGGATTCCCATTCCGCAGAAACGTTTACCAATACTTTTTATGTATTATGGTATATCCGCTGTAAAGGGTTAACTTCACTTGTTTACTGACAAAAATACATTATTTTTCCTAACAGGGGTCGTACCGGCTAACGCATCAAACTTCGGCAAGTCTGCCGGACTTCAAATTAAAACATAAGTCGAGTCCCAATCAGGCCAAAATGGCGAACCCCAATTCATGATGTCACACGAACATCAATCTTCCAAATAACTTCGGCAAATAGTACAATACGAAATTCCTCACTTCGATTTATCTGTTTTGAGTTGAAGCTCGGCAGACCCGCCGAAGTTCAAAAAGTTATCCGGTAGGGCCCCAGTAGTGGCACACCTTTTCATAGATACTAATACTATAATTTTATTATTTTGGTAGAAAAGTGTAAGTGTGAGGGTGTAATGTAAGATTGCAAAATGTTATCACATCAGGGTCGCCTATTGGTACAAGAAGAAGTATCAGAGTCTATGCTTAAATCATTACAAAAATCTAAACTTTTGAAATGTATCAATCCTTATCTTACTTAGATCTGGTAGTACCAATTTATTTTCCAGTGAAGTAATTTTCAGTTGAAAATAACCAAATCCACTTTTAAAAATTCAATATGGCGACACGCCCCAAGCTAATTCCGCTGAGGTAACTGGAACGCAGGGCGTGCAGGAAATGAGGTTTTCCTTCGAATACTACAGAGACTGTTCACGTTATGCTGTAAATAACATCGATGCAGGTAATTTGCAGGAAATAGAATAGAACTTTCTGAAAGTAGGAAAGTAACTGCATTTGAAAGAACATGAATAAATAAGAACATGGTAAAAGCGATTGCATAGAGTAATTACTACAATGTAACTTGTAATGTCAAACTAATATTTCTGCACTCTTAATACACGAACACAAACAAAGACTAAGTTTAGACCTGGTTTAACCAATCACATTGCTTAAAAATATTACCTACTCCTTACATTTGACGTCTCGAAGCGTCATATTCCTAGGCAATATCAAGTTTATGTTAGGCTAGGTGTAAACTTCCTCTTCATCTGTTAGTAAGGCAGAACCAGATTTGAACTTTATCCTTTGAAGATCCTTTTCACTTCCCTCACCTATCCAATATCCTAACTAATATAATATTATAGGGTCCATAGCGCATGTTTTGCCCTACACAATCAACAAAAACATCTCAACATTCAACAAAAAAAACGTGTGATGATTTTGATCGAAACAATGTTTTGTTGATTGTGTAGGGCAAAACACGCTCTATGGACCCGGCTTTACGCCTTCACGTCTTAACTACTGAACCGATCATCATAAAATTTGACTTACACGTTGTCAGACAGGGGTACAGAGAAGAATAATAGGGATACTCTTTACTAATAGGGTACTTTTTATCCAAAAAAATATTGTTCCCGAGGGATAGAAAAAAAAATCCACGCAGACGAAGTCGCGGGCGGCCGCGAGTTTTTTAATAAAAGTCTGTTTCTTAGAATACGTCACATCGAAAATGCGAATTCTGATGGTACAAGTTAAATTCCTTCTAAGAAAATCCACAAACATTATTGAAACTTTTCGAAATCCCCGAGTGTTTGATGTTGAGATTCGAGCAAGTGAATTTCCGGCAAGAATTCTGTTTATAAATCCTGGTTTTAAATGGAGAAAATGTTGTAAAGTAGCAATTTATTCGACGAAACAGTTTTTAAGTATTAAGCACGTGGTTAGGAATAAAATTAAATATTCTGTTTCTTTTGTAGACTTGAAAAAAAACGGTGCATCTTTCTTGTGATGGTAATAGGTACGTCGGTAAAAAAAATAAGGAATATAAACGTTATAATCTATGTACCTACGTACAAAATAATATGTAAAAACTTAAGAATCTCCACAATCCTTGGAAATTTGAAAAGCAAGCGTGGAAAAACTCCACTCTAGCTAATAAAAATAATAAGTACTAATGATAATACTGACGGAACATAGATACCGGATTAAAAGTTCATAACTTATTTCAAATTTGTGCAACAGATGTAATTCGTTTACTATTAAATTTTCCGTTTTTAAACTTCAGTGAACGTCATTTGAATGCAGCAAACTTATATTTTAAAATACCTATTTCGCATAGCTCTGCTATTTTCTTTGTCACTATAATGGGACACGACATTTCTGTTTTTGTTCGAGTTCCGCTTTTTATTCAAATATGTTCAAAAGAAGATTGGAAAATATTTAAAACATCATTATTGCATCATTATAAAAAAAACCGGCCAAGTGCGAGTTGCACTCGCGCACGAAGGGTTCCGTACCAAAAAAACGGAAAAAAAATCTAGTTTGTTGTATGGGAGCCCCCCTTAAATATTTATTTTATTTTGTTTTTAGTATTTGTTCTTAGAACGGCAACAGAAATACATGATCTGTGAAAATTTCAACTGTCTAGCTACCATGGTTCATGAGATACAGCCTGGTGACAGACAGACAGACAGACAGACGGACAGCGGAGTCTTAGTAATAGAGTCCCGTTTTTCTTTGTCACTATAATGGGACACGACATTTCTGCCTTTGTTCGAGTTCCGCTTTTTATTCAAATATGTTCAAAAGAAGATTGGAAAATATTTAAAACATCATTATAAAAAAAAACCGGCCAAGTGCGAGTTGCACTCGCGCACGAAGGGTTCCGTACCAAAAAAATGGAAAAAAAATCTAGTTTGTTGTATGGGAGCCCCCCTTAAATATTTATTTTATTTTGTTTTTAGTATTTGTTCTAAGAGCGGCAACAGAAATACATCATCTGTGAAAATTTCAACTGTCTAGCTACCATGGTTCATGAGATACAGCCTGGTGACAGACAGACAAACAGACAGTCAGACAGACAGACCGACAGCGGAGTCCTAGTAATAGAGTCCCGTTTTTACCCTTTAAGTACGGAACCCTAAAAATTACGGTAATTATTATTTGTTAAAATCTCAAACCAAACATGACATCTAGTGATTGAGGGGTAACTGTTGGTTTTATATTAAAAAATTTCAAGTCTCTAGGTCCAGCCTAGAGACTTGAAATTTTGCACACAGATACTTTATACAGTGTAGGCATCCACTAAGGAAGGATTTTTGAAAATTCCATCCCTGAAGGGATGAAATAAGGGTTGGAAGTTTGTATGAAAGTCCCTCAGTTTTGAAGCTAGAATTTTCAAATTTTGTATTTATTTATTAATTTTCAATCGTCAGATTGAAAATTAATAAATACGGGTCTCAGCGTTTTTCAAAATTCTACCCCCGAAGGGGTCAAAAGGGGAATGAAGTTGTGTATTGAATGAAAATCCTTCATTTTCAAAGTAAAAATCGCTAAATTTATAATTTAGGATTATGGATGGAAATCTAACGCAACGTATATTGTTTTTGTTAGGATTTCAACCCCAAAGGGGATGAAATGGGGCTGTAAAGGGGTAAAAAAACCTAAAATAGATATGGATGTCGTTATCGGGGTTTTGTGGGATGACGATTGCAAAAATTACATTAATTTTGAAGTCCAACACGGTGGACATGATTAACCCCTAAAGGGGTGAAAATGGGGTCCAAATTTTGTATGGAAAAATAATATAAAATAGACATTACAACTTTAAACTTCGTAGGAGCACATTTAAAAATAAATAGGCAAATGTATATTTTGTTATTTTGAAAATCAACCCCTTAGGGGGTAAATGGGGTGAGTAAACATAAAAATCGATATAGATGTCGTTATTGGGGTTTTCTGGGATGACGATTGCAAAAATGACATTTATTTTGATGTTCAACACGGTGGACATGATTTAACCCCTAAAGGGGTAAAAATGGGGTTCAAATTTTGTATGGAAAAAGAATACAAAATCGAAATTACAACTTTAAAATTCGTAGGAGCACGTCTAAATATATATTTTGGGATTTTGAAAATCAACCCTTAGAGGGTAAGTGGGGTGAGTAACATAAAAATCGATATGGATGTCGTTCTTGAGGTTTTATGGGATGGTGATTGCGAAAATGAGATTTATTTTATAAAAATATTTTATATAAGTATAACCAACTTATTGAGTCAGTTCAAAGAAAATATCTAAAAAGAGTTAACTATAGATGTCGGCTCCCTAAACGTTCATATAGCGAATCACTTAACAGATATTCTTTACAAACTTTAAAAACACGTAGAACAATGCTGGGTATAATGACCCTGTATAAAATAATTCATCATTGTTTTTGACTGCTGCGAATTAACCAACAGCATTTACTATCGTATCCCTAGCAGTTCTGTAAGAATACGTAACAAACACCCGCACAAGCTTTTCCATCTGACGCACACAATGACTAACGCAGGTAAGCGAGCTCCATTTTATAAAATGACTAGCTTCTGCCCGCGACTTCGTCCGCGTGGATATTAGACGAAATCCTTTTAAGGAACCTTCAACCAGGATCCGGCCAGCCATTTTTACGCGATTAGGCGAGTCCCCATCAAGCGCGCTGCCTCGCAAGGCAAGACATTTGCCGCGTGTGGCGGGCCTCGCACAAGGCTTCCAGTTCCCGTTCCCGCTCCCGCTCCCGTTCCCGTTCCCCGTTCCCGTTCCGTTCCCGTCCCGTTTGCGTTCCCGTCCCGTAAACGTCCCGTAACCGTCCCGTACCCCTTCCGTTTTCGTTCTCGTTCCCATCCCGTTCCTGTCCCGTTCCCATCCTGTTCTCGTTCCCGTTCCCGTCCCGATATATTCCCGTTCCGTTCCCGTTCCGTTCCCGTTCCGTTCACGTTTCGTTCCCGTTCCCATTCCCGTTCCGTTCCCGCTGCGTTCCCGTCCCGTAAACGTCCCCTAACCGTCCCGTATACCTTACGTTTCCGTTCTTGTTCCCGTTCCGTTCCCGTCCGGTTCTTGTTCCCGTTCCCGTTCCCATCCTGTTCTATTCCCGTTCCGTTCCCGTTTCATTCCAGTTTCGTTCCCGTTCCGTTCCCGTTACGTTCCTGTTTCATTCCCGTTTCGTTCCGTTCCCGGTCCGTTCCCGTCTGATCCCGTCCCGTACTCGTCCCGTACCCCTTCCGTTCCCGTTCCCGTACCCCTCCCGTTCTAGTTCCCGTTACCGTCTCGTTCCCGTTCCGTTCCGTTCCATTCCGTTCCGTTCCGTTCCGTTCCGTTCCGTTCCGTTCCGTTCCGTTCCGTTCCGTTCCGTTCCGTTCCGTTCCGTTCCGTTCCAGTCCGTTCCGTTCCGTTCCGTTCCATTCCGTTCCGTTCCGCTCCGCTCCGTTCCGTTCCATTCCGGTCCGGTCCGGTCCGGTCTGTTCCGTTCCGTTCCGTTCCGTTCCGTTCCGTTCCGTTCCGTTCCGTTCCGTTCCGTTCCGTTCCGTTCCCGTTCCGTTCCGTTCCGTTCCGTTCCGTTCCGTTCCGTTCCCGTTCCCGTTCCGTTCCCATTCCCGTTCCCGTGCCCGTGCCCGTTCCGGTTCCCGTTCCCGTTCCCTGTATGTGCAGGTCCAGGTCCATATGTGTCATGTCCACCGCGTTGGACTTCAAAATAAATCTCATTTTCGCAATCACCATCCCATAAAACCTCAAGAACGACATCCATATCGATTTTTATGTTACTCACCCCACTTACCCTCTAAGGGTTGATTTTCAAAATCCCAAAATATATATTTAGACGTGCTCCTACGAATTTTAAAGTTGTAATTTCGATTTTGTATTCTTTTTCCATACAAAATTTGAACCCCATTTTTACCCCTTTAGGGGTGATTAACATTATGATTTAACATCATGTCCACCGTGTTGGACTTCAAAATAAATGTCATTTTTGCAATCGTCATCCCAGAAAACCCCAATAACGACATCTATATCGATTTTTATGTTTACTCACCCCATTTACCCCCTAAGGGGTTGATTTTCAAAATAACAAAATATATATTTGCCTATTTATTTTTAGATGTGCTCCTACGAAGTTTAAAGTTGTAATGTCTATTTTATATTATTTTTCCATACAAAATTTGGACCCCATTTTCACCCCTTTAGGGGTTAAATCATGTCCACCGTGTTGGACTTCAAAATAAATGTCATTTTTGCAATCGTCATCCCAGAAAACCCCAATTACGACATCTATATCGATTTTTATGTTTACTCACCCCATTTACCCCCTAAGGGGTTGATTTTCAAAATAATAAAATATATATTTGCCTATTTATTTTTAGATGTACTCCAACGAAGTTTAAAGTTGTAAAGTCTATTTTATATTATTTTTCCATACAAAATTTGGACCCCATTTTCACCCCTTTAGGGGTTAAATCATGTCCACCGTGTTGGACTTCAAAATAAATGTCATTTTTGCAATCGTCATCCCAGAAAACCCCAATAACGACATCTACATCGATTTTTATGTTTACTCACCCCATTTACCCCCTAAGGGGTTGATTTTCAAAATAACAAAATATATATTTGCCTATTTATTTTTAGATGTGCTCCTACGAAGTTTAAAGTTGTAATGTCTATTTTATATTATTTTTCCATAAAAAATTTGGACCCCATTTTCACCCCTTTAGGGGTTAAATCATGTCCACCGTGTTGGACTTCAAAATAAATGTCATTTTTGCAATCGTCATCCCAGAAAACCCCAATAACGACATCTATATCGATTTTTATGTTTACTCACCCCATTTACCCCCTAAGGGGTTGATTTTCAAAATAATAAAATATATATTTGCCTATTTATTTTTAGATGTACTCCAACGAAGTTTAAAGTTGTAAAGTCTATTTTATATTATTTTTCCATACAAAATTTGGACCCCATTTTCACCCCTTTAGGGGTTAAATCATGTCCACCGTGGTTGGACTTCAAAATAAATGTCATTTTTGCAATCATCATCCCACAAAACCCCGATAACGACATCCATATCTATTTTTAGGTTTTTTTTAACCCTTTTCACCCCCATTTCATCCCCTTTGGAGTTGAAATCCTAACAAAAAACATTATATACGTTGCTTTAGATTTCTATCCATAAGCCTAGATTATAAATTTAGCGATTTTTACTTCGAAAATAAAGGATTTTCTTTAATACACAACTTCATCCCCCTTTTGACCCCTTCGGGGGTAGAATTTTGAAAAACGCTGAGACCCGTATTTATTAATTTTCAATCGTCAGCCTAAACACAAAATTTGAAGATTCTAGCTTCAAAACTGAGGGACTTTCATACAAACTTTCATCCCTTATTTCATCCCCTTAGGGATGGAATTTTCAAAAATCCTTCCTTAGTGGATGCCTATACTGTATAAAGTATCTGTGTGCAAAATTTCAAGTCTCTAGGTCCAGCGGTTTGGGCTGTGCGTTGATAGATCAGTCAGTCAGTCAGTCAGTCAGTCAGTCAGTCAGTCATTCAGTTTACGATTTTATATATTAAAAGATGTCACTGTACAACGATTTTCTTTACGATGTTGATTTGTTTGCATTATCACCACGCTCTTTCAGGAAGGAAGTAGTTGTGGGACTCGCAGACGAACAGATTGTATTTTGTAAATAATTAATAAGGTTGCACTGATAACAGTTCTTTAATATTAGATATCAGCTATTAGCTATTAGTGTTCCTTTATAAATGCATGATATGATAGCCCCTCTTGTTTGTATTTCTATATTTTTTTTTTGTTTTTCTCTTTTTCTATTTAAGTAAGTACCTTTAAAAAAGGTTTAAAAAGCAGGTACCCACTCTCTTATTTAAGTTGTGGATAACGGTGTTGATTGTCCTATTAGTATTTTTCATTGTTCTTAGTTTATTTAAGTAACATACATTGGTCAATTGTTTGTTGTCCCGAATAAATAAATAAAAAAATAAATTTGAAGTCCAACGCGGTGGACATGACACATATGGACCTGGACCTGGACATGCACATCCAGGGAACGGGAACGGGAACCGGAACGGGCACGGGCACGGGAACGGGAACGGGAACGGGAACGGGAACGGGAACGGAACGGGAACGGAAGGGAACGGAACGGAATGGAACGGAACGGAACGGAACGGAACGGAACGGAGCGGAGCGGAACGGAACGGAACGGAACGGAACGGAACGGAACGGAACGCATCGGAACGGAACGGAACGGGAACGAGACGGTAACGGGAACTAGAACGGGACGGGTACGGGATGGGAACGGGAACGAAAACGGAAGGGGTACGGGACGGGAACGCAAACGGGACGGAAACGGAACGGGGAACGGGAGCGGGAGCGGGAACGGGACTTCGTAGGAGCACATTTAAAAATAAATAGGCAAATATATATTTTGTTATTTTGAAAATCAACCCCTTAGGGGGTAAATGGGGTGAGTAAACATAAAAATCGATATAGATGTCGTTATTGGGGTTTTCTGGGATGACGATTGCAAAAATGACATTTATTTTGATGTTCAACACGGTGGACATGATTTAACCCCTAAAGGGGTAAAAATGGGGTTCAAATTTTGTATGGAAAAAGAATACAAAATCGAAATTACAACTTTAAAATTCGTAGGAGCACGTCTAAATATATATTTTGGGATTTTGAAAATCAACCCTTAGAGGGTAAGTGGGGTGAGTAACATAAAAATCGATATGGATGTCGTTCTTGAGGTTTTATGGGATGGTGATTGCGAAAATGAGATTTATTTTGAAGTCCAACGCGGTGGACATGACACATATGGACCTGGACCTGGATATGCACATCCAGGGAACGGGAACGGGAACCGGAACGGGCACGGGAACGGGAACGAGAACGGGAACGGAACGGGAACGGGAACGGGAACGGAACGGAACGGAACGGAACGGAACGGAACGGAACGGAACGGAACGGAACGGAACGGAACGGAACAGACCGGACCGGACCGGAACGGAACGGAACGGAACGGAGCGGAACGGAGCGGAGCGGAACGGAACGGGAACGAGACGGTAACGGGAACTAGAACGGGACGTTTACGGGACGGGAACGCAAACGGGACGGGAACGGAACGGGAACGGGGAACGGGAGCGGGAACGGGAACTGGAAGCCTTGTGCGAGGCCCGCCACACGCGGCAAATGTCTTGCCTCGCGAGGCAGCGCGCTTGATGGGGACTCGCCTAATCGCGTAAAAATGGCTGGCCGGATCCTGGTTGAAGGTTCCTTAGAAGGATTTCGTCTAATATCCACGCGGACGAAGTCGCGGGCAGAAGCTAGTCTCTTATATTGTGAAAGTGAAGGGGTGACTGACATATCAACGCACAGCCCAAACCGCTAGATCTAGAGACTTGAAATTTTGTACAAAGATACTTTATACAGTGTAGGCATCCACTAAGAAAGGATTTTTGGAAATTCTACCCCTGAAGGGGTGAAATGGAACTTCAAAATTTGTATGGAAAAAAAATATTAAATAGACATTTCGACTTGAAACTTTGTAGGAGTACTTTTAAAGACAAATAAGTAAACACGTGTTTCGTGGTTTTCCGAAAATCAACCCTTTAGGTGGTAAATAGGGCAAAAAAAGCCCAAAATGACTGACAAATCAACGCACAGCCCAAACCACTGGACCTAGAGACTTGAAATTTTGCAAACAGATACTTATACAGTGTTGTAGGTATCCACTAATTAAGGATTTTTGAAAATTCCATCCCATAGGGGATGAAATAAGGGATGAAAGTTTGTATGAAAATCCCTCAGTTTTGAAGCTAGGATCTGCAAATTTTGTATTTAGGCTGACGATTGAAAAATAATAAACACATGTCTCAGCGTTTTTCAAAATTCTACCCCCGAAGAGGTGAAAAGGGGGATGAAGTTGTGTATAGAAGATAATTCTTCATTTTCGAAGTAAAAATCGCTTAATTTATAACTTAGGCTTCTAGATGGAAATCTAACGCAACGTATATCAATATTAGTAGTATTTTAACCCCTATGGGGATGAAATAGGGATGAAATGGGGTAAATAAACCTAAAAATAGATATGGATGTCGTCATTGGGGTTTCCTGGGATGACGATTTCGAAAATGACATTTATTTTAGAGTCCAACGCGGTGGACATGATTTAACCCCTAAGAGGGTGAAAATGGGGTTCAAATTTGGAAAAGAAAAGGAATATACATTGACATTACAACTTTAAAATTCATAGGACCACGCCAAATAATAAGTAGGCAAACACATAATATGTTGTAATTGTAAAAATCATCACTTAGGGGGTAAATGGCTAAGTAATCATAAAAATCGATGTGGATGTCGTTCTTGAGGTTTTATGGGATGGTGATTGCGATTGATTGAGAGGGAGAGGGAGAGGGAATTGTAATAAACTAGCTATTGCCCGCGACTTCGTTCGCGTGGATATTAGAGTTTTTACGCGATTAGCCGGGTCCCCACCAAGCAAGATTTTCTCGCAAGGCAGCGTGCTCGGTGGGGACCCGCCTAATCGCGTAAAAACGGCTGGTGGATCCTGGTTGAAGGTTCCCTAATGATTTTCTCTAATATCCACGCGGACGAAGTCGCGGGCAAAAGCTAGTAACATATGTAGGTACACAATAAAAAGGCTACTAGCAAACAGCCCGACCAAATTAGTTCGTACCCAGTCGACAAAATTCAAACAAAGTTACAGTAAAATAAAATACATTTCCCCAACTTTATTTATAGGTCGGTATAAAGCAGGAGTGATTTAAACTAAACTTCCAGGGTCCCTCGGGAAACCCGCGGTGGTCTTTTCAATACATTTATCAATGCTTCAGTTGACCGCTAATAGATCACTAAATCAAATAATGGAAGTAGGTTACCGATGTCGGTTTCCGGAGAGTTGCAGAGGGATTTTAGAAAGCTTTAAATTCTAAAAGAGGGTTTTAAAGGATTTATAGACTTATTTACCTACACTAATATACCTATATGATACGGATAATATGTGAGTATCAATCAGCGTAGGAAACTTTGATTGTTCTCACATATTATCCTTATTAAAACCTTGTAAGTATAAAAGTGAGGAGCTCGATGGTGCAGTCCAATCCGCATTGGGCCTGCGTGGTGGGTTATGGCCCATCCTCCTTATCCACCCATAAGGAAGGCCTGTGCCCCAGCTGCAGCCAGATGTCCCCACATCAAAAAATGGCTGATGGTCAAGTATAAAAGTAATTTAATTTTAATTCACTTAAAGATACTTAATTTATGTTAAGTTGAGAAGCTGTTAAAATAAGTATGGAAGGTACTACTACTATGTATTTTCATGTTTCTCACGTAAATCGCAATTTCATTCTTGAGAATGAATCTATTTAGAAGGTATTGTAAATTAAAAAGCCATTGATTAGGTCTTGAAAATACTTTTCCTTATTTTAACTTTCGTTATCTTATAGGATTAATTGGCTCCAAAAGATTTTCCTTTATTTTTAGCTGTGGAATTATACTAATTGCCGTTTGATATTGAAATGAGAGTGCTTTAATCTTACTTTTTAAAATACAATTGGTAAAAGGAGTTAGATATCTACTTACATAGTTAATTCTTGATCTTTTAATGTTTCCAAGAATTCATTACGGGAAAATAAATGTCACAAAACACGTGTGGAAAGATCCTTGGATAGCGAAATCTTTTATCAATCCCATACTTACATATTTCGATCATTAAAGAGCCAAATGTCTGGAGACGTAAGTCAACATTGGCCAACATCACCTGATATCTCAAGAGACTCATGTCTCTCGACATTTGTCCCCCAATGAATAAGAGTAAAGCCTCTTACTCAAGCACACGTGCGACAAACGCTGTAAAGAGTAAAGTGTCTGTAACACGACTGTTTTAGACGCTATTTACGTTAATAAACCTTCCAGTTTCTATTACAGCTTACGTAACATTACGCTGTAAAGTTTTAACGCGAAACTATCCTCATCTGATAAATTAACTCTCGCTTTACGGAGTGGAGGGACAAAGTTGGTCCCTTGCAAACAAACATATTATTCGACCCGCACAACTTTGAAATTAATAGTATTTTTGCTAGTCCCTTTGATGAATAGGAAGTTAATTAATTTAGTAACTAAAAGCTGTTAAGTTTACATGGGCTTTTGTTATTGATTATTTACTAAACATAGAACAGGACTAGTACATTTTTTATAAGATCCCATTTTTTCTTAACTGACAATTATTGTAAGTTTTACCATTGAAAATGGTTATCAGATGCAAATCGCCTGAGACGTATTTTTGGCCATATGTCCGAGGATTTTGGGCGGATCGAAATAAAAAAGTGCCAAAAGTTGAGGAGTTTATCGAGACACGTGTGAAAGTTTGAATTTTGAAAATCTACTGGTAACTTTTTTTGGAATTTGGCGAAATTCCAAAAATTCCGGGTTTTTTGGAGGATGTTTGTTTACTAAATTGTAAATATTTCGGAAAAAAACCCGACTTAAGAAAAAATTAAAAAAAGGGTCCTAGGGTATCAGTTTAGCTATCAAATGGCGAAATAATTTTGAAAATCGGTTTATAATTGTGACCTGTAGGTGGTCCCTTTAGATTTGGAATTGTAGAAAAACGGCTGTTTCCGTACATAAAAGTGATGTAGCTTCTATGATTATTGACCGATCGTCATGGTAATAGTGTTAAAAGATGCAGAAGCGGACGAGAAGTGCATTCGTTGGAATGTTGAAAATTGGTTAATATTATTTCAGCCGCGTCGAGGCGGCAGTCAGCGGGCGCTTTTGTGACACGAGGCGGAGCCGAGTGTCACAATCGTAAAAATAAATAGGTACTACCTAGGTAACTTTAAAAATATAATAATACATTACATTTAATTTAATTTTGGTTTTTCGTAAATTTTTGTTCACAATCGTAAAAATAAATAGGTACTACCTAGGTAACTTTAAAAATATAATAGGACTTTGCATTTGATCTAATTTGGTTTTCGTAAATTTTTGTGTTCATTTTCAATGCTCCGATTCTTGCGGGGACTGTAAAATCTGTGAATTTTTCTTTAGTTCGGATAATTTCAAAAGCTATTTCTGAAAAGTCTAACAAAAACAAATAGTATTAACATTTTTGGTAGTTATATCCAAGCAGTATTAGGACATTTTTTGTATATTTTCATTTAATTATTTGGATTCAAAATAACGTTAACAGTTTTGTGGTAAGAAAACTGGTACTCTCTTATAGTAGGTTTACATACTCATGTCATTCTTATTTTATTACCAATAATCATACTCCGCCTGTAACATAGAGGAGCTTGGCACACCACTATTTCCCTTAATTACCAGCCTAAACACATTACTTGGACCAACAACAATTATTCAAATGCAGTAAACCTATAAATAATTTACTCAAACGTTTAGAATTTCAACCAACAATTTTGCATTTTCAGTGCCAAGCTGAAAACATTCTTAATACTAAGACTTAACGTTCACAATAGCTCTGAATATATTCCTTCGAATATTACTCTTCCCTCTTAAAATGAGGCAATATTTATTAGATGCTACTACGGTCGCCCTCTACTTGGTCTACGTGGAAATTTCGACTTTTCCGTGAATTAAAAAAAACTTTCATTCAATACTACAAAAAGCAATCAGCCAAATTATTATAATACTAGCGGCCGTCCGCGACTTCGTCTCCGTGGAAAGTTGTTTTGCTATCCCTCGGGAACAATATTGTTTTCGGGATGAAAAGTACCCTATGTCTTTCTCTGTACCCCTGAGAACGTGTATGCATAATTTCATGATGATAGGTTCAGTAGTCAAGACGTGAAGGCGTAACAAACAAACGAACAAACGGACTTTCGCATCCTTACTAATATTACTTATAAATGCGAAAGTCCGTTTGTTTGTTTGTTTGTTACGCCTTCACGTCTTAACTATTGAACCAATCATCATGAAATTTTGCATAGACGTTGTTAGGGGTACAGAAAAGGACATAGGGTACCTTTCATCCAGAAAAAACGTACAGTTCCCGAGGGATAGCAAAAAAACTGTCCACGCAGACGAAGTCGCGGGCGGCCTCTAGTTTATAATATTCGTAAGGATTACTTATAAATGTGAAAAAAAGAATTTTGTAAAAAAAATGAAAAAAATTTGGATGTTTTTGATGATAATAAAAACGGCTGAACGGATTTGAATGAAATTTAGCATACTGATAATTTATACTTTTTATCCCAGTCAAAGGTTCCCTAAGAATTTTTAGGGAGACCAATTGCTCCTGATCGTCGTGTGATAAACCTTCGATTGATTTCAGATTTATCTTGAGCAATAGAAACTTTATATTAGTTCTGATTACCCATTTTGTTGGGCTGAGTTACGGATTACATTATTTCAACGAACAAAAACAATCGAAGCATAAATCACAAAGCGTCAAATTGGTTGTCCAAACAAGTTTCGGGAAGATAGGGTTGTTTGATTACGTTGCAAGTTTAACATTTTGTTAACTCGATCAACTACATGTTCCGAAGAAAATCCCATTAACCCTTCGATAATATTTTTGAAAAAATTTAAAAGTTCGTCATTACAGTTTTAATGAAATGGTAGATGAATACGAAAGCTTTTTCTTGTCAGCTAAAGTAAGTTGTTTCGTTCAAAACTTTTGTTGGTCGTTTTTCGTTAATAACGAACCTAGTAAACCTGGACGGAAGCGACGTTCAGGAACCCAAGTCTGCTATTGTTTCAATCGTATTTCAGTTTTGGGTTTAAGAAACAAGAACTGTGTCAAAAAGCATTACAATTCAAACACGATTGAAATTGAAACACGATTTTGACGTTAACAATAGAGCAGACTTGGACCCAGAGTTAGTGATGTACAAGACTCGAGTCCTCCGAGTCCTTTTGTCCAGAGCTCGGAGTCGTTTTACAGGGCTCGCCTCGTTTGTACGAAGCTCGACGACTCGGGAGTCTTTTTTAGCGCTCGAGCCTTTTTCAGAGCTCGGCCGACTTCGAGCCATTTTCACGGCTCGAGCTTTTTTGAAGAGCTCAGTCGATCTCGAGGCTTTTTCACGACTCGAGTCTTTTTCGGCGCACTAGTTGTGATGGGCTGCTGATGAATGAGGATAAGTAGAGCTAAAGCACATCTACGGTGCTCTTTATAACATAAGACATTTATCTTTTTGAGTTCTAATTTTGAAGACTAGAGTCAGATTTTCAGGGCTCTGTGAGCTCGATAGGCTCGGCTTAAATATCTCCGTAATTAATAATATTGTAAATATTATTATTTACGGAGATATTAAAGTCATAAACATGAACTCTAAGTTTTTTATGAGGCTCGCGTTCATTTTAAGACTCGAGCTTTTTTGAAGGCTCAAGCTCTTTTAATAGGTTCGAGCTCTTTTGAAGGCTTGAAACTCTTTTGAAGCCTCGAGGTGTGGTTCAGAGAGCTCGTTTTTCGGCTAGGCTCGGGCTTACGAGCCTACTGAGCTCACCGAGTCCTGCCAATCCGAGTCGAGTCTTCAAAAGTAGAACTCGACGACTCGAGTTTTGTACATCACTACCCAGAGTGCAATACAATCGACTGACTAGAGACAATGACTATTTGCAAGCGGCGCCTGCTACTCTCTTTGTTCTATTGCTAATCACCTCTCGATTCAGTAGAATACTGCTTTTGTTAACGCTCCAATAGAACCGATGACAATATTTACAATTAAAGCTATTCGTGCTTTAGGAACTTTAGAAATGAAATGGCGTCAGTAAATAACTTTAATTTGTTTCATCTTCTTCTTATCGTAGATGAGGATTAGTGTCCACCTCTGGTGTTAGAGTTTATCATGCCGTAAGGCCTCTAACTTGGCTTAACGGCAGTTATCAGGTAAAAACAGCCGGGACCGACGGTTTAACGTGCCCTCCGAAGCACGGAAGCGCTCAGTTGTAATGCCACTTAACGTTTACCCATCCGATACCAGGCCGGACCGAGCGTTGCTTAACAAACATGATCGAGTACGATCAGTCTGACAAGTTTCGCCATGAACGCTTCATTTGTTTCATGAGAAAAATAATTCATTTTAATTATTGATGATAAAACGAACTTACCCAAGTGAAGTTCTATCCCAATTACAAGTAAGGCTTTGTCCGAAGAAATTAAGAATACAAAATGTAGTACAGCGTGATTGTACTACCTATGTGTACTCAATAAATACACCAGGTACAATCACGCTGTACTACATTTTGTATTCTTAATTTCGAGGACAAAGCGAAGTGTAATTGGAAATGGACCAACCATAGACATAGAAAAATATTCGCCACTATTTCTATGGGACCGACACTATACTTAAATGTTAGTTTATTTTTTACTTTACAAATATCTAACCTTATTTCTTTGGTCGTCGATTCAATAATCCTATCTACTAAATGCTCCTTGAAACCACCACCGCAAAGATCCTTCACAGTCGAGTAATCTAAAACAATTGCGAGCCGAGAATAGAATCGCATGATAGCCAATTCCTCGGAAGCGTTGCTATGGACTTCTAATGTATAATTCATGTGGCCCTCAACGGCCGTTACTGACCGAAAGGGCCTTAAATTGGCTGAAAATCGACTCTTGTCTTCTACTTACAGTATTGAAATTCGATATATTAATTAATTGATATCAAAGAGCTTGATTGAGAGCTTTTGAAAATATCCAATGATAGATACTTTAGTACTTAGTTTCTAATTTGTGAACTATTGATTATATTCTTATGTGACTATTGAAAAGATTATGAAACATCAATATTTCTTACATAATGCATAACCTTTCGACGCTGAAAACATAAAAATTTTCGCAACGTCAGAGCCATATGTTAGCTATAAAAATCTGTACTTATGTACGTTTCGTCACATAGAAGTGTGTAAATAAGCTGTAAATTTGTTATTGTCGCAGTGTCACAATGCCTTCTCAGTTTATTGCCGATGTTATATCGCCTTTAAGATTTAGTCGTTAAGACCTTTATTACGTAATGTCTGACCTCGGAGTGTATTTCGACTTATAGCTTTGTAACAAAGTCTGTCTTCAAAAACGATTCAATTTGAGAAAATTGAATTGCAAAATATACTACTACAACGAGATATGATTTTTCTATCACACATTCTATCTAAACTTAAACAATCAATATCCTCTTCACAAGAATTTTAGTTTCATTTGTTATTTGAATGTACTGTAAGAAAAACGTTGTAAAACTTTAATAAACATTACCACGTTTTTCTTTAACTTGTTTATTTTAATAAAGTATGTTCTAAATTTATTTTTTGTCCACAGAAAACACATTCACGGTGGTGGTAGAAAAAGACGGCCGTGGTCTCGGCATGTCAGTCTGCGGGGGAGGTGGTCTCGTGAGGATACGAAGGCTGTACCCCCCTCAGCCAGCATGGCGCACTGGCCGACTAGCGCCCAGGGACCTCCTACTTTCGGCCAATGGCGTTCCTTTAGCAGGGCTCAGCACTTATGTAAGTAATAACCTCATTTTTATTAGACAAGAAAAGCGAATAGTTTTGTGACTGGGGCCATATTTTGCGAGAAACAAATTCTCATTAGTCTGCGGGGGAGGTGGTCCCGTGAGGATACGAAGCCTGTATCCCTCACAGCCAGCGTGGCGCACTGGCCGACTATCGCCCAGGGACTTCCTGCTTTCGGCCGACGGCGTGCCTTTAGCAGGGCACAGCACTTTTGTGAGCCTCATTTTTATTTGACAAGAAAGGCGAATAGTTTTGTGTCTGCAGCCATATTTTGCGAGAAACAAATTCTCATTAGTCTGGGGGGGAGGTGGTCTCGTGAGGATACGAAGCCTGTATCCCTCACAACCAGCGTGACGCACTGGCCGACTAACGCCCAGGGACCTCCTGCTAACGGCCAATAGCGTGCTTCTAGCAGGGCACAGCATTTGTGTGGGTTTATAACCTCATTTTATATGACAAGGAAGGCAAATAGCTTTGTGACTGCAGCTATATTTTGCGAGAACCAAATTCTTATTAGTCTGCGGGGGAAGTGGTCTCGTGAGGATACGAAGGCTGTATCAGTGTTGCCATATATACAGATTTATCTGTATTTATACAGATTTTCATTAAAATATACAGATCGCTATGAACTAGCTTTTCATACAAATTTTAACCTTATACAGATTTTTCTTGTTTGAATTTAGTATGAATTTTGTAAAAATACAGATTTTTATTTTGTAATTGCCATAGAAATAGTACATTTATACAGATTTTTTGATGTTATGATACAGATTTACATTATAAATATCCGGCAACACTGGGCTGTATCCCCCTCAGCCAGCTCGGCGCACTGGCCTCCTAGCGCTCAAAGTCCTGCTTTCTGCAGGAGTGGTGGCCTAGTGAAGATACGAAGTACGAAGGCTGTTTATTTCCCTTCTCCCTACTTTATTTCTTGTAAAAAAAAAAGTTGCCAACCATAGGCTCAGCATACTTAAGTGCACACGTCTTCGTCCACGTGGTCTCAGTATGTCGTTTGCGAGAGAGGTGGTCTCATAAGGATACTTAGGAGGCTGTACGGCTACCGTACTGAATATGTAGAATCGAATCATTAGCAACAAATTATGAAGAACAAATTGCTAACTCCGTGTCAAACAGCTCAAAAACATGCGCTAAAAATTTATTAAATAGAAATAATTTGGCGGACTGTTCTCTATAGAAGTTTATTACAAACCGAAGGACAGTAAAACTAATACTAAAGACTAATACTGTTTATCAAACAAACCGAAGACTTTATCAAAAGTATCCTTACAAAGGTATTAGAGACCCTTCTTTGTCCCCACAGTTTATTATTTCACGTCAAACGTTTTCTAAATTGCGACTCGCCGCCCTAACTGGAGGTTTCCTTTCGAAGAGTCGATTCTTATTCATCGGTCCTTTTCCCGAAAATCTGGATCTCTCACGTGAGTTTACGTGAGCGGAATACAAATTAGTACCTACCTACATCACTTGTTTATCTTTTCAAAAACTGCTGGTTCTAGGTTTCTTGGTTATTGGTGGGTCAGCAAAACGTGGAGTTAATGCAATTTTTCAATTTTGGAAGATTATTAAATTCTGAATCCATCCATTCTGAAAAACCTGAAATATTACTTACTAGCGGCCGCACGCGACTTCGTCTGCGTGGAATATTTTGCTATCCCTCGGGAACAATACTTTTTTCGGGATGAAAGGTACTCTATGTCCTTCTCTTGTACCCCTGACAACGTGTATGCAAAATTTCATGATGATCGGTTCAGTAGTTAAGACGTAAAGGCGTAACAAACAAACAAACAAACGGACATTCGCATTTATAATATTAGTAAGGATGCACTTTTCTAGTTCGTTGTTTCTTTTTTTCCGATAAAATGCCTGTATACTATTTTATGTAGAGGCATGTACATACATCATTTTGTTATGACTGTTAAATAGGTAACTACATCTTATCTATCTTTTATTTATTCATGAGCTCTTACTTTGGGAATCAGCTGTGTACCTGCTGTCACATTGTCTGAACGTAATAAATAATTCATGTACACAAATGCCCCGCTATTACTAATACATTCATTACACTGGCGGACATTCCCCACTTTATTACGGTGTCGTCCCTTCGAGGGCTCCATAAAACTTTTCACTTTAACGACCTGCACCTACTAGGTCCGAAAATGTTGAATACAAAATGTCACTGGCAACAAATGACATTTTTTACACGGGCTAACGTTCATTTTTGGCGGCAACGCTCGTGATAACATTGTTTCACTTCAAAAAGGGCTGTGTTGTACAAATACAGTACGCCTTGGAATATCAAAAAAGGTTTGAGGAATAAAAAAACATTGAAGTTTTTTTGGCTGTTCGTTATAACAGTAAAAATACAACAATTCTTGAGGCTCAAATAATTTATATAGACCACAAAAATACGAAACTGTCCGGGCCACAAGTTAAATAAAAAGTCCACGGTTTTGTAAAACAAATGAACATCGTTTCTCTCGCATTTTAACATCGTATTGTCAAAATACCATAAGTTTGCGTTAGTTGCCACTACCAGTAAATGTGTGAATTTGTGTCCGCTAGCCAAGATTAATCAGTTTGAAAATTCTCCGAGAATTTAAAAAGTTTGACCAAATCGTTCTAAAAAAGTAAAAACCTATTTCAACAACAATTTATTAGTGAAAAGTATGAAGTAAATATTATTTTAATTTACAAAGATCAATCATAACGAAATATAAGAAATTAATTAATTGTGTATATCTAAATTTTATCCGTTTTAAGCACCTAAAAGAAACCTAAATTTAACTTTTATTTTTCTATTTGCATTTAAACCAATAGAAAGGCATTATCGATATTACCGATCACAATCAAAAGCAATTACGAAATAACAAATACAGAACGGCTAAAATACAAAAGAATTTAATAGAAAATAGCGGTAGCGACAGAGCACTCCGGACACAAATTCAATATTATTAATAAATAAATGGGCTATTAAAACCATTTTGTGTTGGTAAATTCAATTTACTCGGCAGCACTGTTCTAAAGTTGCGAATCGCTGTGATGGCATGAATTGATTTTAAGTTTTTGTTTGTATTATTATAGGTACCCTTCACCTCAGAACAATCGGTACAATTAATCACCAGATAATATCTGTGAAAATTATTATATTTTAAAAGGGAGGTGATATTGCTAGCCAACATGTTTTTCATCCCATAAGTGAAAATTTAAAAATGGCTCTTAGTAACTTATTTTGCAACTACTCATATCGTGTCTCAAAGCTGTTAGTTTTTAGAAATGAAATAAAATAAAATAAACTTCTTATCATATTTACTCAATTTAAATTAATTTAAGTACCTCAAGTAACAAAATTTGGTACTATAAAAGTCCTGAGAACGCTTTAGGACGTGCTAATTAGATTTATGATAAGCACTATATTATAAACCTAGTATTGTAAACCTTAACAGAACCCCAAATAGGCCCTAGTTTTATCACTGATTTGTTCTATAAACCTTACATAAAAGCTCTCACGGTAATAAATCATCTCTGTAGTTGAAAACCAAAAGATGTTTATAGTGCTATTTTGCACCGTAAACGATTTTAGTGGTCTTTATTTTGTTCGTGTTGTGGCCACGACATCGTGAGTGTTCCCCAAGAAAACAAAATGTAATTCGCAAATTGTAATACATTCTACAAAACATCACCTTTGATCGTCCATTGACCGTAACTCCACCGTAACTTGCACTTGCGAAAATAATTGTATCGATAAAATCACCATGCTGTTTTCAAATTTGACAATGCGCCTTCATAATTTTCGGGATTTAATTAAATTTAAATTAATAAAATAAGGACTAGTCCTGCCTATGGCTGCTATAGTACATATTGGCTCCAGCCGTGCTACTAATGTGTTATCATATTATAAACGGCAGCCATTTTTTCACCGAAAACGGATTAGTCCATTAATTATTAATTTTAGTGCTTTTATGTCACGATTTAGTCTGGTAGCAGTAACATAAACTTACTTATAGAGCTATTAAGAATTCAAGTTATTTAGCAACTGCACCAGGAGTCGCTATGTTACTATTTAGTACCATAGAAGAGTTTTCTTGACTTTTACAGAACTAGCCCCATAGCAAAGTTGAGGGAGCATTTAAGAAACTAAACCGTGACGTAATGGTTGTGCAAAGTACTTTTATAGTGCAGATTGATTCTGTAAAAGTGTTTTCGATACTGCTACAATACTAGTACTGTAAAAGTTACTTTGACGCATTATTAGTGCAAAATTTATACATAAAAGTAACAGTAAGGTCGTCTTTAGTACTAAATAGTACTATTATCGTTTTTTTTTTTATATCTATTACAGTGCAACACTTTAATAGTAGTTTATGAAACTGACACATAAAGAGGGGTATTAAAACACGAGTGTGTGTTTAAAAACCGAGCCGTAGGCGAGGTTTTTAATAGTATCACACGAGTGTTTTAATACCTAGTTATGTGCAGTTTCATACACT
Source organism: Agriphila tristella (assembly GCA_928269145.1). Classification (NCBI taxonomy): domain Eukaryota; kingdom Metazoa; phylum Arthropoda; class Insecta; order Lepidoptera; family Crambidae; genus Agriphila; species Agriphila tristella. The sequence goes on along the minus strand of OV743439.1, from coordinate 8,234,610 downwards.
ACTTTATCTACACTCATACATTTGGGATTGAACCTACTAAATAAAAGATCAACGTTAGAAAAGAGAGAGAGAGACTTTGTTTGTATTAGCTAGGTACCTACCTTGTAATAAGTCGTTTCCTTGGGCAGAGTCCATTTTTTCACATTTTAAAGCAAGAATAAAAAACCTACAAATTTCAGTAAGTATAACAAAATGTAAAAATTGAAATAAAAACTTTAATTGAAATGCTTTAGAAATGGCGCGCATTCTATTAGAAAAAAAAGAGATCAGTGCAATCGCACTAAGTCATCGATTACCATAGAGTGCATTTAAATCAATGAAAATATGTGGGAAAATATCGTTGTTTTTTTTTAATGTTACGGCACTGGCTTCTTTTTGGATTTGCCCTGTATCGTAATGAGAAAAAAAGTTATTTTATGATGCAGTTGACTGCATCGTAATGAGTTTATTTTTTAATTTTACCTATCCACGAAAATAAAGTGCGTATTTATATTACCTTTTTTGAATTCATATTTGGAACATTACGTTGTGAGTGTAGATAAAGATTCTTTTATATGTTCTGTAAGTGTTCTAAGAGCTACATTTTAGAACTTAAATGCACTTTAATATTATAGAACCAAAACGCTGTATTGAAAACTTTTATAGCACAAGCAGTCACAACGGTTACCATTAAAGGATGACTATATCACTGTTTGGTGATAAAACGCCTTGGTTATAGAATTTTTTGTTACTTGGGAATTTCTACCTAGTTACTTTATTTTGTTATCCTTACTTAGGTTTGACATACCTTTGCTGTACCACAGAATACATTACAAGTAGGTACAGCACGTAGATTGGCAGTGGAAATGGAGAAGCGTTACTCCAAAAATTGTTTTCCAAAACTAGTTAAATCCTCAATTGTTTTCTTTCAAAGCGACGTAGCATGATATAGGCAATCGCCCAATTCACGAATCTTATATGCCGTGGCCTCGATCAGAGATCCAATAACGTTACTCGCACTTGAAGGGTTAGATTAATAGCCCCCCGACACGTCACGTGACGTCACCGCGCCGTCACTGCTTCCCTGCTATTTGCCGAAGCTTACCTTTTATTGGAGAAATAAAACCCTTTCTTACCCTTAGCAAGGATTGCTTCCAAAATGTAGCGCTGTGAGGATACGGTCTTTATTTGTCAAGCAAGTGTAATCTTGAATTATAAGCACTAGCAACAAAATATTTATAAAATTTTATACAGGCGTAGGTACTAATCTGTGTACTCACTTTCTTATTTTCATAAATTAAGCACAGTTGGACACATATTGAACAAAGCAGCACAGCTCAAAAATAATCTAATGAAATGTGACGTGCAGTTGGTTAAAGCTCAAGAGGCTAAACATTTTTTTTTCATTTAAATTGTTAGTTACGCTTTCTATAGAAATAAATAAGTATTAGGTACAATAATAATAATAATAAATAATAAAAATCTTTATTGGCCAAAACAATTTTTACACAGCTAAGTAGCACTGGTTCCCACACTAGGATTCCCTGTGTCGCAGGAGCCAGTCTCTTTCGTACAGATTAGGTTTACATGGATTATGAACTCAATAATTATTACTTATTGTTATAACAACAGCAAGCAAGAGAAATGAAGAAAATTACAATGAACCATTATGAATATATATCATATATGTGTGTGTGTATTTGTGTGTGTGTGTGTATGCGTATTGTGTGTGTGTGTGTGTGTGTGTGCGTGTTGTGTGTGTGTGTGTGTATGTGATTGTGTTTGTTTATTTGCACGTGTATAGTGTTAGAAGTGTTTTGATTTGGGAACCTTTTTAAATAGATAAAATATGTTCGGTTTGCGTATAACCTAAACTCAGAAGCCATTTGCTCAATACCGCTTTGCACTTACTTCTCGATAACTGAATCACATCCAGTAAGTCATTGATTTTATTATAAATATGTGGCCCCATGAACAGAAATGATCTTCTTCCAAATGTTGTCTTGCACCTCTCTTTACTCCATCTTATTTTCCTTTGTGACCGTTGACTTTTATAAACAGTAAACGGTGACGTTTTATGAAATTTTAGCGCAACGGCCATGACATATAATTGTCGCACTCTCAACATACCAGTTTCATTGTAAAGTGTGTCAGTACAATAGCGCATTCGCTTCTGATATAGCACCTTCAGAGTAGCTCTTTGAACCCGTTCGTACAATCGTCTAAAATTATGAAAATTACATTATGAACTTTCTATATTGTGTTGTTACTTACTATTTCTTTGTTATATAAGTATTTGAATTATTTATTGCAAAATTAGAAGTACCTACCTACTGTTGGAATTAATTTTCAATCTATAATAATTACAATTAAATGGATAAACCATATTTTGAGTTTATCCAAGTCCAAGTCCATAAATTGTAATGTAAAAACTGTGTTCCCTTTTGCGCGACTTTAAATTGAAAGTGTAAAAAATGGCTTTCAATCAAATCGGAACATAAAAAGTCGAACGCACGAAATGAAAATTTCGCTCGAAACTTTTTAATTTCAATATTGTTTCAATGTGCGTGTAATTTGTTTCTGTTGTACTTTTTGTGGGAAATAAATATTCCTATAAAGTGCCAATCAATATGCTTTACACGCTAGATGCGGCGATACTGTAGTTTTTTTCATTGTTGCGACCCGGGGGGTAATTACGTAACTTTGTTGCAATCAACTCTGACAGAAATCGCAGTTACATCGCTGCTTTAGTAAGAACCAATGTGACAACTATCTTCTTAATATATAAAATCGTAAACTGAATGACTGACTGACTGACTGATCTATCAACGCCCAGCCCAAACCGCTGGACCTAGAGACTTGAATTTTTGCAAACAGATACCTTATATAGTGTAGGCATCCACTAAGGAAGGATTTTTGAAAATCCTATCTCTAAGGGGATGAAATAAGGGATGAAAGTTTGTATGAAAGTCCCTCAGTTTTGAAGCTAGGAACTTAAAATTTTGTATTTAGGCTGACGATTGAAAAATAATAAATATGGGTCTCAGCGTTTTTCAAAATTCTACCCCCGAAGGGGTCAAAAGGGGGATGAAATTGTGTATTGAAGAAAATCCTTCATTTTCGAAGTAAAAATCACTAAATTTATAATTTAGGCTTATGGATGGAAATTTAACGCAATGTATATTGTTATTGTTAGTATTTCAGTCCTAAAGTGGATGAAATGGAGGTGAAAAGGGGTAAAAAATCCTAAAAATAGATATGGATGTCGTTATTGGGGTTTTCTGGGATGACCATTGCAAAAATGACATTTATTTTCAAGTCCAACACGGTAGACATGATTTAATCCCTAAAGGGGTGAATGTGGGGTTAAAATTTTGTATGGAAAAATAATATAAAATAGACATTACAACTTTAAACTTCGTAGGAGCACATCTAAAAATAAATAGGCAAACATATATTTTGTGATTTTGAAAATCAACCCCTTAGGAGGTAAGGGTGAGTAAACATAAAAATCGATATGGATGTCGTTCTTGAGGTTTTATGGGATGGTGATTGCGAAAATGAGATTTATTTTGAAGTCCAACACGGTGGACATGATTAAACCCCTAAAGGGATGAAAATGGGGTTCAAATTTTGTATGGAAAATGAATATAAAATAGACATTACAATTTTAAAATTCGTAGGAGCATGTCTAAAAATAAATAGGCAAACACATATTTTGTTATTTTGAAAATCATCCCTTAGGGTGTAAATGGGGTAAGTTAACATGAAAATCGATGTGGATGTCGTACTTGAGGTTTCATGGAATGGTGATTGCGAAAATGACATTTATTTTGAAGTCCAACAAGACACAGTGGACATGACATGATTGGACGGACGGACATGATTGGACGGGAACGGGAACGGGAACAGGAACGGGAACGGGAACGGGAACGGAAACGGAAACGGAAACGGGAACGGAACGGAAACCGAAACGGAAGCGGAAGCGGAACCGGAACCGGAACGGGAAGCCTTGTGTCCAATGTCTTGCCTCGCGAGGCAGCGCACTGGGTAGGGACCCTCTTAATCGCGTAAAAATGGCTGGTCGTATCCTGGTTGAAGGTTCCCTAAGGATTTTCTCTAATATCCACGCGGACGAAGTCGCGGGCAGAAGCTAGTCTTAACTAAAGCAGCAATACAACCGCGCTTTCAATCGATTTCAATCGAGAATTGTTAGCAACAGCTTTACGTAATCAAGGTACAGGTCTTATACAGGTTTTACCAGTAGATGTTTTCAGGAAAACTGAATGGAATGACTGTATACTATTATGGATCCTGTTATCTGAAATAAATAAATAATAATAATAAATAAAAAATAAATAAAAACATACTGGTAAACAATCCAAACAGTATGAAAATATAAGTGAGGTAAAAGAGATGTCCCAAAATGTACGGACTCTGGGCCCCGTCTATGTACACTGTCTGTCCTATCTTAACAATGTCCAGTACGGAGTACCTTTACCAAAAAATAGACAAAATAAACAGTCTGTGCAAAGACGTAGCTCTATTTTAGGTTGGGATATCACCTTTAAAGTCATTTTAGTACTTTCTTATCAAACCCTAGCTAAGGTTTGATAAGTAAGAAAGCTAAGTAGCTTAAGGCCCTAATTGGCATCGGTCGCGCGATCATGCGTTGCAATTTCATCGTGCGATGAAACTGAACTATAGACGCATCGCATGATCGCGCGACCGTCAATTAGGACATTCAATAGATATCACTAGGTTTGATCGCACGGTCGCACGACCATTTTCATCGAACGGACGCACCATCGCACGGCCGATGGCCAATTAGGACAGGGCCTAAGGATCAAATTAAAAGAGGGTGTAAGTATTTTTTAGAGAAAAAGAAATAATCATACCAAGATCCGGTTAAAGCTCACAAGAGCACCAATATTGTCCTGATTCGCAACATTAAGTTTCTCCTGACTGAGCAAATCACTTTAATATTATTGAATTATCATTGTATTGTGTTCAGATAACCAAAACAGAATTTAATTGAATTGAAGCGCTGAGTTGGTTTATACATCACTAAATAGAGCCCACAGAGGTTTAAGACGACGCCTCGTGAAAAAATTTTTTTACAGGCTCCGCCCACTCACCCCTCGTATCCCATAGTGACATTCCGCCTTCAATCGTAAAGTTTGATTTTCGCGCCAAATGCCTGTGAGGTTTCATCGAAAGTTTAAAGAAGAAGAATAGAGAAACAATGGAGTCGCAAAACATTGTATTTAGAACATTTTCTTTGATAATTTAGGTATCTTCAAATTGAATGAAAAATGAAAATGAATACAAATACCTAACAATAGTTTATTAATTGTAAAAAAATACTATTATTATTAATAAAGTTGTACCATTCGGCGTTTTTCAATACATTTGCGAAAAACAGATTTGTAACTTTTGCGACAGAGGTCCATTTGGGGCCATCCATAAATTACGTCACACGTTAAGGGGGTCGACGACGTGTGGAGGGGTCCTAAATTCGTCAGTTCCAATTCAATAATTATTACTAGATATAAATCGTAAAATATGTGACGCCATCGTTTCTAGTTTTGCCCTTCAGAAGTGCGAGAAAAATAGTTTTAGAATTTTTAAAGCAATATTTATGGAGAAATGGAGAATGTGACGTCACTAAGGGTTTTTTACATTTCATTTAAATGTAAAAAAAACCTTAGTGACGTCACAGCTCGGCACGGCGAAACACACACCTTTGCTCACATTTTTTTATCTGGCCTACACATCTCCTAAAAATAGGTTGGATAAGTATTAGAGACTCTTTGTCTTTGAAATGTGAGAGAAATTAAAACTGTCATTGTCAGTATACTGTCATTTTACGTGTTTTGGCTAGTAAATTTTTGGAGCGCTCAAGCACAGGTCTGTCCTCAAGGAAGGCTCGCGGCCGTCTGAAATTTCGGTGCAAAGAGGTAAAGTAATATAGCTTCCCAGCGCAAAGAAAGGGACAACAATAGCGCACGCATTCCGAAATAAAATAACGTAAGCGACATTATGAAAATAGTTGATTTATTAAAAAACTTAATTATTTTTGAAAAAATTGGTTTTATCAAAAGTTGGAACTATTTATTACTTATCTTATTAACATAATTTCAGTTCAAACTATGAGTCCGTTTGCTTACAGTACTGCAAAAATGATATGAGAGGCATCAACTTTGGATTTTTTTTCTATCGAGAAAATTGTTTCCATTCATGTTTTGAGCTTGATCAAAAAATTTTGTTATTAGTCTATTTTAACATATTCCAAAATTAGAACAATAGTAGTAGGATCAATAGGACTAAATCTAAATTGAAAACCATGAAAATCCACGAGGTATCCTCTTAACGGTGTTAACTTCAATCAGGAAATGTTTGCTCTGAATAATCCCATCCGTTTATTAGGTAATATCGGAAATACGCTAGTAACAGGTGGGAGATGAGAATAAAGTTCGCGCTTAGTAGTAAATTTTAGTAGAGTAGCTTAAAAAAGACAATATTCTGGAGACAATAATAATATTGGATAACTAAAAACAATTAATTTGATACAGAAGATAAAGAAGTTTAATTAATTCAAACTATTGTTGCCAAAAACATTATATTTGATGATCCAAGCATTTAAGATTTAGGTCCGTATTATAGGACGAGACTCAAGCACTGCTTGCTGCTTGAGTACAGTTAGAAAGGGATGGTGCTATTCATCGCATATAGCGCCATCCCTATCTAACTGTACTCAAGCAGAGATTTGAGTTTGAGTTTGATTCTGTAATACGAGCCTAAGAGCAGTTCAAAAAGTCAGATCAGTTAATGCCTTTCTGCGTTACCAGATATTGTACCTATCAGTGGCGAAGGGTCCATATAAGCCGATTCCCATCAGCTTACCTTTTAGAAATCCCACCTCACCGATCCACTATGTAGATCATATTTTTTTTGTAGAACGGCTTACTAATTTCACCCCTCTCTCGTCACTGGTAGGTACTTATAAAAGGAATCACACAGTTTTTGCTTAAACAGGAAGCCTTAGAAGTGCTCCGAACGGCAGCACCTCGAGTGGAGTTGCGGGTGTGTCGACCACCAGCGGAGGTGCTGGAGAGCGTCACACCACCGGACCCGCCGACACCTCCCGCCCGCACCCCGCTCCCTCCGCACCTGCCACCTCTAGACCCCCTCAACTGCCACCCCATGCATGCCAGGTAAGAGAATCACAATTTGCCATTATGATACACTAAGCCGGCAAACATCTTGAAATCGGGTGTGGATTGCGCAGAACGCGTATTTCGGGTTTTCTGGCATTTGCTCTCAATAGGTAGTGCACATGCGCGAATTTATCTCCACTCCGTCGAAAGAGCGTCAAGATGTTTGCCGGAATTTGTATTGGTGCGATGCAAACTTCGTGGCGACTGTGAAGTTAGGCGCAAGACGATGTGCAATACACAGTTTAGGAGTCACCCGTAAAGTGAGAAAATAAGAGGAGCTACTGCTAGCTAACTGCAAGTTTCTTCGAACATGGCGTCATCGCGACGCTAAAAATACTAATTTTGATTAGGGAATTTTTAAGTAGAATTAAATAAATTTTGATGAGATAGAATTGAAGAAGCAACACCATATTATAATAAAAAGGTTTTCAATGATTTCCATGCATCCGTTTTTGATCAGGTTATCTCAAACGACGAGCAGCGCGACCACATCTTCGTCTGAAGGTCGAGGGAGGAGAGAAGCCAGCCCAGATGCCGACCGACAAGACCTTCACCTCCCCAACTTAGATGGGCATCTCCCAGTCTACGATGTGCAATATGGGGTAAGCACGTGGTGTTTTACTAATTGCAATTAAACACCAAGATCACTGCATTACTGTTTACTAGTCCACCCTTTGTGTTTTTCTCAATTATTTTATATAATTTAATTATCTGGGCTAAAATTATTAAATCAATCAATATTCCTTTGAAGGATAATTACTTATGTTAAAAGTATTGTAAACTTTAAGTTCTATCTGCATCTGCATTACCATACTGACATTTATCTTCAGGTGGAAAATTATGAATTCAGATGAACTTACCCTCATCTTTCTCCTTAAGAATTTCCATCCAATCTATTTTTAAAAGGAAAAAGCTCGATGCGTCCTCTTAATGGGCCTCAGTTTTCCTAGTTCAATTAATAAAGCTTTTTGTTCACGCTGCGAAGGATGACGGATCCGTGGTGAGTAATTATCTCCATCGTTTTGTATAAAAATGGTTCCGACGGTACTGGAACAATAAAGCAACCTTTAATAGACTTATTTATGGCCCAGATTATTGGACGCGATAGACGGGAATTAGGAAACTTGTCGCGTTATATTGGTCTTGTAATCTTTTGATACAAACCGGACTTTTGTAAGAACAGATGCTGCTAATATGATGTTTATTGTTGGAGTTTGTCTACTTTTCGACCTTCAGAAAACGGGTTTGTTATTGATTAAAAAGATTTAGTCTATTGCCCTCGACTAAAATTGATGTCTTGTAATATCTTTTCATCTCATAATGAAAAATATAAAACATATTAGAAAAAACCCCTAAAGCCGAATATGGTAGATAGGGACCATCAAACTGAATAACTTTTACTAAGGGACCAACTCTGAAACCGTGAAAAACGAAGGCTGTTTCATACATTTTGATCATTTCTTTGATTAATTTTTGTATGAAACAACTGATTTTATTTGCGATTTCAAATTTGGTCGTCATGACTATCTTTTAGATGAACATAACAGGCCCTAGGAACGTCCTAGGACTAGGGTATAATTGTGAAACCCTCCTTTTAGTGATTGTAATAGATAATAAAGATATAGGTACTTATTTTACTCGTTTATACTTTGTTTGACCTCAATTTTAATAAATATCTTTCGCCAGGAATTCGACATAGTGATGACGAAAGTGAACGGTTCCCTCGGGTTCACCCTTCGGAAGGAAGACCACAGCGCCCTGGGGCACTACGTGAGGGCCCTCGTCCGGGAGCCAGCGCTCAGCGACGGCAGAATACAACCGGGAGACAGGATCGTTGCGGTGAGACCACTCTTTGCGTTTCTGCTAGCCTGGTAGCTCTATGTGATAAGAAAAAAGACCACAGCGCCATGGGGCACTACGTGAAAGCCCTCGTTCGAGAGCCAGCGCTCAGCGACGGCAGGATACAACCGGGAAACAGGATCATTGCGGTGAGATCACTCTTTGCGTTTCTGCTTGCCTGGTAGCTGAATGTGATAAGAAGGAAGACCATAGCGCCCTGGGGCATTACGTAAGGGCCCTCGTCCGGGAGCCAGCGCTCAGCGACGGCAGGGTACAACCGGGAGACAGGATCGTTGCGGTGAGATCACTCTTTGCGTTTCTGCTAGCCTGGTAGCTGAATGTGATAACATCTTGATAACACAGAGAGTTATCATTATCACTTAAGTATATGTATATCCGATATCTATATGAGCATAAAGTTCGTTGCTTCGACGTTTTAAGGATAAAACTGTACTAAAATTGAAAAATAGAGCTTAATTTGTATGTGAGGCAAGTGCTATAGTTTACACGAGATTGCAATGAAAAATATGTTTTCGATTTAAAACGCTGGTAATGAATTTTACATCGCTGAACGTAGACTAAACATAGCAGTCATGTTATTACAAGAAATCCTTTCAATTTTTCAATCTTAGCCGTTTACGCCTACTAATTTGTCTTGATAACTTAATTATTTTATAATTAATTGCCTTTACTGATTCTCCGCCAATGATTCATCTAAAAACAATGCAAACATCTTCTTGCACAAAGGATGTTAAAATAAATGTTAGCACAAGAATTCCCGTTGTGAATATACTGTAATCAAAACATCTGAGTCAATAAACTTGTTAACAAAATCTTACGCATTATGTGATACTTATCGCGAGCGATGTACAACTATCGAAACATAGTAGCTATTATGTTAATAAATCGATAAGCAAACAGCGTACTTTCCGAGTCGTGCCGCGCCAAACGAATACCATTGTGAAAAAGTTCAAATATTTGCAGTAGGTCGACGACATTTGCAAAAAAAAATGGTTATATCCTGTTTGACATACAACTTTTACAACGCATTATGTTATTTATTATGTTGTGGAACTTTTAAGACTTTTCAAAAACCTTTCTCCAGTTTTGTATGAGAAAATAATAATAGTTAGAGCAAAGTAATATAATAAGTCTCTGAGTAAGAGCTTTTATTAATACCAAGTTTAAATGCTTTAAATAAAAGTTAAAAAAGGAAATCTTACATTTGCTGCTCTCTTTAATTTCAAAATTGTTGTTTATTTTTGGTTCAAGACCACAGAATACATACTTTATAGTTATCCATGATCGTCGTAGAGTAAATCTATTTCAGGGCGAATAATTCACAATACAAAATAAATAATTATTACTTTGAAAATACAAAAAAACTCGCATCTGCAACTCGCAAAAAATCTCTTTGCAAATGACATCTCAAACATTGCAGGTAAACGACACCCCCATGTCGAACATGTCACACGCTGAAGCGGTGGCGTTTCTCCGCGCGTGCGGCTCCGAGGTGCGGCTGAGGCTGTACCGCGACAACGCTGCTACGCCCCTATCGCCCATGTCCCCTAAGGAAGAGGCGCCTACCGACTCCGACGCGCCTATGAATAGGCCTAAACCTCCACTAAGGTATGTCATACTTGCATCAAAAAAATTAAACTGATCTAGGGCCCTATTTTTGAATCGCGCGGCTGGCGTCGAGCGCTCGTTTCTACTGATTTTCGTTCGACATCTCATACATTTGAGTCAAATGTCGAACGAAAATCAGTAGAAACGAGCTCGACGCCAGCCGAGCGATTCAAAAATAGGGCCCCTGCATTGCGTACGATGTGGATTAGTGACCGCATTTGTCAAACATGTCGTACGCTGAAACGGTGGCGTTCCTCCGCACGTTCGGTTCCAAGGTGTGGTTGTACCGCGACAACGCCGCTACCCCCTATCACTCATGTTGCCTAAAGAAGAAGCGCCTACCAACTCCGATTTGCCTGTGAATAAGCCTAAACTCCCGCTAAGGTGCGTGGTATAAACTCTGTATAGTATTACTGAAAAGCTGGAAATGTAAAAGATGTACGATTCTGAGCCTAAAAATCAACTAACATTACAAAAAGTGTGAAATTCACACAGATTTCACGGGAAATCTAGAAAGTAATGTTCCGCAATTTCGTTCCGCTCTTACAAATTGTGCACGATTTCGGCTATAAATAAAAATATAGAATGAATTAGAATCAAAATTGTTTCTTCGATAGTAAAGTTGATTTGCGTTGATGCGTGTTGATTTGAATTTTAGGTTTGGTCTGGGATGCGTGATGAAACGCAGGTCGTGTTTACTTTCTGCCATGTACTAGTTTGTAGCAAAGAGCCATGTATTAGAAATTCGCGGCGTCGTCGTCGCTTTGCTGTTCGCCGTTTCGCGTGGCCACCTAGCGAACGATCTGAAAAACTATCTCTACTCTCTACCCTAACACGACAAGATCTATTCCGGCAACTTTTTGTATTACACAAGCCTCTACTAAACTCCTGAACTTTCTTATTTTTATAAAGTTACCTTTACAGTGGCGGTCACATAATTAAACACACCAGTCCATTTTCATACAACCGAGGTAATTACGAAGCCTTGGTTCTCTGCCAAGGATGACCTAGCAGTGACCTGATGATGGCTATCCAGCGAGAGAATGAAGGAGATTCAAATCACCATACACACCCAATTAATCTGATCAGCATTCTAAGAGATAGGTATAAGGATTCCTATCGCTTGAGAAAAACCGCGGAATTGGTTTAAAAATGTATGGAGATCCTGAAACTGAAATTTCTGATCCTTAGAATGCTGATCAGATCAGTTGGGTGTGTATAACGATCTGAATCTCCTCCATCAATCCCTGGATGGCCATCAGCAGCGGTCTATTCTTGGTAGAGAACCAACGCTTCAAAGCTACCTCGTTTGTATGAATATCGACTGGTGCCTTTAATTATATGACCACCACTTAGACGCTACTATACGTAAGTATCTTACAAGGTAGACCAACGATCTACTGAAGGTAGCGTGAAGCTGAAACACAGTCAACGCAGAACTGAATCATCATCGTATCATTTTGTGCGTTCGATACGATGATGATGAAGAATTGAAGTACCTACCTGTTTTTACCATGTTCGGCGTTTCCCTACGTGATCGAATCAGAAACGAGGAGATCCGCAGGAGAACTAAAGTAACCGACATCACTCGAAGGATTGCTCAGCTGAAGTGGCAATGGGCGGGACACATAGCGAGAAGAACCGATGGCCGTTGGGGCGGAAAGGTTCTGGAATGGCGACCGCGCACCGGACGACGCTCCGTGGGTAGGCCCCCGACAAGGTGGACCGACGATCTGGTGAAGGTTGCGGGAAGCCACTGCACGGCAGCGCAGGACCGATCGTCGTAGAGATCCTTAGGGGAGGCCTATTCCCTGCAGTGGGTGTCGTGCGGCTGATATGATTATGATTATGATGATGACCTGTTTTAACCCGTAGGGCTGAAGCAGTGTCGATGCTATGCGACTTGGCCGCGCGCCGCCTCACCCCCGACACGGTGGACGGCTCGCGGTCCCCCTGCCTCTCCCCCCGCAAGTTCCGCAAACTCACCAAGGAGAACAACCACTACGAACAACCGAACGGTATGTATGGAATGTATGTGTATGTAAACGCTAAATTGTGTTTGTAGACAGTCGGCTACAAGCAGACAAGCTTGCCAGCCAGATGGTAAAAAAAATAAGTAGGTATGTAGCTCAGACCAAATAAAAAAAGTAAGACGGAGTCTTCCGAACGAAGCGGTGAGGCCAGTAAAACGACGCCATGGCTGTGTCCATACACAGTTCACGCACACACGTTTAGCGAAACTACGCCGTGGCTTTCCATATAAAACCCTGCCGCCCCGCCCCCGCCCGCCCCCTTGTACGCACACATGTACCATCAAAAACCGGCCTCACTTCATTGTTCGCAACGCTCCATCTTTCTTTTTTATTTGATCTGAGGTATGTAGTTGATTCATATTTCTAGGTATTGGCTAGTCCATCAGCCATTTTTAATGTCCCCACTGCTGGGGCACAGGCCTTCCTTATGAGTGGATAAGGAGGATGGGCCATAACCCACCACGCGGGCCCAATGCGGATTGGTGGGTGTTAACGACTGCAAATGCAGCCGGGACCAACGGCTTAACGTGCCTTCCGAATCACGGAGGATCTCGAGATAATAAATTTTTGGTCACCCATCCCATGACCGACCCTTGCGAACGTTGCTTAACCTCCGCAATCGCTGGGCCAGGCGCTAAACCACTGCGCCACCGAGCTCCTTAGTATCTTTATTTACCCTTATGGCATTGGCTAATAAGAGCAGAAATAATTTTTTCATTCATGCAAAAAAAATGTAGTTGCATTACTGTACAACGATATAAGTTGTTAAAAATAATAAATAGTCGACTAAACAAGTTCTTCCATTTTATTAAGCTGAAAAGGTAGGTTTTTTTATAAACTAAGTTATACTAATTTTGCTTTACGTGTAACCCCCTGGCCATACAAACTGGCAACGGCGGCGACGCGACCGCTGACGCCCGAATATTCTCTTGCATTGCACGCTCTCTACATGCTCTACTGACGACTCATTATTTAATTTACAATTCTCGGCATGGCATCACACGAAATGAATTACAAATTCGCGAGTCGCATCGCCAGTCGCCGCTTCGCGTGGCCAGGCCATAAGTGTAAATAAAGATATTAATACTAGTAGAAACTTACAAATTGAGGGAATTGGCAACACTTATCCCACTTTCTAGACAATTTTATTAATTATAGAAAGAAATAATATATATTATATGTTTATTATAAATTATAACGAACTAAGTAGGTCGGCAGTAAACACGCATGTAAAATAGTCATTATGTTTTTGCTTCATTAATTAAATTAGTGTATCGTAAAACATATAATAAAATATTAGGACTTTTGATAAGAATCGAACATAATTAACTTGTAAAACGCTACATTACGACCCAGATGACGATAGGCCTATTAAACATGTCTCTTTACTACTTAGAAAATGATACCACAGTCACGAGATGTTATGCATTTAACTACCCCACTAAATTTATTGCTTTTCGAACATGATATGCTATTAAGGTAACGAGCAGAACCGCCGTTTACTACACTAATTAAATCCGAGCACACTAAACACGATATCTCGATCACCGCTAATATCGATCCCGTACCCATTAAGTGTACCGATTAACTGGGGACTCCCATTAAGTTATAATCGCACTTACCGCTTGAACACACAAAGCTGTTCCAAACAGATGTACCGAGTACCAAAACGGTAGAGCACAGGGAATTGACGGAACGTTCCAACTGCACAACTGAGCGCCGCCCGCAGCGATCGCACACAGTGACACTTGCCAGCCCTACTGCCCCACCCACTAGGAAACAAAAGCTAAGCCTGACAGGTGAGGAACGCTGTCAGCACATCGTCCATCGCTTCACACCCGCGTACGGACCCCGACACATAACTCGGACAGCACACAGTAGTCAGTAGACCCATATTTCGGTCATCGCCGACAAGACAGCGTTGCGACTATCTCTTCCACGTTCCTTTTGCACTTTCGTTCATCCATGACCGGCATTTTGACTGTTCTGCACATAAATATCTTGAATGCATGAGCTCGTAAATGTCATGGTAAACCCATGCACTTATACTCCTTACGTGTCACCCTGCCCTTTGTATTTGTTTCATTACTCGTGTATATTTATCAACTTGATATTTATATGCAGAATAGATTTTGACTGCAAATTCGGGGTTATTCATTAAATCCTGCTACGTTTCAGTTCCTCCACATGGGTACGAATTGAACAATCTAGACAATGACGCTTTGGATGCGCCCAATTTGTACCAGGAAGACATGAGTCGACAGCGGTATACGGAGCCTGCGTTCCCGATAGACTCTGATGAGCCAGTGTCGATGCCCGCTGAGCTTTCGAGTGATGAAGCTCGGTTTAAGCACACGAACCCAGCGTACCAAAGTGCGGTGTTGCACTCAAGTAGTGACGGTGATGGAAGCAAGGATGAGAGTGAGTATTGCAAAATCTAATGACTAATATTGTGTTGACATTTTCAAAATCTTCACTTCAGTATTTAAAATTTTAATGTATGTATGTAGGTTGATGGACTTTTGCACATTTATAAATCAAACTCTGGACGTTGGTAGCGTATACTGAAAAATTACTTGAACTTGAACATAAAACTGTCAAATAATAAAGAAAACTTGACACTGGTTTCGATTATGATATTAATAGAAATCTGCTAATAAACCATATCACTCATCAACCACCTCAATTATTTATTTTATCGCAATATTTGATTCTCTGATCCATATTATCATCAAGTTATGATTAAACATTAACTCCTTCATTATCCATCTCATAGACAATGGTTTGAAGAAATGGAAAGGAGTCGCGTTGTCCCCAGATAACGAGCGGAGGGTGCTAGAGCCCCCGCTCCCCCCGCTGCCCCCGCCGCCCCTCGTCCCCAAGGAGGAACCCGTCCAAAAGGAGAACGTCAAACCTCAGCCGGCGAACGAGGAACCGAGCACAGAACCTACGGTAAGTTGAATATTTTTTAATTTCTTCTTCTTTTAACCGCCTCTTTGGTCTAGTGATTCACCCACCCGAGTAGGACGCAGTGGCCCTGGGTTCAATACCCAGGGGAGTACAATTTGTATTCGGTTCGGTTGATGGTAGGGCTTATTTCAAGTCCGCCTTGCTAGCACTATCTTACCTAAGACTGACGCCATAACAACAATTTAAAAATTGTTGTGTTCCGGTAGTTAGAGGTATGATATATGTCTATGAGATGTTCCTCATTGATGAGGAATCCGGTTGTAGTGCGGTACCTTCGACCTTTCGTCACATTCAGGTGAGGTTAAGGCCAAGCACTAAATGGTCATGTTGTGAAACTCTGTAGTAGCTTAAGTTTTTCTAATTAAGTATTTTTGTACAAGTTATTGTAAAAAAGCGGTTGAGTTTCGAAATAAACAAAATAAAAAACTATCCCGTTAAGCATTAAAAAAATCTTCTTCTTCATTGTTTCGCTCTTGCCGGAGCGATCGTGGTCACGTTGAGGCGTCCACGTCAGTGGCGACACGGTGGCGAAGTGGATACAGCTTTCCGTACGATTTCTTGCCATTTTTCCGGGCGGTTTGCAGACTGTCTAGCGCAGTCAGATACGCTGTTTCCCACTGTGGATTTCACTTGGTCAATCCATCGCATCGGTGACCTGCTACGTGATGTGGTTCCCTCCACTTTGCCCTGTACGACCAGCCGCTCTATGGAGTCGTTACCACGCTTAGATACATGGCCAAAGTACCGCAGTATGCGCGACTGTACTTTTTTATTTACTTGCAATAAAATTGATATTGGAAGAAAGGGAAAATGATTTTTAACTTGAATAAATTGTTAAGTAGTTATTAGTTTCAATTACTTTGATCTAGCCACTTTCGTCGTAGAAAAGCATTCGCTTTGATTTTCGAAATATCATTGATGGTGTTTTAGGTGTAGGGAATCCGGAATATCAAACTATGAAAATATTTAAGTCTTACTTCCTTATAATAAACGAAATATAACGTTTTTGTCGTTTAAACTTAGAGCATTTGGTGGCCAACGCTCGTGCGCAAACTTCCATTCTGCCCCCCTACTCAAATGGCCAACATTCTTTACGTTTAAAAGCTAATAGACAATTAAATCACATGTCACAAACTTATGTAACTCACAGACTTTGATGTATTGTATGAAATTGACTAGCTTACTATTTTGAAGCTTTAGAAGCAAGTTAAGCGTTCAATCGCATAGTATGTTGGCCATTTAAGCAGGCACGTATCCAAGGGGGGGGGGGGGGGGGGGGGATTGTTGGGATTTATCACCCCCCGAAATCCACACACAGTACAGGACTAAATTCAACTTTAACGGGCGAGGCACTCTCCGGTTTGCGGGATGCAGTTGTCCCCCCCGAATTCAAAGTCTGGATACGTGTCTGCATTTAAGTATGGGCTGTTGTCATGTGCTTCAGTCCTTCTCCAACCGTCTAAGGAGCCCTAATAATATTTATAACAGATTCAATGGATGTTTGTTTCGTTGATTACAGATAGTGACGGTGGAATTGAACCGAGGATGGAACAGCCGGCTGGGGTTCAGCGTCCAAAGCCATCCCGAGTCGGGGCAGAGCTACATCTCCGCCGTGTACAGCGACAGCGTGGCCGCGCGCGACGGCCGCCTGCGGCGCGGCGACGTCATACTACAGGTGCGGGGATATAGAGCAGGGGCGCCGTATCGACCTGGCAAAAAATTATGACTAAGATATCGACATTTTGTCCGTTTAACCCACCAAATATTTATCACTAATAATTTTAAAACCTCTTGCGATCGACTGTATGGACACTTCTGCTGCTGCTTGCAGGATATAACCTGATTTCTACTCTGGATGAAAAAAAAATAGACAAAAACAAAGTTATAGTTTTCCGTTTTTTTTAAGTTTTAGTTATATTGATTATTTACTTCAAGTGTACACCTAGTTGAGGCTTACCAAATAAAAGAAAAATAAAGATAGTTTAATTTCTAAGGTTTTTATATAATATATTTTAAAAACCATTAGAAAAAATCGACTCACCCATAGCACCTCAGACGGTTCTAAGGTTCTTTTTAAAAGACAAGAACAGAATGCAACAATTACGTTTAGTCCTGTCAATTTAATTAAGTCGTGCCAACCGATATACCAATATTAACTTTTTTGGTTATTCAACTGCTATAATAGGGAATATGCATCAATTTTTTTTTTAATCTTCATCAAAAGTATAATGCGTGAGAAAATTAACTGTAATATTAAAACTTTTCTCTTGCGTTTTTTTCTCGTGATATAGTTACTTGAAGTTAGCGCGCAGCATCACCCGCCGAAAACGCTCCATACAAAATGGTGACGTCACACATCACGTTTCAGGTGTGTTTCGGCGCGTTTAATATGGAGTTAGCCAATAATCTTCAATTATCTCCCTAAATTTTGCGTTTAAGTACATACGTGTCATACAAAATATTGTTTCTTATTCGATATTCTATCCGACTGTAAAGTGCATTATATCCGAAAATGAAAAAAAAAATGTTATTTTTCCCTGATTTCATCGTATGATAAAACTAAAATAATACATGTTTTTATTTTTTTTCTTGTTCCATCATGTTTTTATAAGTGTCCGTAGCGATCAAGCTCAAATTCATCAAAATCGGTGACTTATGCATATTCCCTATTGTGAAAAATCCAAATCATGCTGACATTTTCCTTATCGGGCCGAAATCCTGAAAGTACCAAAAATCCTGACATATCAGGAGAAATCCTGACGTCTGGTAACCCTAGGTGCGTCGCTATCAGACTATACAATATGTTGACCTTGAGACTGTTTTTATGTCGTAAGCTTCGATCTGATCGAAGGCCGTAAGTGATAAAAGCTGTATTTGTAGTTCAACTGTTTAACTTAACGTACTGTCATGATGTACAATCGCATATTTGGCCGGTCTATTTTGCACTTTGCAATCAAAATACTTTTCACCGTTTTCTATTGCAATTTTTAGTGCGCCCTGTTAAATTTCTAACTTGTGCTAAATTGTTAACCTGGAACTAAATCAATACGGCTCACAGGCCGTTTGCTTTTAGACATTAATGCCGTTTATGTCGTCCACTTCATTAGGTTCCCATAAACTTTTATCGGGATATTCCGCCCATGTGATGTTGAAAGGAATCGAACCGACAACCCCAGAGTAATTATTTACTCATTGTAAAATGAAATAAAAGAATTGAATTAAATTGATTCAATGAAATTAAATTAAATTGATGTTAAAAATGGTTTGATAATTATTATTAAAGCTATGTATAAAATCTATGTGAAGGCAAAATATAAATGACAAAATATCTTCTCTTTCAGGTGAACGATGAAAATGTGACGTCAATGAAAACACCAGAGGTTATAGACTTACTACGGATACTCCGAGGCTCCATATGCATTACGGTCTTAAGGCCACCACAATAAAATACGTACTCAACTTATTTTATAGACATCTTAGAATATGGAACGGAAAGATACAACAGATTATTAAAAAAATATGGTCTTATTGAGAAAATCGAAGTGAAAATAAACTATAGTAAATATAATGTAAATAAGTTAGTTTAATAATATTATATGTATTAGCTTTCTTTCGATTTTCTGAGTAAGGCTATGAAAATATAAAACATAAAAATGCTACCCTATGGTTAATTCTACTTGCCTTAGATCTTATGAAAGTAAAATGATTTAGAATCACAAACATGCTATGTACAGTTTTAATAATTTAGACCTATATGCAAAACTCTATTCAAAATAGAATTTCGTTAAAAGGCACACTTTACTATAGTATAATTTAATGTCTTAATTTATCAACCACACTCAATTAAACAATTTAAAATATTTTGCGAAATAAAAAGATGAAAAGAAACATACTTAGATGAAATATTTTATGGAAAATTTCGAACACTTTTTGCTCTTTGTATTTTTTTTTGTATTATATTATAAATGTATTTAGGTACTGTGATTGATAAAGTAAGACATTATGTTAAATGTTTGCAAGCTCATTAAAATTTAATTCACTTTGATCAAACACAGCACATTGTCAATGGAAATCTTGCCTAAACTTTTTTGAGTAATTAGTTTAATATCGTTATTTTTTATTCTACGGTTCTGCTACAATAATTATGAAGTATGTGACAATAAAGTTATAAAGAATATTCATGAATGCCACAAGGTTATCGTTAGCATGATTAAAATCGGGGGGTAACCTTAATTTAGTAAAATATTTTTTGTACATGGTAAATTATCGAATAACAAAACCTTGAATCTCGTTTTGGATCTAAGTAGTACGTTTGAAAGAGGACAGTAAAAAGTTTGAATAATATATAATTTTTGAAAGCTGTTTTTTTAAACCCCCAGATATCATTTAGATCACAATTACAATATTAAGTAACTTCTAAAGTTCCTAAAATATTAGTGACTCATTAAATACTTCCCACAACATTAGACCTTTCATACGAAGAGTAATTAATTCTATTTTATGATGGAGTTACCTAATTAATATTAGTAATTAATAACGGAATTGATCTCTGTAGAAATCTCGAAGAATTAAGATGAAAGGGTTTAAGTATTAAAATTATTTATTAAAGTAAATAATATTGCCTGTCTCGCCCGACCAACTACCGCAACGAAAAATTTACGATTTTATTTTTCCTGAAGTACAATATTCAATAAATGTATTTGTATGTCTGAAAATGAGTTTGAATTTTCACAATATTAACCTTATACTACATTTTGCTGTCTTTGGTGTGATTATTACTTATCTTGATGACTATTACCATCAGAAAATTAATTAATTTAGACCTAACATCGCCAATGTTTGCAAACGTTGCAAAGTGATTATATCTAGTGTAGGAAAGGAAGGTAGTGGACCCCCACAGTAATCCTCAGTAGACGAAACTTAACAGTATAATAAAGTATCATAAATGAAATATATTTTTGAAATAATACAAATTGATTTCTTTTTGTTTTTGGATATTTGTACATACGGTTTGGTTCATACTATATTACATCCAGTGCAAAGCTTCATCGACGGATTTAATGTTGGGGTCTCCATACAAAAGATCGCTTCATTTGAATTTGAATCTTCTTCGATATGAAACGCTGTGGATATCCACTCATTTTGTGCGATCTTTTATTTGTGTGCTTTAAGACAGTATAATTATAATATTTTCGTTGAGTTGTAAGTCCTTCTCTTCTGCAGGATTGAATTCAAAAGCTCTACATGCGAGTCATTTTCAGACGTCAAATCTTGTCATAATAAGTCGTGTAATAAGCTCATTTATAATAACACTATGTAATAAATAGAATTACTGCAAATATTTTTATTGTAGAATGATATTTGTAAAGAGTAAATAGGTACAGCATTCCACAAGTTAACCTGTATATAGATGTATGTTAAAAACGGTATGTAAAGTAGTGGTTGCCTATACATACTATTGTATACCTATTAAATATGTTTGAAGCTTTCACAAATTTTCGGGAGACAATCCCTGAAAATATAAGAAAGTTTATTTTATTTTATTCCATGCGAAAAAATATTATATAAAATCAACCATTTTTTTCGTCAAACTCAAAAATATTTTAATGAATTTAAAAAGGTTGCTACTATTAAATTAAGTCTAACTCCATAAATATCTCTATGTAGTTGTACTGTACTATTTTCGTATTGTACCCACTTGGCCTATTACACGTAAAATGATCTACATAAAATCTTCTAATCCTCTAAAGATAAATTATTTATGATAACTATACAGGGTTTTTTGTAAAACACCATCAACCTCGCAGGAGTAGATTTTCCAAAGAAAACAATGACTTTTCATACAAAGCTCGATCAGCTGTTCGGATATTAATATGGAAAGCACATGGAAAGTCGATTTTTAGACTGTTTTCGGAAAACTTGTAAACTTGTTGTTTTTTTATTATGTTATGTACTCCTGCGAGGTTGTTGGTGTTTTACAAATAACCCTTTAAAGTAAAACATGCTATACTTCCTTATAGGCACTAATTTAATAATTCTAGTCAAAATTGTTATTTAAATTGAAATCGTCACAGTCCTTGAAAGTTATTAATTGAAATTAAATTAAGGTAGAACGTATAGTTAAAAAGTACATAATTACATGATTTCTCTATTATTAGTAACATTTTGTTATTACTTAAAAGATTTTATCGACAAATCAACTGATAAAAATTCTATTTTAATAAATAAATGAATATTAGCTTAAGATAATTAGCGTAGAAATAAAAGATCTTTACACAATTAAATTACCTAAACCAGTGTTTCCCAATTAGTGGTACACGTACCCCCAGGGGTATGCGAGGTTGTGTCCAGGGGTACGCGCATTAGCAATCTCTTAACTTAGCGTGCCTGCAGACTACAGACTTTCTATCGGCCGATAGTTGGTTTTTATATGAAGAATCGGCTGATACCAAATTGTTGTAGTGTGCACACTTGCATACTTCTTCATACTGATTAAAGGCTCGATCTAACTATCGGCCGACAATGGGGTGTGATACTGAGGAACTAATGGCGCCACAAGCGACAGTCCCAAAATAGTTTGATTGGTTGTTTAAAATGTCTAATGTCATTTCTGACGTATTTTAACCAAAACTATTGAAAGAGGCCAGGTCGCCGCTGGCGCCATCTGCGATTAGCTTTGCGTGATACACCCCATTTGTTCTGTAGTTTGCGGGGACTCTAAACTGATTTCTTTTATTTTTTATGTATCATTCCTGCAAATAGGCAATACCTACGTGAGTTTGAGGTCTTTCTTGTAGTGGAATGTAGAAAAAACTGATTGGGAACCACTGACCTAAACGAATCAAACAACTGATATTCTAAAGTTATTGTGATGGATTTATGTTAGTTTTACTGTGTATTGTGAACTTTAGGCATATTATGGTGGAAATGGTGAAGATTAAAGTTGACATAAAGGTGTGTCCAAATATATCGTTTCAACAGCCATTTTTCGGATGTGTGTGTAGGTAGACACAGATAGCGAGTACAGTACGAATTAAAACATCGAAAATTGCTACTAAATTATTCACAGTGGTCGTTTCGGTTACCAACTACTTAAAATCAGATTTTTCCAACAAATCTTTAAGCGTCTTTATTGACTTTCGACTGTGTAAGCTGATTCTAGAACAGTGTATGTATATGCCTCGATATATTTGGCCACATCATATGTTTGGTACTAATTTGGGTGCATAATTATGACCAGGCCCAGAACTTTTATTCTATTATTATTAAGTACAATATTTTATGAATCTTGCCGTATTAACTTGTGCTAAGTAACCATATTTTTGGGTAAATGTTTCAATATCTGAGTGTCCTTTTAACAGTAACAAGCGATCCATTATTACCTCACTCTTAAATGTAGTTTTGATCTATGGTTTCATAATTATGACATACTTTATTGTCTTTGTGTCACAATTAAAATTAAATATTTTATAAATAATACCTAATCACAGCATCCTTGACATGAATTTACTCATAATAAGTATGAATTGGTAAAAAAATATAATCTAAATATTTTAATTTACTCTTAAAATGAATTAGTAAAAATAATAAAAATCTCAACATCCGTTTAACTTTTCTGTATCGCGGTATCACAATTTTATGGTACCTTTCAATTCGAGATGAGAAAATTTCATAAAATTTCATGAGAAAGATTAAAGATTTTATGATTTTCTTTGTGCAGAAGCAATGAATTAAATATTTATTATGCTAAGTATGTCTTTTATCGTAAGTTCTGTATTAAGAAATGTATTGATTTATGGTGCTGAAAGAGAATCGTATCCACTTTGTAACTAGTCTTTTATGATGGGTCTGGGCCGCAGTCTTTCCGTTAAGTTTTAAGATACATAACGCGACAGTCATAGAGTGTTGGAATGTATAATATACTTAAATATGATATGAATTAAAATAAACTAAGATTTAAATCATATGTGGTATTTCTTTTGTTAACAACCTAACCCTAAAATATAAAGCTAGTGGGAAAATAAAATTCGGCAAATCTGCATTTTAAGCTTATGTGAACACTAGCCGCCGCCCGCGGTTTCACCCGCGTGGTTCCCGTTCCCGTGAGAATATCGGGATAAAAAGTAACCTATGTTTTAATCTAGGCTATCTACTATCTGTGTGCCAAATTCCAACCAAATCCGTCCAGTAGTTTTTGCGTGATTGAGGAACAAACATCTAAACATCCAAACCCACAAACTTTCACATTTATAATATTAGTAGGATATATGGAAATTCAACCTATTCCTTGAAAGGGGTTATACTAGAGATCATTAGCAACAAATTAAGCCCAGTGAACCAGGGGTCAAAACTTAATGGTTACCGAGCTGCAGCAGTTCTTCGACATTTAAGAATTTTCCGACTTGTTACCACCATTAATTAAAAAAAAACATTAATTATGAATAAACTACTCCACTCTAAACATTGGGTTGATAATTTGCTGAAAGCTGAAAAATATGTGATCAATTTTAAAAAAAAATTTGGCCCAAAACATACATAATCACAGAAATAAAAGGTCCTAAATAGCAATAACTTTTATTTTCTGTATTTTTTCCCGAAAATCATCGTAAGTTATTGAAAAAAAACTGTATAAAAGTTCGCGTACAAATTAGTAAAATAACTAACTAGTTTCATTAGCTTTCCAAAAAAGTACAAATGTCATTAACTTTCCCAGCTGTTTTAAAAAAATCGTCAAAGTTTTGATTTGTTAATTGAATTCAGCTCGAAAGTCAACAGTGTTACTCTAACTACACTGTGAATCCTTACTAATATTATAAATGCGAAAGTCCGTTTGTTTGTTTGTTTGTTTGTTACGCCTTCACGTCTTGACTACTGAACCGATCATCATGAAATTTTGCATACACGTTGTCAGGGGTACAGAGAAGGACATAGGGTACCTTTCATCCCGAAAAAAGTATTGTTTCCGAGGGATAGCAAAAAACCTTCCCACGCAGACGAACTCACGGGCGACCGCTAGTAAAAAATAAATGTAAGTTGATAAAGTTTAGTATAAAAAAAACAGTTAACAAAAATTACAAATCCTGTTCAAACTGCCCGGTACACCATATCTCTTATTGTAGCTAGTGGCACATCGTCTAAAAGCGAGTGAACACGCTTTCGGAAGCTGTGGTGGAAGAATAAATGGTACAACTTACGATAACTTTTTAAGAGAGCAATCTTTTAAAAAGTCTTCGTACCTACGATGTATCATTCAGGGCAAGAAGAAAGGCCCGATCAACTTATCATGGACAATCCCCACCCAACCAAACATTTAATGAAAAATCTTCTCTGGTACCACTATTTGCACTTTTGGGCCCCTAAGGGCCGAAACCCAAGAACAATTTAAGAAAGGGCCCACCACAGAAGATTTACATTAAATGTTTGGATGGGGACTGTCCATGATAAGTTGATCGGGCCCTTCTTCTTGCCCCAAATGGTACATCGTACGATTTTTTTAAAGAGAGGTAGTGAACAGAACCCGCTTTTGGAAGATGTGCTACAAGAACAGGTATGGTGTACGATGGGAGCTCAGATGTATCTTTGTGGTCACATGAAGGACTAAGTGTACCCTGCGATTCGACCGGCGACATCCATTGAAAAGTTGAGGGAGAGAATTTTGGCAGTTGCCGAACAAATAAAAACCTCACTTTCAACGCCAGTGACAGTGAGTGAAGTACGACGTCGTAGGCTCCGTGCTTGCATACGCAACAATGGTAGGCAATTTGAACAGGATTTGTAATTTTTATTAACTGATTTATTTACTAAACTTCATCAACTTACATTTATTTTTTATTCACAGTGTAGTTAGAGTAACACTGTTGACTATCGAGCTGAATTCAATTAACAAATCAAATTCAAAACTTTGACCTACGGCGCCCATTTGGCGATTTTTTTTAAACAACTAGGAAAGTTAATGACATTTGTACCTTTTTGGAAAGCTAATGAAACTAGTTAGTTATTTTACTAATTTGTACGCGAACTTTTATACAGTTTTTTTTCAATAACTTACGACGATTTTCGGGAAAAAGTACAGAAAATAAAAATTATTGCTACTTAGGACCTTTTATTTCCGTGATTATAAATTTTTGGGGCCAACGTTTTTTTTAAATTGATCACTTATTTTTCAGCTTTCAGCAAAGTATCAATTCAATGTTTAGAGTGGAGTAGTTAATTAATGGTTTTTGGTAACAAGTCGGAAAATTTCTTAAATATCGAAGAACTGCTGCAGCTCGGTAACCATCAAGTTTTGACCCCTGGTTCACTGGGCTTAATTTGTTGCTAATGATCTCTAGTATAACCCCTTTCAAGGAATAGGTCGAATTTCCATGTCACCCTGTATAATATATATATTATTAGTAGTATTAGTAGGATTAAGTGCCTTTACGTCGCCTGATGTTAAGTGACGATAAGACCGAAAGTGGAAGCGCACTACACCTGGAATCCTCATCACTGAGGAACAGGCTATCTTATCTTACCTCTAACTGCCGGAACACAACCATTTTAAAATTGTTGTTGTAGCGTCAGACTTAGATAAGATGGTGGTAGTTAGCCAGGCGGACTTAAAATAAGCTCTACCACCAACCAAAACGAGTACAAATTGTACCCAGCCTGGCAATCGAACCCGGTACCTCTGCGTCTTACACGGGCGGGCGAAACACTAGACCACAGAGGCGGTTCAACTAAATTACTTTCGCCCCGTAATTACGTAACCGTCACGACGCCGACGTGTTCCTATAACACTGCATGCAGATTACAAGTGCGCAGCCGATGAGCGTGACGCCAACGGTGCATCAGCCATAGTGTGTTATCTATTTATGCGTCCACCATCGATCCATGTCGTGCGCGCCGTCACGCCATCGGTTACGTGCACTTGTCCGATTTCAAAACATTGAGGGGTTATGCTAATGTCAAATAACACCTTAGGACTGTTATAATATAGATAAGTATCCCAGTCACAGATCATATAACAAACCTGCACAACAGGCCTGCGTAATACAGGAAGCTTCAAGCTTAAACAGAGTGATTTTTAACACTGCACTTGTTGTGTGGCTTCAAACTAAACAACTTTATCTAAGGGACCAACTTAATCAGAGCAAAAAAATAACCAGCTGTTCCATAGAAAACGTCTATCTACTCGACCATGTTCCACTGTATGGAACAGCCATTGAACTACACTGGCCTGCAAAACTAAGTACTACAGAGGTCTATTTTCATACAAACGAGGTAACTTTGAAGCATTGGTTCTCCGCCGAGGATTAAACGTGGTGTGATCTGATGATGGCCATCCAGGGAGTGAATGGAGAAGATTCAGATCCCCATACACACCCAATAGATCTGATCAGCATTCTAAGAGCTGTTTGGATATGTTTAAAAAACCACGAAAATAGCTTTAAAATTTATGGAAATGCTGTAACTGATAACTCTTATCCTTACAGCTCTTAGAATGCTGATCAAATCAATTGGGTGTGTATGGGGATCTGAATCTTCTCCATTCACTCCCTGGATGGCCATCATCAGATCACACCACGTTTAATCCTGGGCGGAGAACCAATGCTTCAAAGTTACCTCGTTTGTAAAAAAATAGACCTCTGTAGTACTTAGTTTTGCAGGCCAGTGTATTATTACAACTTGTAATTAGAATAGGGAACAGCTGATAATTTTTTGCTTTGATTAAGTTGGTCCATTGACAAAGTTGTTCAGTTCGACGGTCTAAGCTTCACCAGAAAATTTGTGCAGTGTTCAAAAAATCTACCTGTAAGTATACCTATGCTGATAGAGTTGCCATTAAAGATCCCTATTAAATATGAAAACATACCTAAACACAATTTTTTTATAATCTATTTTTGTTTTATTTAAAAAAAACTCCTTACACTACAATTTTTTCAAATTTGGCAATAGATTATTTTAATTTTGGAAACAAAAAGCTCAAATGACTTCTGACTTTTCTTAATGACATTGTCGATCCTCTCGGCTGCACTCATGGCATCAAAACTGATCGAATTTCGAAACAAATTATTGCCCATAAACTTAATATCCACTGGAATAGACGAACAGAGTTCACTTGGCTGCGAAACCAAAAGTGAGATGAGCCAGTGTTTGTAAATATGTAAACGTGTGCGTGAATTTAGAGATGCACCTGAAGTCCATTTTAGGTTGTCGATAACCTTAATGTATTATTGCTCTAATAAATAAAACACAAACAAGATTTTGAACAATTTTATTTAAATAATTTCTTAAGGTCTCCTTTGAGGCTCCCTGCTTATTTATTTATGACATTTATCCAGTTTAATTTAATCACTGGATTTACAGAAAACCTGGAAATAATTGTTGAATTAGTACTTAAGTTGGTATAATTTACCATTTGAAAACTGTCGGTTACAAGCAGCTTTAAATAAAACTATCAGTGTTCACAAAGACAAACAAAGTTATATTGGAAATCATCGACATGAGTATCGATATCGATAATTTTTTATCAATATCTACGCCTTATTTTCTCAAGTTCACGGACATAATATCTTTTTATCTAACACATAATGTTTAGAAATCAGCCTTTATTTAGGAAATAGGCGTTTAATAGCATCATATTAGTATATAACTTAGTGTGTTTGGGAATATATTCAACTAAAATATGAATTATGAAAATGGTAATAGTACAATCATATTTACCTGTGAAATAAGTGTTTATTTGGGTTATTGTCGTAAGTAACATTACAATCCAGTACAGAACATGACACCATGATTGATTTATATAGCTTTGAGAGCCAAACCGACCTGATCGCGATCAAAATTACAAAATAATCTTGTTGACGCTTTTCACCAAGGTGATAAACGATGATAAATGAAGTCAAACCAGGTTCAGCTGTCAGTTTTTTTTTTACTCTTTCTCGCACATCGCATAAGCCGTAAGAATCGGTTTCTCACTCGCACCTTTGTCCGTCTACTTGAGCGTAGCAAAAAATTTTCTAAGTCTATGTTATTGACTTACCCTTCTTATTCTCTAAATTTAGCCCACTGAGATTTTTCTCCAACCAAACATGAATAAATTTTTAGGCGGTCAAAGATTTTCATCAAGCCAAAAGCCTGACTGAAATACGCCCTCAGTTACCACATTTTTGAGGTGATGAAAGAAAAAAAATACGGATTAAAGAGAAATTTCGTTTGACTGAGTACAGCAGAGCTACAAAAAGATTATGTAGAGAAATAAAATATGTCGAAAAAAGTTTTTCTTCTTTCCATAGTCATGGACTTATCAAACCACCCTCGTAATCCAACTTTCGTTTGTTAGTAAATTTTAATTGATATGCGTCAAGTCGTGCTACTTTTACAGAACTACTTATCTACTTACTTACTCGACTTAGAATAAAGTTACCGTTATATCCAAATTAAGTGGCTTATGGTCGCCACGGTGACCACATTAGCTTAAACTTTACTTAAAAATAGAAGCAGAAGAAAATTTTAATTTAATTTAATACTTAGTGTTAAGGTAATGCGAACTCTACCTAATTATATTCTATCCTTTCTATTATTATAAATGCGAAAGTCTGTTTGTTTGTTTGTTTCGCCTTCACATCTTAACTACTGAACCGATCATCATGAAATTTTACATACACGTTGTCAGAGGTACAGAGAAGGACATAGGGTACCTTTCATTCCGAAAAAAGTATAGTTCCAGAGATACCTAGCAAAAAACTTTCCACGCAGACGAAGTCGCGGGCGGCCGCTAGTTGAATATAATTTCAGACAAGTTATTTAAACTTTATTATAGCTGAGCTCAATAATTAAATAATGTTGATGAGCTTGTAATTGCTATGAAAACTGAATTAGTTTACTTCTTTTCAGTTTTATTACCAAATAATAATATAATATCTGGGTGAACCGAGCTTGTAATATGGTGGTGTTTATGTGATAACAAAAGTGCTTTAGCTACTTACTTCGGGATCAGAGCAATGTACGAGTATGTGATGTTTTTCGATATTCGTAATCTCAACCTTACAGGACTTTTCACAGAGTAACGCCATCTATTGTCAATTTCTCTTATTACATAACTCGTAAGATGTAGTTAATAATTACATAATAATTCCGCGAGGCGTAGTCGTTAGTTTTGATGGCATCATCCGAGAGATGGCGTCATAAATCGTATCCGAAAAACTGTGTTTAAAATTTGTATCGGTATTTTTTTTGTTTTGCACTATTGCTTCACAAGTCTCAATAAAATAAAAACTCGAAAGCAACATTAACTACATTTTTTAAACTTGTCTAAAAACAATAAAAATAAAAATATATATAAACTTGAACAAACATATAAATAAAAAGTAAGTCACCGAGCGGGATTCGAACTCAGAACACTCATTTCTTGTGGTCCGCGTCCTAACCCGCTGAACCAAATGGACATTGGCCGGTCGCGGACGAAATTAGCGACCATGATCTGCGTCGAAAGAAAAACGCATGAAAATGCGAAAATGCGCGTTTTCCCAAACATAAGACTAATCTAGATCGATTGTTTACCCCCAAAAACCCTTATACCAAATTTCAACGAAATCGTTAGAGCCGTTTCCGAGATCACCGAAATAAATATATATATATATACAAGAATTGCTCGTTTAAAGATATAAGATTTTGAACAGAATTCTTAATGAGAAAGAATGAAATTATTATACTGCGTTCAACTATTTGATTTACATTACAGAATAGCAAAACTTCTGAAAGAAAATTCATAAAAATTTGCAAGTGTACAATCGGCCATTTACGTGCTTTACCACTTTGCAGAAAAGTTCATGTGTGTAAGCATCGTCCATTTTAACCTTGGTAGGAGAAATTAAAACGTAGAGATTATTTCCTCTGTGCTGGGAGAAATAGTAAGCGCCAGTGTGAACAATTCTACTTAGGTGAAAATAAAAATGTATGACGTAGGTAAGTATTAGTTAATAATTTTCATTTCAGTTTCTATTCCTTATTTCTATAAAATAAACTAGCAAAATGTCCGATAGCAGTGGTATACTCTGGCCATCGTAGTGGCATATGGCCGAGTGTTACGGTCGCCGGCCGACGCGTCGGGCTCCGCTGCACACAACACAGCCTAGTCACAAAGCATTTCCAGAAGGATTAGTTTTGTATCGAGGCCACTAAGAAGACGCTGGAAAAAGAGCCTATAAAGCGGGTTTTTACCTCACTTTCGATCGTGAGCGCGTTAGAATCCTGCATTCAAAACCGATCAACCCTAATCGAGCTGTTGAAAAGTAAAATAGGTAGTTGTTCAGTTTCCAGTTGATCGGTTCAGTTGATCGGAATGGAAAACACCATTTTGCGGAAAACGCGGTGAACTATACCATTTCCATACAAAATTCTCTCAAACTGCCACACACCTATCACGGATTACGCTGCCCCTTGTGTGAAGTTTTGTACAGAAACTATGCATGGTGTATGTAACATACCCCAACGCATTTACGTGCGTTTTTTTTTTCTATTTATATCTGCACAGAGTTTCTCAAATAAGCGTCTGCGTCATTTTAGAGACTTATCAGTGGTTTCTTATATTATAACTGTTGTTTCCACGATAAATCTACAAACGGATTTACGACCACAATAACTTAAAGTTGTACTAAACTTTAGTATCCATTATCCGCAGCATAAAATCCGTTTTGGATTTGCATAGCAATTACTTAGTTTAAATGTCTGAAAACTTTTTTCTGCCTTATGAGCAAAGAACAAGTTACCGAATAAACCTTCTGCTTCAAAAATTTTCAGTGACACTACAACTTTACACTATGAATCATAATATCAACGAACTTTATGGTATACTGGTGCCAGGGAAAACAAGAAGCTACAAATACTTTTTTTATTGTGTTTTCTTGTTAGTAACATTGTGCTGCTCAAGTAAAACATCGCATTAAGTTACTTCCTAAAGATCAAGTCAACCATTTATCCTCTATCAAAATATGAAAATATTTTTTATTCTTAATAATATTATTTTCTTGCAATTATTTCAAAGGTTATTCTCAAGTTTCGGAAAAGTCGATGAAAAATCATTAGAGGGAGAGAAAATCTAAATATTTGCATTGTAACTTAATTTTTATACGTGAAAATAATTAATTTCGCTGAGACACGGCCCCTTAGCATCACACTTTTCGTTATATATTCCGTAATTTATTATGTATTTATTTCTTTTTTCTTGTTTATTACTACTCGTTACTTTGTGCTTTATATGTTGTTACTAAACCTTTTCTATTCTATTCTATTTAACCCCATTCCTCTTCGACGTCGCTTTTCTCAATTCCCAGGAGACGATTTTGCTGTTACTTCCACGCTTGGCAGGTAAGTTGGAGATTGCAGTGTTGGAGCAACTGTTTTCATAGGAAGACGCTGCTACCCTTTCTTTCGGTCCACAAAGTTCTTCATGTGCTATTTCAAATTTATTAGTTACTATAAACTACACCTTTATGTGTGAAGGATTGATACTATTCTACTCTGCCAGCCGCCTCTGCTCTTCCGCCTTGACTAAATTTCCCTATCTGGAGATATACTATTGCAGATGAGATATTTTATATACCTTCTGGGAAAGATCGCTCCATCGTAGTTCCTTTATTGGCACACGGACTAGATTGAGATCAAGAGCAAACCCTAAATAAATAACCCATTCGTAATCATCAATAAAAGTTTTTTTAAGTTGATCGTTGCTAATTACCATGTTTGTTACATACATTCGTTGAAGAAAAGCCGTACCATGTAACAGGGGTGCGAT
This sequence comes from Agriphila tristella, assembly GCA_928269145.1. Lineage (NCBI taxonomy): Eukaryota > Metazoa > Arthropoda > Insecta > Lepidoptera > Crambidae > Agriphila > Agriphila tristella. Next base: position 8,202,163 of record OV743439.1, on the reverse strand, counting down.
TCGGCCAGTCGCCGCTTGTATCGCAGCCGTGACGCTCGTACACCTGTCCCTCGATACAGCTCGCCGTACGCGCCGGAAATAGGAAGTGCAGTGACTGTTCCAATTTCAAATTTTCGAACTTCGAACGTTTTTCGTTTTGTGTTCAGACTGACAGTTGTTGATTTTTTGGCGAATGGTGAGTGTTAATTCTTTTGTTTTCGTTTGTATCGTAAATTTTCAGTGTTTTCATTTACAAACAAACTTAATAAGACAATATTTTCTATTAAACAACATTGATAAATTGAATACGAATGAAAACAGTGTACAGTTTTCATTCAATTACTTACAGATACGATTTGTGAAAAGCAAAACCACAATTTAAAAAGCTCCATAGCAATATCACGTATAATATTCTTATCTTGTCATTGTCATTACTGTTTTTTTTTATGTAGATGTAAACACAGTGAGAGTCTCAAATCTAATTAAATATCTAATTGTAAAAAAATACCCCATTAAAATGTGTCCCTGGAGAACTGCCACATGGAAGAAACTTAAAATAGGTGAAACATAATTTATAGCTGTTTCTCTCATTGCACTATTACGAGTATTAATTATGGAGTACTTATTCATTATTTTATTAAAAAAAATAACATGTACTTAGTAGTAACAGTAATGTGACAAATACGAAAGAATGTTAAGTCGTGCTTAATCACCGTTAACAACAATTCGCATAACTTACGACAATTAAGATTTTTAAACACTGTTTAATTTAGACACTATTTAAATGTGATGCTGTCTCTTTCAAACGATATTGTCAAAAAAGTGACAGCAGCACATTTAAACAGTGTCTAAGTCAAACACTGGTTCAACAGTGTTTTGTGGTAAGACCGTTCAATTTTAGCTCGTAAAACCTCAAAACTTTTAACAAATATACATACAGTTCATACAGGCAACCTCGCATGTCATTTAACTATAAAATACCATCGATCGCGGAGAAAATCCCAATAGTTTTTAAAGTATCAACTCCCACGTTTCTCGTAGTGACCCGGGTATTAAACGCCAGAATTAAGGGCCGTGACAGATGCAGCACCACGCTGCTTAACAACGGAGCCGAATGCTGGTGGCAGTCAAATTAGTGTACCAACTAGATCGTGACAGATCACCATTATGGGTCAAACAGTTTTACTTTTGGGTTCATTAGTGTTTGTTTGTACGGAAGAAAGTAACAAACAGAGAAAACATTGGAAGTTGTTGTTTTTAAGTATCAGAAATATTGGTCTGTATACCTAAAAGAGTATAAAGGTAAAGCTTCTCACATTTAAATATTAATTAAAACCCTATACGAAAAAAGTTCACAGAATTCGATGTAAAAAAAATCCAATCTTTTGCCCTATTTATTTATTAACAAAGTCCTTAATCTTATTTTAACCAACCTTCGATTCTCCATAAAAAAATAAAGCCACACTGGGCCCCTTCTAATTGGCCCAAAAACGCAGCATTTCCAAACATTAACTTTGCAGTCTTCTAAAAGCGAAACGTTTCTGCACTAATAATTTTTATGTGATCAAAATACATAATTTGCCGACCGGCTGGTGTCAATATAGGTACTTAGTTGCGATAGAACCATGGGATTTTGGTTGGTAAACAGTTTAAATGGTTACATAAACGTACCTATTGTCTAAAATGTTAAAATCTGAGAATTAAAGAAGATAAGTATTAAGTGTAAGTATTTAAACAATGTAACAATATGATATCAACAATACAATGTAAAGACGATTCAAAAGCGCTTAATATTAAGTTTATTTGACTAAAGTTAATTTGACTTTGATATAGACTTTTCCTAACAACTCGTGAAAGCAACCTAATCTCCAGGGGGTCAAGTCTGCTAATGTTAACGTCAAAAACGTGGATCAATGGTGTTGGAATGGTAGTGCTTTTTGATACAGTTCTTGTTTCTTATACCCAAAATCGAGATACAATGTGTTTCCGTTTTGGGTTTAAGAATCACAATGTGTTTCGGTTTTGGGTTTAAAAAACAAGAACTGTGTCAAAAAGTATTACCATTCAAACACCACTGAACCACGATTTCGACGTTAACATTAGCAGAATTGACCCCCAGTTTCATTGACAAGTTCCTATCTCAGCATAAAATCATAAATCATTTAAAATAAATAGCTAGAAAATACGTCGAAGGTACGAATCTAGCGACACAAACTAGAAAACAGCTTTCGTTTTCGTTAAATCACGGAATATTGCTAACATTTTCTACTAAAACAATATTCAGTTGTTCCCATGATTTCATTGTACCAATCTTGTTTATCAGTCCAATCTTGATTCTCTTCCACTTCATCATAGTAATTTACCTGTTCAAAGTTGCCATCAAGTGATTTCTTGAAACGTCACGAACGCCGTGTAACTTTTATTTGTCATCTGGCAAAAGTTTTCCGTCGCCGTCGACATGTTTTGTATGTATGTATACCTACTTACAAACCTTCTCTAATCATCATCATCATCCTCCTGCCCTTATTCCAATTTATTTATAGTGCTCTACACAAAATAAAATTTTGAGCTCGTAGAACGACCACTATTGGGGTTGGCGCAGCATGTAATTCATACTGCATTTGGTTTTGGCAAAGTTTTACGGTCGGCCGCCTGCCTGACACCAACCCTCCTCGGGAATGCATGGAGGTCTGTCAACAACAGTTGACAGTTTCCTCGCTGCCACACGAGTGACCCTTTGTGCGATGGTCTGTACCGGGTCCCTAAAAACTTCCCTCTATCGCCTCCTACGATACCCACGGGATGAGATGGGACAATCCTATTCTTAACCGGGACTGTACAACCTTCTCTAAGTTAACGAAAAATTAACTTGAAAAAATTTTCGATACAAAATTTCTTTTTTTTTTTATTCGTGTTGTTGTTGTTCTGGATCTGGCCGGTGGTGGTAGCTAAGTTATAATCTTCATACTGCTGTTACTTCCGTACTTAGAGCATTCAAAAGCTTCTACCTACATTTGTGAAGTTGAAGTAACTTTTATTTTTACACAACCAAAAATTCTGAAAGTTTTTTCTATTACTAAAGGAGATTAAAAAAATATTCAGCCAGTTTGGTTTTTTTTTTCAGACACGCGACTTGATACGTAAAATTTAACTTTTCATTATATTCCCACGAATCGTCTAACATCAAGTTCACAAAAATCCTCCTAAACGCTTCAAAACGTGTTCTTAAGCTACACTTGGTGCCTCAAGTATTTAAATTATATTTTGGGAGAACGTTTATGGGTCGAAATAGTAGATTGTACAACAAGTGCATAAAACGCATCATTTTACCCGAGACGTATATATCCACCCGAGCCGCAGGCGAGGGTGGATAGTCAAGTCGAGGGTAAAATGGGTTTTATGTACGAGTTATACACTCTGCTTTTCACTTCGATTGTGAGGAAATTAAACAACAATAGTGTAAAAATAAAAAAAATAAAAATTCTCAAATTTTAATGACAAATTATATATTTTTGGAATGTGCTCATCAAGACCTTTCATTTGATACCCATATTCAAAAATTGAAAAAAAAATTTTTTTCTTTCTTAATTTTTGTGACAAAATATCTTTTTTTTTATAAAAATAAATACAATTTTGGAATATGCTCATCAAGGCCTTTCATTTGATACCCATATTCAAAAATTGAAAAAAAAACTATTTAAAAAAAATAAAATTTTGGAATGTGCTTATCAAGGCCTTTCATTTGATACCCATTTTCAAAAATTGAAAAAAAAACTCATTTTTTTGTAAAAAAAATATAATTTTGGAATGTGCTCATCAAGGCCTTTCATTTGATACCCATATTCAAAAATTGAAAAAAAAATTTTATCAAGGCCGCCTTTCAATAAAATTGATACCAAAAATTGATATTCAAAAATAAAAAAAATATTATAACACAACAAAAAATAAAGAAACAATGAAATAACAAGTTAATTCAACGAAGTTAAATTGCGTGTGTGGCTGTTTACCTGACGACCTTTGTCTAAAGTCTGAGACTTAGACGAAGATTTTACTTTATGCACTAGAGCATAAAAAGCGATTTTATGCAGCCTATACCCAACATAAAGACGAACTTTACGAGCATGAGAAGTGAAAAGTAACTTTTTTAACTTCATGCACATAATAAGTAGTAATGATTAAGACAGAAAGGTACAAATTAATGTGTTGCAAGGAATGTTGTTATTTCTCTCAACAATGAATGGTTGAATTCATCTTTGAATGAAACCATAAACCTCAAGCTTTTATTAAGATGTTACTTCTTAAACGATGTTATTTGCAATTAGAGCCTGCGATCTTAGAAACCGATCGAACCCATTGTCATACGTTACCTCTTGAGATCTGAAATCGTGGGAAGAATTTACTATATTGACAACAATATGAAGACAATATGACGAGTATCACTTTAGAAATCTCATTCGAAGTAATTGGAATATAAACGGTTGATCAATCAGAAATTATGGAACTACTTCATGATTTTACTGGCTACAGATCAATGTAATTTTTTACCCGACTGTCCTTTCTGTCCTTTGCTTTAAATAAAATAAAAATTGAAGGATGGAGACAACATGTACATTGAACATTTAAGCCTAAGACTAAACTTACACACTTCCTAAACTTTTGAAATATTTTAGGACAAATGATTAGGTAGGTACCTAAAGAAGATTATATTACGTAGTATACAGTAACTAATTGAATACTACGAAATATACGTACAAAATATACAAAATAGGTACTCCTAATCATTACAATAATAGAGAGCTTTGAGATTCTGGCCCGTAAAATTTAATTTTTATTTACTTTAGGAGCTATTCTAGAAGATAGGTACTACATAAAAACTTACACTTATTTTCTCGATAATACAAAAAACAATAGTAGTTTATGATACAAGGTTGGTAAGGAGATTTTTAAAACGAGTTGACGCTTTATAAGACCGAGCCGCAAGCGAGTGTTTATAATCGTCACGAGTTTTAAATAAAAAACCCCATACTACGTTTTTCAATACATTTGCGAGAAAACATTATAGGTACTACTGAAATTGTAATCTATACATATAATAAAACTTTAAATTCTAAATATTTGTGCGCGAATTACGCAAAAACCGCTAAACGAATTTTGATGGATTTTTCAGAATTTAGTAGGTTGAGGTCCAACTTAAAATCTAAGCTATGTTTCATCAAATTCAGGTGGGTGGAACCAGGGAAACAGCTTGAACTCTCCGTAGTATTAGCTTTCATACACTAAAGGGGTCATTTTAAACTAGTTGCAAAATGTTTCTACTGTCTACGCGGATGAAGTCGCGGGCGGAAGCTAGTAGAAATTAAAAAAAACGTTCGTAAACAAAAACGCACGGCGCCGGCGTGCGGTAAAATCAACTTTCCGCCCGCTGTACTAATCCGTAAACAAAAACGCACGGCGTGCAGTAAAATCAACTTACCGCACGCTCGAATGTCATCGTAAAATTCAATTTTTGAGCAACTGTATTGAAAAAAAAATAACGGTCCCGGCGATTCCAAAATAGCAAAGATTAAATATTTTTTGCTAAGTCCACAACAAGATATGTTACAGTTCTCTTGAATGGTTTTTGCTACCGAAAGAAAATTAATTATTAAAAAGGATAACTAACGTTTGATTTCACAGCTGCAAATAAATATCATCAAATCAATGTCAGTATACGGTAGTTTTATCGCTAAATGTTCAGTCACATCTAAAAATATGTGTTTTAAGGACTTTGTCACATTGCTGTAATTGTCATTTGTCATTGATTTCTGTTCAAAAAGGTAATATATCTTAGAGTGACAAAGATCTTAACTGTATTCATATTAAAGACGTGATTGCGATGTTTCTGTTAGTGTTTACTTATCTTATCCTACTATTATTTATAGTAAGTAATTTCATTCGTCGCAAACCATTGACTCGACTATAAAATTTTGTGACAGTAAAATTAAAACAATAAAAATAATTACTTATTCTTCGTAGAATTCGGTACAATTGCGCAATCGTTACAAAGTGGAAAGTATTCAAAAACAACGACAACTACGGAATCATTTGCGTGAGTAACGACGATTGACCTGCAGATTTTTTTTAAGAGATTGGATAACCCACCATGTTACGTCATGTAGTAAGAAAATTTTTATATTCATTTTTACAACGTCGTGGTTTAATGCAAAACTACGCTTTTTAATTTTCAAGTTTTTTAATATTTTTTATAGATAGAAATACTTTAACTGTCATAGGACAGTTAAAGTATTTCTAGCCGTGTCGATAATTTATTTTATTTGCTTTTGATTCAAAGCTCGAAGGAACCTTAATCTAAACAATTATTAAGTACTTAACAAATTCTGTATTTGCATTTCAGGGAGTGCCATTTGAATATCCTGAGCGTCTCTATCCTTAGTTACTTACAAGTAACTACTGAACCGATCATCATGAAATTTTGCATACGCTTTCTCAGGGGTACAGAGAAAGACATAGGGTACCTTTTTTCAGAAAAAAGTACTGTTTTTGAGGTATAGCAAAAAAACTTTCAATGCAGACGGCGGTTGCTAATAGAGTATAATAGGAACCTGTAACAAGTTTGATTTTCAGGGGATATTTAATCGTTTGTTCTTACTTACTAACGTATTTTACATTTCTATAACAAAGAATGAAGCTGCAGTCATATTTCCTAACAAAACTTAACAAACTGCGTTTCTTCGCTGTTTCATTAAGTGAGAAAAAAGTGTAATTCTTTTGTCTCAATACCAACATTACCAACTCATCAACCTTGAACCACCGCCCCACAGACCGTCAGCAAAAAAGGCGACAGCACACGATATCGTATTATCACACCGGATATTTGCGGGATGAGTGGGTTCGAGTCCCGGGGAGGCACGGTCGGGCGCGCCGGCACGCCGACACGGTGCGCGCACGGCCACACGAAATGTTATAGGTAAATGAACCTGCCACGGTTAAAATAATTCAAGTTTTTGAAGTATTGTTTTGTAGATTAATATATTATAAAAAATATTTAAAAAAATTGGCTCACCCATAGCACCTCAGACGCGACTACGGGTGAGTCTATTTCTTCCTAATATTTTTCTAATATATTAATTCTCTTAATATAAAAATAGCATTGTGAATGCCTAAAATCTAAATATTCAATAATGTTTTGATTTTGAAATTATAATTGTTGTCAAATATAAAAAAAAATGCAGCACCATAGTAAACTGTATCTTTTAAAAAGGTTGAAGATATAAAATGTTGGTACAAATATAATTAAAGTTTTAAAAAGAGATGTAAAAGAGTACCTAACTAATTTATAAAAATAGTAACCAATAAGTTCAACCCTATAGGTATCACTGAACAACCCAAATAAATCTTAGTCAAATGTGCAAAGATGAAGGCTCAAAATCTATTACGAAAAGCCATTGTTTCAATTAACAACATCTTTAGTTCAGACAAAAGAATGTAATAAGAACAGACAGACTTTTGAAAGTGATTCACAGCTTATTGTTTTCATTCAAACATGTGTTAAGTATACAAAGAAAAACTCACTAAGCTTGAGCTATTAGTATAGGATGCAGTATAAAAGCATCCTTAAAAATCCCTCTGGACGACTTCGTCATTTTCTTAAACTTGACACTTTCCCATAATCTTATTATGTCAAAAGTCAAAACTCTTCAGTGATATTCCGTCAAACAACACCAAAGGTATCATTCATCAGCAAAGGCAACATTTTATAGTAGGTTTTATTTTTCTTTTACTTCATAAAAAAGGACTGCAATTTGAAAAGTTATGTAAACACTAGGATTGGTCTGCTTTCGATATGACTCCCCAACCGAGACGGCTTTCCATTGTTAGGAGTAATGATCATGAGGCACTGTCGAACATGTGTCACGTTAATGACCGAAACTGTAGTGTTAGTTTTTGGACTTGTTACCTTAACCACCGCGCTTATGTTCTAAAAACCTAATGCACAGAACGTAAAATGGCAACAGAAACTATCCCTTTATTTCAAAACTTGGACTAAACTTAGCCCTTTACAGTCATCCTTACAAATTATATATTATATATATTATTCATTTTTATTATCCTTATCCTTATCCTTATAGGTAATAAAACAGTAAAAAAAGTGTGTCTGTACATTACATATGTTTCAAAAAAAAATATCTGGGGCGATGGAGACATAGTAATAGCGTAAGAATTTGAAAAAAAAAGTGTGTCTGTTTGTCTGTCTGTTTGTTTGTCTGTTTGTTTGTCTGTTTGAACACGCTAATCTCCGGAAATACTGAACGGATTCAAATGAAACTTTTTTTGTTATGTAGCTGTTTAGCCTGGGCGTAACTTAGGGTATAATTTATTTTGGAAAATGGAACACCTGATGCAGAACCATAATGGTCCAACTTAACTATAAGGAATATTAAATTGACACCTTTGCAAAAGTTGTTCAGCCTGATGAGCATTTTTTGTTGAGGTATAAAAATCTAAGATCTGGAACACCTGATGCAGAACCATAATGGTTCAGCTAAACTACACAAAATATAAAAATGACACCTTGGCAAAGTTGTTCAGCCTGATGAGCATTTTTTGTTGAAATACAAAAATCGAAGATCTGGAACACCTGATGCAGAACCATAATGGTCCAGCTAAACCATAGAAAATATAAAAATTACATCTTGGCAAAAGTTGTTCAGCCTGATGAGCATTTTTGTTGAGGTATGAAAATCGAAGGTCTGGAACACCCGATGCAGAGCCATAATGATCCAGCTAAACTTTACAAAATATAAAAATGACTCCTTAGCAAAAGTTGTTCAGCCTGATGAGCATTTTATGTTGAGGTACAAAAATCGAAGATCTGGAATATCTGATGCAGAACCATAATAGTCCAGCTAAACTATACAAAATATAAAAATGACATCTTTGCAAAAGTTATTCAGCCTGATGCGCATTTTTTGTTGACGTGTAAAAATCGAAGATTTGGAATTTGTCATTGAAATCTTTTAAAAAGAATAAGCTTTTAGAGTGACAAAGTTGTGAACTGTATACATATTTACAGACGTGACTGTATCACTGCTGTACCCGTATCGCAAAAAACTCATCGAGCACAAAATTAATATCAAATTTTTGTATTACAATATAAATGGCACTGCTTCATAATTCTGTAGGTAATAATTGATAAAATTACCACCTCGAAAAGGAGATTTAATTTGATTCATTAATAGTAGCAAAAAGGGTGAAAAAGTAAGTTTATTTCAGCAAAAAGTACGCACGGAAGAGGTATATAAAGATCGCACATCGTTTCTCACGCTTAGTCACTAGGCCTACTGAGCATATCTGGGTGAGATTAAGGCCTATACACGTACAAACTGCCCCAGAAGTAGTTTGTACTTTAGTACCATGCCGCACCAACGATTGCGTCCATATAGTAGTGTTGCAACTGACTGAAGCAGCTTTATAGATAGTGTGACAAGGTGCTTAAGTGTCCAGCTAGTTCTGAAGGAGACTACGTAACTAAGGAAAGGACGCCCTATAATTTAACTGAGATGACCATCTCCGGATTCCCTCTGCACAAAAACTTGCTCACCTGCTTTTAACCTCCATTGGTTTCTGTTCGCGTGTCCAATGCTATCTGTCACGATTTTACTATTAAAAATTGCGGTCTCTTTTGTCAGGCCTATAATTTTGTACAAAGAACAGCAAACATTTTAGTAAGGTGAATTAGCTCTGGTAAATTAAGTATAGGACGACAAGAATTTGAATTATTTTCAACATTTATATATGTTTTGCTGTATTTAAAAACAAGGTACTTACATACGAACTAGATTCATGATATTCCCAAAATTGAGCTTGAAAATTACTTTCATCAGTTTTAGTAATCAAAAGGATCATGCCGCATTCTGGGCCATGATGCGCATTAACCATACACGGGAGGGCGACACAGGGGGTGCGGAATGATGAAGCGGGCCGGGAGGGAGCGGCAACGATGAAGTGAACGCGTAGTATCTGTGACAGACTCATGTCATGTCAAAAAGGGGTAGGTAGAGAACAAAATGTCATATAATAGGAAAATTTCAAACAATTATAACCCCAAACGGCTCCTTGAGATTGAGATTTCTCTTTTTTCCCGCATTATATTTTAATGATATTCTTCCCACGCAATCACTATAAAATTACTATAGTATATTGGTAATTTCATCAAAGCGCATCATGGCCTAGCTTGTATAGTAAAATCGGCATAATCCTTTACTCATGGACAAAGGAAATTGTGCTAAATGAATTTTAAAAAATGTACACGTGGATAACTTAGAAACTGTAATTGAAGTTCAGGCTCCATGCCTGAACTTCAATTACAGTTTCTAAGTTATCCAAAGCTGATTATTTCAATATACTACTTTAATTTTAAAGTATAAGTTTTTTGCGCCCATTTTTCTTGTCAGCTAAAAGACGCCATAATGTATTTGACGATTTAAAAATATTTATTATATGAGCTCAATCATTTAAAAAAAGATATTTTCATTTTCAATAAAAACAAGAAAAATCTAAAAGTTTTGTGTCATATGGAAACACAGACATTTCATTTCTCAAACTAAGTGGCAAACGGAATAACACTGTAACCAACTGATTCCGGGCTGATTGTAAGTTATTTGTACAAAGATAATCGCGATTCGTATGTTATGAAAATAAGTTCCATAAAATCTTCTTCTTCTATTTTTATTTTGGCAATCTACTTTCCTCTTGGAAGTAATTTTTGCCAGTGTCAAGTGTTTAATAGTTCAGTGGTAGGTATGTTTACATTAGAATGCGGGTGCATTGCATTCTAATGCTGCTTGGAGCATTTGGCAACAAGTATATCAAGACAGTTTACTCGGAAAGTTCTGCCGAGGTAGCTACCACTACAATAAAAGTCTCAGCTTCACACAACCAAGATCGCGCCTATTTCAATTATCCCACATATTGTTCAGTTGCGTAGACACTTGTACCACAAAACTGCACCAATTTTAAGACACAACATCCACTATGAATCAATTTTCAAATAATTAAAAATAGACACCAAACCGTACTAGAAAAATGGTGCCAAAAACTCCAAAAAATCTTAACTTAACGGTAGTATAGTAACGTTTGGACATTTGATATTACACTTGGGCCTTTGATTGCATGATACGCACGAAATTTCTCGCCTACTCCATCATTATATTTTCTCTGCTGCCGTTCAAATTAAACGAAAGCGAAATATGTAGTACAATTACTGTAATAAGAATGTTTCCTTATGAATCAAACAAATTATCGTTATACGGTAGTCAAAATCGAATTAGTGTGTGTCAGTAAAACTATTTTGGTCTCATTAGATTTAGTACTGAGTTTTGGTAATGATTGTAACAAATACGAAAATAAAATGATACTTTTTATAAATCGCATCTTATTACTTTTCTGCCTTAGTGTTGCTTTTACTAATAATTGTTGTATGTTACTGTTTATTTTACTAATCATCGTTACGTATATAGTAGGTAATATAAGGTTATAAAGTGTATACTTAAAACGAATTTTAAATAGTGTTGTTCTCAAAGGATAAATTGAAATGTGTTTATTGTGACACAAAATTATATAATTTCATGTTATTCAGGTCACTGCAGCTAATTTTGAAAAAAAAAATTACACGCATGTCATATCATTGCATTTTTCTGTATGCGATTTTAAACTAACTTATAAATAATAGTTACTCTACTCAGACATAAAACTTGTGCAAAAACTAAAGAACTTAGCAAAAACAAAACAAAACGCTCTGTTCCGGAGACGACCATCTCGGTTTTAACCACTGAACTAATTAATACTCCGACTTAGATCTTTCTGAAATTATGCAACCACTTTTAACCTACTTGTGTTATTGCTTAAAAGTATGACATGAAACTCTATTATTGTTGCTAATGAATACTTCGTTTGCTTCAATTAAACATTATGAGGGCTAAAAATCAAGATAACGAAGGTTTAGCTAAAATTTTATAGTCAATGTTTGTACAAAGATGTATTCATAGATGTTAAGGCACGTACGTAAGTGGTTCATTATTTTATTATATAACGTGTTACAAAAATACCCCTAACGCCGAATATGGTAGATAGGGACCATCAAACTGAACAACTTTTACTATGAGACCAACTCAAAAATCGTGTAAAAAAATATTTTGATATTTTCGTTATTATTTTTTGTATGAAACAGCTGTTTTTTTGCGATTTCAGAGTTGGACCCATTGTGATCAGTTTGATGGTCCCTATAGAGGTATTTTTGTAGCACGTTGTAGGTATACGAGCTACCGCCCGCGACTTCATCTGCGTGGAAAAAAATTTTTGTTGTCCTTCGGGAACAGTACTTTTGTTCTAGATGAAAGGTACCCTATGTCCTTCTCTGTAACCCTGATAACGTGTATGCAATTCAATTTCATGATGATCGGTTCAGTAGTCGTGAAGTCATAATAGTAGAAGACGTGAAGGCAAACAAACTGACTTTCGTATTTATAATATTAGTAAGGATTGAGGAAAGTAATAGCAGCTGCATAGGGAGTTTTATGTCGTAGAAGTTTTTACATGTGTATTAAAAACGATATTATTTTAGTAGAGTTTTCAACATACATGAAGGTTGTTTACCAAACTTTTATGTTTTCTTTCTCAATAATTCAATACAACATTCAATTCAGTGTGAACTTCACATAAAAAATAACGAAAGCAAAGATCTCGTGGTAAATTAAACAATTTGACTTAAATATAACGCAACCGTGAGAAAACTGCGTAACGTAATGTAACAAATGTTCCGTAACGAAGTTTGTGGGTTTATTGTTATTACTTTTGTCATTAGCAATTGATACAAGCACTTATACGGGTCTTCATGTAATTCTAAATTTTTGAGTAAGAGGAAGAGCTGTGATATTGCCAATAATGTAGCTTTTTTCTTCTTTAAAGTTTAACATAAATGTAGAAATAGCATTGTCAATGGAGAAATGAAAAACATTTGAAAAGCTCTTTCATATATTTCTTATCGAATGTTGAAAGTTTTCAAAAAAATTAAAGAAAAGTTTTAGTAGTTTCAGTAAACACGTTCTTAGTGAAAACAGCCATTTCACGATCGGTTTACCAAAAGTACGAGTTCTATTTTCTGTAGAAGATGGAAGCTTCCAAACACAATAAAAACTCTTGCACATTATTTATACTTATACAAAAACATCATAAGTACCATAGATAAATTTATAGCTTCACAAGCAAACTACCTATAGTCGTTAACCAACAGCAAAGCATAACAAATGCCGCCTAACGGACAATTTCAAAGTAAAAACTTCATACAAAAATGTAAAAAGTTTACTTTAACAAACATAACCCACTTTTAAAAAGTAAGCGGCAATCGTTTCATCACAACTTGATGGTTTTATTATTATTAATAATAATAATCTACATTGAAGAATTATTCGTCATTTGCAAAGCTAAATATTTAAAGCTTACTAGCTCAGACAACTCGATGGCGCAGTGGTTTAGCGCCTGGCCTAGCGATTGCGGAGGTTAAGCAACTTTCGCAAGGGTTGGTCATGGGATGGGTGACCAAAAATTTATTATCTCGAGCTCCTCCGTACTTCGGAAGGCACGTTAAGCCGTTGGTCCCGGGTGCATTTGCAGTCGTTAACGCCCACTAATCCGTATTGGGTCCGCGTGGTGGGTTATGGCCCATTCTCATTAACAACCCATAAGGAAGGCCTGTGCCCCAGCAGTAGGGATATTAAAAATGGTCGATGATCAGCTCAGACAAACGAATTGCTTACAAATACTTTCATTATTATGCTTTCCAGAACAATCTTTAAAAAGACAACTGATGAAGCCTGTTACTTTTTTACTTCACTTCATCGGAAAATTGTTTGGAGTTCAGACTATTTACGACGTGAAGGGTGATTTTATGATGATTAGGATGAAAAGATGGTATGAGTTTTGAAAATAGATATAATGGTAAAATAGTACAAAATTAATGTTGTTGACAATGCGATCGGAGGCAGAATGAAATGCGCGGGATGTCGAGCCTATAGCGAGCGCTTCATCTGAGTGTGTGCGTCGTGCGAATGCACACAACAATGTTCCTTAGTATTGTCGCGCCGACATGCCGGCCCTCATTGAAGCACTGCTGTTGCTGCTTCAATCTTGGTCCATTGTTGGGAGTGGACAAATCTTCGCAAATGATCTTCGTAACGTTCCTGTAGACGTGCGGATGTCTGCAACCCTCGTGACTCCATCGGTTCCTGGATACGTGTTTATGATTCGTCCCAAGAGCCATTTCATGGGTGGAAGCTGATCATCCTTGATTAGTACAAGATCTCCTACACGTAAGGTACCATGTGAAGATTTCCATTTATATCGGAGCTGGAGTTCGGTAATATATTCTTTGTGCCATCTAGACCAGAATTGCTGCCGCAGTTTTTCAACTCGCTGGTAGTGGTTTAACCTTTGGAGTGGTAAATCGGCGTAGTCTGGCTCTGGTATTGACGTGAGCTGTTTGCCAATAAGGAAATGACCAGGAGTGAGCGGTAGTAGGTCGTTGGGATCAGAGGATATTGGGCTAATGGGTCTAGAGTTTAATATCGCTTCAATCTGTGTAAGTGTTGTATATAATTGTTCGAAAGTTAAATTTGAATTACCTATTACCCGCTTTAGATGAGTTTTTGTAGATTTAACTCCAGCTTCATGCAATCCTCCGAAATGTGGAGAATGTGGAGGACTAAAACTAAATTTTATCGAACTTTGTGCAAAACTATCGATAATATGGTCCCCATCACTAATAAACATCTTTTTTATCTCGTTATTAGCACCGACGAAATTAGACCCATTATCGCTATAAATGTATGTTGGTTTGCCTCTACGGGCGATGAATCGCTTAAGCGCTGAAATATAATTCGCAGTAGTCATATTACTAACGAGCTCCAAATGAATGGCCTTGGTGGTGAAACACACGAAGACACAAATGTATGACTTGATAAGTCTACAGCCTCGCCCCTCCTTGTTGGCCACCATTACCGGACCCGCGTAGTCTACGGCTACGTATTGAAATGCATAACCGGTAAGAAATCTTTCTTTAGGTAAGTTCCCCATTATAGGGGTTACTGTCTTTCCGCGAAACCGATTACAAATAGTGCAATTTCGAGAAACATACCTGGCCAAATCACGACCACCTACCGTCCAATAATTTTGTCTAGTAGAATATAACAAATTTTGTGGTCCAGCATGCATTAAAAGCTTATGTTCATTGGAGAATAATAATTTTGTAAATATATGATTTTTATGTAATAATATTGGATGTACTTTGTTAAAACTGTATGGTGAGTTTTTAAGACGACCACCCACTCTTATTAATTTTAAATCATGATCAAAAAATGGATTAAGTGAAAGTAATGAATTACCACCTTTTAATGATTTATTTAATTTTAGCAAATCGTATTCAGCACTGTAACTTTCTTGTTGTGAAATAGAAATTAATTTATTTGTAGCTAAACGAAGTTCGCTAACTGTTAAATATTTATCTGTGCGTTTATTCATTTTATTTTTTGTGTTGTTTATAAATCGCAACACATATGCCATTGTTCTCGTCATACGAGAATAACTGGAAAAGATATGAAAAGGGAATAATGGCCCCTCGGAATTAGTTGTCATACAACTAACCTCTTGCTTTAATTCGGGTATAAATTGATTATTGTTTTTTAAATCAAATGTAGGCCACAATGATTCATCATGTTTAAGAAATTGTGGGCCGTTCCACCATTGCTCGCAGTTAACCAACACATCAACACTCATATTACGCGTCAGGTAGTCAGACGGATTTAAATTAGTAGGTACGTACTTCCAGGTGTTAATATCTGTAGTGGACTGTATCTCTGCAACTCTGTTCCGTACAAAGGTTTGTAATTTGTTTGTTGGTGCGTTTAGCCAACTTAAAACAATGGTAGAATCTGACCAGTAAAAACACTGGTGTATTTGTAATCGTAATGAATTAATAACTTTATAGCTAAGTCGCGAGCCGAGAAGAGCCCCACACAATTCCAATCGAGGGATTGTTTGGGATTTTAAGGGACTCACTTTATTTTTTGAACATAATAAATGTACGTGAATTTTATTATCGCTGTCTATAGATCGTAAATACACACAGGCCCCGTAGGCCTCCTCAGATGCGTCTGTAAATACATGTAATTGCAAATTAATAAAATTATTACAAATTACGTGTCTAGGAATTTTTAGTTTATTTAATTGTGGTAAGGAATCAATGAACTGAAGCCACGCCCTTTGTGTGGCAGGCGGTACTTCATCATCCCAAGATAGCTTGCATAACCATAATTTTTGTAAGGTAAGTTTTGCCATTAATATGGCGGGGCTCACAAGTCCCAATGGATCGAATAATTGAGATATCGTTGACAAAATATTTCTCTTTGTTATCTTATTTCGTGATTTTAGTTGTATATCGAAACAGATATTGTCAGACCTATGATCCCAATTTATACCTAATGTTTTTGAGATACTATTAGGACACAGATCTAAAAGTTCAGTTGAAGTATTATCATTGTTTTCTATTTTGCTAATTAAATCGCGACTGTTTGAACACCATTTTCTTAACTTAAAACAACCGGTTTTTAATTGTTCAGTAACCGATGTGTAAATGTATAATAATTGATTGTAATCTTTACCACCTGAAATTAAATCATCGACAAAAAAGTCTTTACTAATTATTTCTTGTATGAATAAATCGGAACACTCATTAGCTAATTGTTTGAGACATCGTATAGCTAGGAAGGGGGCCGAGGCCGTTCCATAGGTTAAAGTATTTAATTCATAGTTCCTTAACGGCTGGCTCGGATCGTCGCGCCATAGTATTTGTTGTAAACACCGCTGTGACTCATTTATATCTATCGCGCGGTACATTTTTTCGATATCGGCAGTCAACACAAAGTTGTGCTGACGAAATCGCAGTAATATCGAAAATAAATCGTCTTGTATCGTTGGACCGACCATTTGCAGCTCATTAAATGAATAACCAGAACTTGATTTGGCAGAACAATCGAAAACAACCCTCAACTTGGTTGTTAAGCTATGGGGGCGTTCAATGCCATGATGAGGAGCAAAATATTGAATTTTATCGCTACTACACATCTTTGATTCCCTCATATGGCCTAGATCGATATACTCTTTCATAAAATTTATGTATTGAATTTTTAATTTTGAATTAATTTGTAGTCTTTTTTCCAACTGCATAAATCGTTTTTTTGCAGATTGGTATGAGTCACCCAATACACTAGTACTCATTTTTAAAGGTATAGTCACACAAAATTTACCACTCGGTAGTCGCGATGTGGTATTTACAAAGATATTTTCACAATCAATTTCTTCTTGTGACCAATTTAAATGTTTATTTGTAGTAGTAGGAATGGTGTCCAATTCCCAAAACTTAGCTAATTGATCGCTTAGTATTTGAGTATCAGAATAGTTACAATATGTAGTTGGATCGGATTTAATTGAACCGCCAATAATCCAACCCAGCTTGGATTTCTGTAATGTTATGTTTTGAGAGTTTAATTTTATTTGTTGTGGTTCAATCAAGTCCCAAAAAACACCATTACCAATCAAAATTTCAATGTTTGCTGGCTTATAAAAATCGGGGTCAGATAGTGATATAGATTTAGGTATTTTAATTAATTGTTTATCAATAGGAGAACTCGGCCATGGATTAGTTATTTGAGATATAATAATGCAAGTAATTGTAAAACTATAACTTGAATGCATTGATTGAATGGTAATATCACAGCAATTGTTAGCTACTGATACGTTATTATTAAATCCGTTTATAGTTGTAGTTCTACTTGTAGTAGGTAAACGCAGTTGTTTACATAAACGTTCCGTTATAAAATTGGACGTGCTCCCGGAGTCCAGCATAACGCGTACTACCTGCTGCTTAAGGTCGTTTTTGTTATTGTTTACGCACACAGCGACGCGCGCCGTAGACAGCAGACCTTGAGGCGACACTACAGAACAAGATAACGATACTTGTTCGTTCGATTCGTGTGCCCTCTCCGTCCTCGCGACGTCATTCAATTCGGGACAAATCAAACTATTATGTTTTTTATTGCACTTTTTACATGGACCCATAATACATTTTTTTATTGTGTGACCGGGCCTTAAGCAGTTTAAGCACAAATTTAATTCGTTAGCCCTTTTTTCCCTATCTTTATTAGATAAATTGAGGAATGTTTTGCAATAATAGATATAGTGATCAGATTGGCAAACGGGACATTTGTATTTGACAGTGTTAGTAGAAACTAAAGTATGCGCGCCTATCGTTCCTACCTGCTTTGGATATTTATACTTATTGCTTTGTTCTAATGTTTCTAACAATTCGGCCCTATTTCTGGTAAACTTTATTATATCTTCAAAATTAAAACTTTTATTTTCGTGTAGTGATTTAAACTTTTCCCACTCAACCAAAGATTGTGGGTCAAATTTACTTGATAACATGTATATTAATAAAGTGTCCCACTTGTCTGTAGGTTCACCTAAAGTGGCTAATGATCTTAAATTTTTGACAAAACTATCGACTAATCTTTTTAAATTGAATGAAGTGTCTTTTTGTATGGGATAAACACTAAATAAAGCTTTTACATGATTGGCGATAAGCATTTTCTTGTTGTCGTACCTATCGCAGATCAATTTCCATGCAACTTCATAATTGTTAGATGAAAATTCTATAGATTTAATTACTAATAGGGCACTGCTCTCGAGGGATGAGCGCAAATAATGGAATTTATTTATTGGACTTAAATCAGGGTTGTCGTGAATAAGGGAAATGTATGTGTCTCGAAACTCCAACCAAGAACCGTATGTACCATTAAACCTTGCCAGCTGAATAACTGGAAGCTTCACATTGGCCCTCGTGTGCTGCACCACGCTGGCTGCGTCGTCGTCAGAGTCCCTGCGAAGGCTTTGCCGCGGTACATTACTCGCGCTCGTCATACCTAATTTCGCCTTTGCAAATGCTACCGCTTTAAAATACATTCCCTCAAAAATATCGCGTTCTTTGAATTGCTCGTCAGGATTGGATGACAAACATTCTAATTGTTCTTGAATATCGTTGTAAGTATCCATTAATACTTCCATCTTTGATATTCGCAGCTCAAGTTCCAACTGAGCCTCGTTACTTAATGTTTTCGGCAAACTATTGACGTAATTAATGAATAACGTTAGGCGACCTTTACAGTTGCCACGTTTTTTAATGAATTCCTGTTCGGTAGTAGTCATAATAAAATAGACTTATAAATCGTTACGTAAAATAAGTAGAAAAAATTGCAAATCACGTAGATATCTATCCAAATGGATTTATTTGTAGGTAGGTAACCACAGGTAATAGAAAAAATATAATTGCGACGATAGAATCGTAAATTTATTATTTTTATGGTTTATTATTGTAGAATAGGTAATAGGTAACCTTAGTTTGGCAATAGGTAGCCTTAATAATGCGGCAATAGGTAGCCTTTTGAATAATTAATTAACAAATAGGTAGGGTAGAAATCGGTAGAATGCAACACTATCACAAAACGGGCGACGCGATGTTGGATGTTAGTTAGGTAGAAAAGGTTTGGAATTATTGGCACAAATCTTTAAAACAGTCTAACCAGTTCGCCACTCGCCTTAAACAGCGTTGTTTTGGTGAAGCTCCACAATATCTTCCTTCAATGAATAGAATAGGTAAACCACTTTACTCACGTCGACACTGGATCACTTCCTCTTCGACTTTTATCCGGTTGAAGGCACAATATTTACGACGTGAAGGGTGATTTTATGATGATTAGGATGAAAAGATGGTATGAGTTTTGAAAATAGATATAATGGTAAAATAGTACAAAATTAATGTTGTTGACAATGCGATCGGAGGCAGAATGAAATGCGCGGGATGTCGAGCCTATAGCGAGCGCTTCATCTGAGTGTGTGCGTCGTGCGAATGCACACAACAATGTTCCTTAGTATTGTCGCGCCGACACAGACATTGTTCTTTATGTCACGTGGTTAATTAGCAGATAAAATATTTTTGTTCATGACTATTCTTTCTATTAATTTTATAGGCTGCTGCTGTCCTTCTTTTTCTATAAAAATTGGCTTAACCTAAAATGCGAAGCCTTGTGTACGCTGTAAGCTTATTAGCTTAGCTTAACTAGTATCGCATGTCCCCGGAAGTTAATTCACGTAGTTACATCATTATTGTAAACTTAGTAAGTAGTAAATATTTTACAAATCCATATCGTATACTTATTCACCTCTCAAGCTTACGCGCTCACTAAACATGAAATAAATAGTAGATTGTTATACAAGACGCTAAAATGACCCATTCCATACGAGGTAGTTTTATTCCCGAGCTTTAGCGAGGGAATAAATAGAAACCGAGTTACAATGGGTTTTAGCGTCGTGTGTTACACTCTACTTTTCACTACGAATTGCGAGAAAATAAAATACAATATTGAATACCTAGTTTATACTTCCGTAAACGAATCCACTCGTTTTCTATCCTCCACTTCATAAACTTTTCATACAATATTTAAATAAATGATTTGTGCTTGACGGCAACAGATTAAAATTATTTCTTTCCTATTATTTACAGTCACACAATTCAATCAGTTTGGTATTAGGAAAAATTCTAAAGATTTCGCGCCTTTTTTAATTTCTACTGTAGCAGCTAAGAAACACAATGCACGCATTCTACGATCAAACTTAAAGTCACAAAGTATAAATAAGTTTATGATTTCACAGAAGAGATCGCTGCTTTTAGTTCCATTTTCAAAAATAGAAATTAGAAACAGTATAAGTCGAGCGAGTCTTTATTCGTGATTATGAATAAAGACTTTTTCGTTTTAGTGGGCTCATTGGTAATAGACAAACATTAAAAAAGAAAAAACTTTATCCCCTAGGGGTAATTTTTCTATTTTATCCTGGCTCTTGTAACCTTACAATGACGTACTTTTAGAGCAAGAGGAGTGAAATAGTAGATTGTTATACAAGACGCTAAAATGACCCATTGCATACGAGGTAGTTTTATTCCCGAGCTTTAGCGAGGGAATAAATAGAAACCGAGTTACAATGGGTTTTAGCGTCGTGTGTTACACTCTACTTTTCACTACGATTGCGAAAAAATAAAATCCAATATTAAATACCTGTAGTTTATACTTCCGTAAACGAATCCACTCGTTTTTCTATCCTCCACTTCATAAACTTTTCATACAGTATTTAAATAAATGATTTGTGCTTGACGGCAAAAGATTAAAATTATTTCTATCCTATTACTTACTTACAGTCACACAATTCAATCAGTTTGGAATTAGAGAAAAATTCTAAAGATTTCGCGCCAGTGCCTTTTTTAATTTCTACTGTAGCAGCTAAGAAACACAATGCACGCATTTTAAACTAAAAGTCACAGAGTATAAATAAGTCTATGATTTCACCGAAGAGATCGCTGCTTTCAGTTCCATTTTCAAAAATCTAGCGAGTTTTTATTCGTAATTATGAATAAAGACTTTTTCGTTTTAGTAGGTTCATTGGTAATAGACAAACATTAAAAAAGAAAAAACTTTATCCCCTAGGGGTATTTATGCTATTTTATCCTGACTCTTGTACCTTACAATGACGGACTTTTTGAGCAAGAGGAGTGAAAACACTTTTTCAATACAGTTGCTCGAAAATGTAAGTTTACGATGACAGTCGAGCGTGCGGTAAGTTGATTTTACCGCACGCCGTGCGTTTTTGTTTACGGATTAGTACAGCGTGCGGAAAGTTGATTTTACCGCACGCTGTCGCCGTGCGTTTTTGTGTACGAACGTTTATTTTAATTTCTACTAGCTTCCGCCCGCGACTTCATCCGCGTGGACAGTAGAAAAATATAGTGTATGAAAGCTAGTACTATGGAAAGTTCAAGCTGTTTTCCTGGTTTCACCCACCTGAATTTGATGAAACATAGCTTAGATTTTAAGTTGGACCTCATACTACTAAATTGTGAAAAATTCATCAAAATTCGTTTACCGGTTTTGGCGTAATTCGCGCACAAATATTTAGAATTTACAGTTTTATTATATGTATAGATTACAATTTCAGTAGTACCTATAAGTAATGTTTTCTCGCAAATGTATTGAAAAATGTAGTATGGCACACGGTTGTTAAGGTTTTTAAAACTCGTGACGATTATAAACCCTCGCCTGCGGCTCGGGCTTATAAAACGTCAACTCGTTTTAAAAACCTCCTTACCAACCTTGTATCATAAACTACTTACTATTAACGGATACTAGCGCAGTTTGATTGAAAGTACTTTGGTAGTTGATATTTGGTTTGATTTTTTATTTTCCCGTAATTAATTACCGTGAGATTTATAAATATTCACTCACATAATAAAAATTAAGTACATTTAGTCTTGTTGTTAAATAAAATTTGTGAAGACAGTAACTGTAATATTGCCATGACTGTACTCATTTATGCTAATAGATGCGATGAAAACGAAATTTTATTTGCAAATAAAGTGTGATTTTTTTAATAATGTGAGTGTGTTTACTAGAGGGTGGAGGCTTTCTCCGTTTCGGAGTTGGTTTAAGCGTTCGGTCTCCTTTCGGAAAAATATACCGTCACGCTCAATACACAGACAAACACACGAATTAATTCTCGCACTCTATCCATTTAGTTTTACTGTGTCATGGAGAAATTGTTTTGCTCACTTTTACTCTTGGCCGATTAGAGAAAAATGCATTTTGAAAATAGGTACCTACGTTAATACATTACGCTTTTTACTTTTCGACAAAGCATTATTATTTATGAACAGTTTTCTTTATAGCGGGGTTACTTGGTAGGTATGTGGTCATTCCACCGTTCTCCACCTTCTATCTATCTATGTTTCACACTTCATTATTACTTACACACAAAAAGAAGATCCTTTACTTTTCTTACTTTGTAAGTGATTATGGAATACATGTAAAAGTAACTGAAAGAAAAAGTAACAAAAGATGTACCTACATTTTCATTATGCCCAGCGCCCACTGACGGTATGGTGATGGCACGGCGTGGCGTGGCACAGGCATTTCAAATCATCCTTTGGTATACAGCAGCATCGAAACCCAAAGCAAACGCAGTCTGGCGCCGCCGAGATTGCCGTCCCGACGAGCCAGATTCAACCTTATTTTAATTACTTAGCACTCACATTCCTATAAGAAATGAGTTAAATTATATATGGCTGTCACAAGATGCAGCGGCTCACAGCAGCGTGTCGTGGCATCCTGTGCGTTTAGAAACAAAAGAATTTCGGTGCTCAATTCATTCAAATAAGTAAAAAATCATTTGTCTACGAAAAATCCTTTCCTAGGCTTTGCCGTGCGATGGTGTGATACTTCCCAGCAACGCAACGCAGCTTCTCTGAAACTATCAGAGGTAATTTTTTTTGGGTTAGGGTAACTACAATTAGGTACATTTTATGGTCTTTCATTTGAGGGTATTTAGAAATCTCTACGCCATGGTGGCGTTGCTGGGAAGTATCACACGTGCGATGTCGTCAGTGGGCGCAAGCCTTTATACACTATCGATATCTCATCGAGTAAAAGTCATCAAAAGAAAATCGGAACAAGATTCCGAAACAATGTAACACCGACACTGACAATTTTCGGATTTTCCCCATAAAGTTAATATAGGTAATATTAACTTTATGATTTTCCCACGATGTCGCATTTTCCCGACACACTGATAAGAACTGTCATTACGTTACTATCCGGGAAAGTTTCTCTTCAGTGTGAGGTTACCGACAGAGGAAGAAAATCGTGTAGGTTGGAAATGTACGGGTGACTACGTACACTAATTAGTAGTGGGCGTAATTGACGTGACGTGACATTTACCCCGTCACTTGAATTCCAGCATGGTTGGTCAAGTATGTTTACTTTTAATAAGAATGTAACTAAACTATTCTAAATTGAACACTGAATTTTATTAAAAGCTTCATTATAGCAAATAGAGATACGACACCTGACACCAGAAAAACATAACTTATTCGAATTGATTAATTCACATGATAAATAACATTATGAATAAAGTGTTTAAAAATCTTAGAAGGAACAAAAAAGAATATTTACCACTAGCCTCTACTTTTTTTCTTATCACCTGTATATAGGGTTGCCAACCCTACTATATAATATAGTATCCTACTATATTGAGGGCTCGCCTACTATATTTTTTGAAAAAATATATAGTAGGCAAAACTACTATATTTTTATTAGTGAAAAATTAAACAAAAGCAATAAAAAATATTACTTATAAGTATACACATAAGTAATAGCATAATAATTTTGTGATAAAACACTTGTCTTTATGCATAAGTTTTATTTATTCATAGGCTTTGTGGTTGTTGAATAAATTATGAAAATGTTAGTACTTACTTAAGTATGAAAAATGCAACTTCTTTAAAATCTTCCATACAAAAAGGCAACCTACTATATTTTTATGGACTTTTTCGCCATCTACTATATTTTAACACAAAAAATCTTGAAACTACTATATTTAATGCAAAAAAAGGTGGCAACCCTACCTGTATAGTACATAATAATAAAAATATGCTACTTAATTTCACTTTTATGATTTTTTTCTTGACCATTATACACAAGTATTTGTACTTTTTCTCCAAACATGGCACTGATTTACTCTGATAAATATATCGGGTAATTTTGAACTTACCATCCAAATTTCAAGGATGTGTCTAGTCCATGAAACTAAACAACTTTCTCTAAGAAACATGTGTCGAATTTCGCCACAAAATTTTGGTCAAAATTGGGTCAGGTTTGATCAATTTAGTATGGGACGACCCATACTAAATTGATCATGTGATCTCTTTGATTTGTATGGTGAGTCGATTTTTTTTACAAATTTGACCATGTGTTCCTAAGAAAAAGTTGTTCAGTTTCATGAACTGAACACATCCTCAAAATTTGGATGGCAAGTTCAAAATTACTCGATATAATTAATGCTATTGACAGAGGCATACCATGACTAATTTAATTAACAAACAATGTACTGTAAATTGTAATATAATAGAATTGTTGATTGTTAAAAAAACACTGAAAAAATAAGTGAATGTAACGGGTAATATTTTTGGGATTATCAGCATCCCATTACAATCAAAGGTCCCAGGAAATCCTTTGAAAGTGATTAATAGAAATGATGGTGGAGTAAGGTCAGTCGCCGATAGCTGTCGTATAGTAGTCATTGGCCTTCGTCACCGTTTCGCTGTCTGCCCACTTTGTTTCTGCGCAAGCGCCGGTTTAGGGCTGGCTGCGTGAAATTGATGATATGGTAGAAAGTTTGTTCTAGAATTGATACTTTTGAGTCGATCGACTTTAAAATTTAACATAATTAATGAAAGAAAGTTTTGCAATTACATATTTCAACTGAAATGATATTTTCGCTAATCTATACTATAGAGAATAGTAATTAAATAATATAGAAATGAAAACCTCTATCTTTTCTTAATATTACTTTTTCTCAACATATAAAAGACATCAACGCGTTGTATTTTGCAACAATCCACTTGTGTTGCTAAAATATCATTATTATTCCCTTAATTTGAATGCTCTAAGCTTAATTCAAATCTCATGATGGAAACTGATTCAATTATTTACCTTATGACTATGAGTTTGCGTATGAATCAATACATGAATACCCTTAGAGCAACGCTGGCTTCGTCCCGCGTTGCTCTAAGTGTAGGTATACCTAACTACTTAAAGATGGACAGGAAACAATAATAATTTCTGCAGTTCTTTTAATGTTTCTCTTCTCTAGACATTTAGGCATTATACTTAAAACCAAATTGAACATTGTTCTCGCCTTTTCTACTAATTATTTAACCAGTTTTAAGTTAGACCCTAATGCTCGGAATATTCGACCCCAGGTAGAGATAGGCCTCTAATGTCGGATAAAACTAGTCAGTAACTAGACCAAATTAGAACTACCTTTCTGAGGTTAGGTTAGGTTACATAAAATTAAGTATCATTTTTAGGGTTCCGTACCCAAAGGGTAAAAACGGGACCCTATTACTAAGACTCCGCTGTCCGTCTGTCTGTCTGTCTGTCTGTCACCAGGCAGTATCTCATGAACCGTGATAGCTAGACAGTTGAAATTTTTACAGATGATGTAAGTATTTCTATTGCCACTAAACAACAAATACTAAAAAAATAAATAATTTAAAAAAATATTAAAAACACGACTGCCCTGCCAAACACGAACTAAAAAATTAAAAAAAATTAAAAACACGACTGCCCTGCCAAAAACGAACTAAAATGTTAATCAACAAGTGTCATTGCAGTCGGGGGACCTAATTATGGAACAATTTTTGATCAAATAGGTCCCCCGACTGCAATGACACTTGTTGATTAACTTTTTAGTTCGTTTTTGGCAGGGCAGTCGTGTTTTTAATTTTTTTTTTATTTTTTTTTATTTCACACATTTTAGTGACAATACATTTAGTTT
The DNA here is from genome assembly GCA_928269145.1 of Agriphila tristella. NCBI lineage: Eukaryota > Metazoa > Arthropoda > Insecta > Lepidoptera > Crambidae > Agriphila > Agriphila tristella. The sequence continues at coordinate 8,175,637 of OV743439.1, read as the reverse complement.
TGCAATGTGCTCATCAAGGCCTTTCATTTGATGCCCATATTGTAATAATAGAAAAAAAAATATTTTAACATTTGAAGATGGCGTCGTAAAGTCGCCATATTGATTTTTTCTAAAAAAAAATATAACCAGTGTCACTTGGGATGCTGTAAGGATTCTAACGATACCCCATTTATCCAAATCAGTTCAGGCATTTAGAAGCTATGGTGGAATAAAGAAACTCACATACCCACAAACATACATGAACCCTGAACACATATACACTCTTTTTGCTTTGGGCAGTCGTGTAAAAAATAGAATAAAATAAATATTTAAGGGGGGCTCTCATACAACAAACGTGATTTTTTTTGCTGTATTTGGTACGGAACCCTTCGTGCGCGAGTCTGACTCGCACTTGGCCGGTTTTTTTTTTATTATTATGTACAGGTTATAAGAAAAAATAAGTGGAGCCCAACACTAGTACCTAGACCAAATTATAACTATCTGTTTCTGAGGTTAGGACTAGCTTTACTATTACTCTATTACTAATTAGTGATAGCCCTGCATACAGGTGCCATATATTCACCAAAATCTGCGTCAACGACATGTAGCATACGCTATGCATCCGGCGGGCGCGAGGTCACTTTTAATTGTTTTACGTAATTGTCAATTGTTCTGGTTGGAGCGCGATGTGTGTGAATGAACCTCGTTAGATTATTGACTCATGTTATTGTTGAAACATTAATGCAATGCTCATGTAATATAATTAACTAAAATTTGGTAAGGTTTGCGTTTGTTGTCAGCTGCACAACGCCTGCAACGACGCTACGACGACCGATCCTGTAGTCACTGATTTACACGTAACAAAACTACTAGGTGTACTTAAGTTGTACTTGTACTTAAGTTACCTACTCAGAGAGTACATTTTTGGGTTGAGAAATTCATGGACAGAAATTTATGGAAAGGTCCATGAATTTCTTTAAATCACGTAGGTACGCTATTCAATCATCATTTTAAAAAATCGCCCTTATAAACTTTTTGAAATCACCGAAAAAATATATAGTCAGGTGGGGTAAGTGAAACATACTTCATTTTTATTTAACAAGGTGTAGTAAAGCTATAAAACTCGCAATTAAAGTAGCTGTATAGGCAATGTACTCCTAATTAAAACAGCTTTTAACGGTATGAATAAAAATATCTAAAGACTTGCATTAAGCAACAAAATCACGAAAATAATATAAAAGCTAAGAAGTGTTTCACTTACCCCTGACAAGGGGGAAGTGAAACAGTGGCCAAAATAGCTTTAAATATTGTGTCCATTTATTAAAAACAGGACAAAAGGATCATGTTCAACCGTTAATATCCAAAATGTATTAAATTCTCATAAAATAGGGTCCAGTTTTAAAGATTTATCAAAAAAACATCGTGTTTTGCGTTTTGACATCTAATGAATTTCTTTTTGGTTTACTAGCTAGGTTAATGATCGCAGCGATATCTGTGTTGTATTAAGGGAAGTAATTCATCATTCCTGATTCATCGACATATTAGTTAGGTGGCGACGAAGCATTTTGAGATTTTTCGTCGGACTCTCTTCTATATACCTAAAACTGGTGTGTATGTGTTCCTTGTGCTCTACAAAACACGAAACTGATGGTTTTAAGAGGAGGAAGTGGGGACACGCATAGCTGTGACGTCACAAAGATGGCGGCGGACCGTAACAAGTTTTTCTTCATTTCTCGAGTTCTATTGCATCAATTTCGTTGTTTGATATGTCATTTGAAAGCTTATATAACTGTCTATAATTGTTCTTTTAAAACCTACTAACTTAGTCTTGTCGTTTTTGAAATATTAACAAAAGTATGTTTTTTTTTCATAATTTTTTTCTTAGTTACAGGTATAAGCTAAATTAAAAAAATCATTTGTGTACCTTAGTTTGTAAGTTTATAATAAAAATAGTCTGTTTTAATATCTTCTCAGAAAAATATAAACATCATTGTAGTGCAATAATAAACAAACAAGTTGTTACCAATTCTGTAAGGAAAGTACTCATCTTGTTTTTTCAATTTCTTCTTTATTTCATCAAGTTTTTCTTCATTTATCGAGTTCTACTGCATCAATTTAAATGTTTGATATGTAATTTGAAAGGTTATATAATGTTCTATGATTATTCTATTGAAACCTACTAATTTAGTATTGTTGTTTTTAAAATATTAACAAAAATATGTTTTTTTTTCATACACTCTTTCTTATTTACCGGTATAACTAAATAAAGAGAAACATAAGTGTGTCTTAGTTTGTATGTTTATGTATAACAATAATAATGTCCATTTTATTACCTTTCCAGAAGTATAAAGGTGATTGTAGTGCAATAATAAACAAACGAGTTGTGACCAATTCTGTAAAGAAAGTACGAATCTGATTTTTACCGCTGTTTTCACTATTGATTTGAAAATGATAAGTATTTAAGAGAAAAAGCTGTGCTTTTTACAAATAAAAGTATAAATCTAATATGTGTTTACTTTTTTATTATAATATCAGATGTAATATAATTACATACTAGCGGCCGCCCGTGGTTTCACCCGCGTGGTTCCCGTTCCCGTAGGAATATCGGGATAAAAAGTATTCTATGTTTTGATCTAGGCTATCTAATATATGTGTGCCAAATTTCAACCAAATCCGTTCAGTAGTTTTTGTGTGATTGAGGAACAAACATCCAAACATCTAAACATCCAAACCCACAAACTTTCACATTTATATTAGTAGGATATTCATATTATAATATCACACATCCAGTAAATTAGAAGTAATATAAGCTAAGCTATTATAGAAACAATGTACAAAACAAAGTATTATTGTAATCTTAATAATAGTGCAAATAAAAACTATTCCCAAGGTGTAATGAAAATTACTTATTTTTACGTAAATCACATTGTACAAAATAGAAAATAACAATGAAATAATGAATGAGATAATGTTGACATAATTGAATTATCGAGTTTAGTGAACAGAGCATAGCAAGCAACATATATAGTACTCATCAAAATCCATAATGTTATGCTGATTAAAATATTTCTTTTCTAATATGGCATACTCCTTTCAATATACGTTGCTTTGAGCGTGCACAGTCGCATTTCATTGTCAGGCAGACTTATTTGGAAACCTGCGAATATCCCGATCCAAACCCTACTCTTACCAGAAAACTGTGGCTGGAGGTTATATAACAATTCCCCAATTCCCATCACAAGCTTGAAACCTCCATCCAATATGTCTGCAAGATATCGAGCTCATATCGTGCCAGTGTAAGACAGACTGCTGGACGACGAAATGCGACTGTGCATGCTCAAAGCAAAAACGAATGATAGGATTGGAAAATAATTAATTATGTTTTAATCAGCATAACTTTCTTGATGTTGATGAGTAGTACTTATATGTTGCTTGATATGCTCTGTTCACTAAACACATTATCTCATTCGTCATTTCCCTACTTAATAAGTGATTTTCACTACACATTGGAAATAGTTAGGTAATAGGGAATATGCATCAATATTTTTTTTAATCTTAATCAAAAGTATAATGCGTGAGAAAATTAACTGTAATATTAAAACTTTTCTCTTGCGTTTTGTTCTCGTGATATAGTTACTTGAAGTTAGCGCGTAGCAGCACCCGTCGAAAACGCTCCATACAAAACGGTGACGTCACACATCACGTTTCAGGTGTGTTTCGGCGCGTTTAATATGGAGTTAGCCAATAATCTTCAATTATCTCCCTAAATTTTGCGTTTAAGTACATACGTGTCATACAAAATATTGTTTCATATTCGATATTCTATCTGACTGTAAAGTGCATTATATCCGCAAATGAAAAAAAAATATCGTTATTTTCCCCAGATTTCATTGTGTGATAAAACTAAAATAATACATTTTTTTATTTTTTTTTCCTGTTCCATCATGTTTTTATACGTGTCCGCAGCGATCAAGCTCAAATTCATCAAAATCGGTGACTTATGCATATTCCCTATTACAATAAATAATACTTTGGTTTTGTACATTGTTTTTTTATAATAGCTTAGCAAGTACATCTAAATTGCTTGATGTGTGATATTATAATACAAATAAAAGTAAACGTATATTATATGTATACTGTAATTTGTAAAAAGCACAGCTTCTTTTTCACAGCTCTTAAATACTTATCATTTCAAAATCAATAGTGAAAACGGCGGTAAAATCAGATGAGTACCTACTTTCTTTACAGAATTGGTCACAACTTGTTTGTTTATAATTGCACTACAACCATGTTTATTTTTCTGAGAAGGCAATAAAACAGACTTTATTTTTTGTTAAAAACATACAAAATTAGGTACACTTATGTTTCTCTTTATTTAGTTATACCGGTAAATAAGAAAAAGTGTATGAAAAAGAATCATATTTTTGTTATTATTTTAAAAACAGCAAAACCTAATTAGCAGTTTTCAAAAGAACAATCATAGGCAATTACATACACTTTCAAATGGCATATCAAACAACAAAATTGATGCAGTAGAATTCTAGAAATGAAGAATAACTTGATGAAATAAAGAAGAACTTTAAAAAATCAGATGAGTACTTTCTTTACAGAATCGGTCACAACTTGTTTGTTTATTATTGCACTTCAATCATGTTTATATTTCTGAGAAAGTAATAAAACGGACTTTATTTTTTGTTATGAACTAACAAACTTAGGCACATTTATGTTTCTACTTATTTATAGTTAAACCGGAAAATAAGAAAAAGTGTATAAAAAAACATATTTTTGTTAATATTTCAAAAACGACAAACTTAAATTAGAAGCTGCCAATAAAATAATCATAGACAATTATATAACCTTTCAAATGACATATCAAACAACGAAATTGATGCAATAAAACTCGAGAAATGAAGAAAAACTTGTTACGATCGGCGCTATCTTTCTGACGTCATAGCTATGCGTGTCCCCACTTTCTCCTCTTAAAACCGTCAGTTTCGTGTTTTGTAGAGCACAAGGAACACATACATACTAGTTTTAGGTATATAGAAGAGAGTCCGACGAAAATCGTGAAGGAGACGACTTATTAAATATTTGCCTCCTGACTATATCGCTATGAGAATAAACTACGATAGGTTCTTAGATATGATTGGGTGTTTCACTTACCCCGGTGTTTCACTTACCCCACCTGACTAAAATCCAAATGCTACAATCCAAATCTATTTATCATTGAAATCCAATTTATTTAGTAAGAAACTAGCTTCCGTCCGTGACTTTATCTGCGTGGCTATACGGAAAAATATCCATGGGGAACCTTTGACCGGGTTAAAAATTATTCTATGTTTTAATCCAGGCTATAAACTACCTGTGTGCCAAATTACATCCAAATCCGTTTAGGCGTTTTTGCTTTTCATTTAGTTTGAGTAAAAACATCTAAACCTTAACATCCAAACTTTCACATTTATAATATTGTGGGATTAGAAGAAAACAAAAATATGCATTAACTATTGCATTGCTATTAAAATTTCGCACGCAGCTTTACTAAGTAACAATTTTTCACTGCTTTTCGATCTTCTATTTAATCAAAGATTAGGAGGTAAAAATGTTTTTGATTAGTATAAAAAGAAGCCTACGATCAACAAATTAGGTTTGTCGTAACGCAGTGGACCTCCAACTGCGATTAAAATGACATTAGCTACGGATCGACAACGATTAAAAAAATACCGCCTATCTAGGAAACATAGCTTTTTTTTTATATTGAACCACAAACTATTGTGTCATTTCCAAAAAACGACTTCTGATAAATATTTTGGGATAAAAAGATTAACCTTACTTTACGTGCATTACGAAACATAGTTTTTTCTTTAAAAAAACTATATCAAATTCACGTTGCATAACTAATTTGAATAACATTTATTTTTCCAACTTAGATTTATCACAGTCCACATTTTTTTGTGGACTGTTGGCACTGTTAGATGGTTTTGTGTGTAACTCTACCATCATAATGATTCAGTTTTACTCATTAATTGCGTCCTCAGACCAAATAAAAAAAGTAAGACGGAGTCTTCCGAACGAAGCGGTGAGGACTGTAAAACTACGCCTTGGCTGTGTACATACACAGTTCACGCACACACGTGTAACGAAACTACGCCTTGGCTTTCCATATAAAACCCTGCCGCCCGGCCCCCGCCCGCCCCCTTGTACGCACACATGTACCATCAAAAACCGGCCTCACTTCATTGTTCGCAACGCTCCATCTTTCTTTTTTATTTGATTTGAGATTGCGTCATAAATCATCTATATATATAAAATTCAAAGTCCTGACTGAGTGAGATATCAACGCACAGCCCAAACCGCTGAACCTAGAGACTTGAAATTTTGCACACAGATACTTTATACAGTGTAGGCATCCACTAAGGAAGGATTTTTGAAAATTCCATCCCTAAGGGGATGAAATAAGGGATGAAAGTTTGTATGAAAGTCCCTCAGTTTTGAAGCTAGGATCTTCAAATTTTGTGTTTAGGCTGATGATTGAAAATAAATAAATACGTGTCTCAGCGTTTTTCAAAATTCTACCCCCAAAGGGGTGAAAAGGGGGATGAAGTTGTGTTTAGAAGATAATCCTTCATTTTTGAAGTAGAAATCGCTAGATTTGTAATTTAGGCTTATGGATGGAAATCTAACGCAACGCATATTGTATTGGTATAATTTCAACCCCCATGGTGATGAAATGGGGGTGCAATGGGGTAAATAAACCTAAAAATCGATATGGATGTCGTTATTGGGGTTTTCTGGGATGAAGATTGCGAAAATGACATTTATTTTGAAGTCCAACACGGTCGACATGATTTAACCCCTAAAGGGGTGAAAATTGGATTTAAATTTGGTATTGAAAACAATATAAAATAGACATTACAACTTAAAACTTCGTAGGAGCATGTCTTAAAATAAATAGGCAAACATATATTTTGTGGTTTTGAAAATCAACCCCTTAGGGGGTAAATGGGCTAAGTAAACGTAGAAATCGATATGGATGTCGTTCTTGAGGTTTTATGGGATGGTGATTGCGAAAATGACATTAATTTTGAAGTCCAATTTAACCGCTAAAGGGGTGAAAATGGGGTACAAATTATATATGGAAAAATAATATAAAATAGACATTACATAGTTTACAGCTTAAAAATTCGTAGGAGCATGTCTAAAAATAAATAGGCAAACACATATTTTCTTATTTTGAAAATCATCCGTTAGGGGGTAAATGGGGTAAGTAAACATGAAAGCCGATGTGGATGTCGTTCTTGAGGTTTTATGGGATGAGGAATGCGAAAATGACATTTGTTTTGAAGTCCAACACGGTGGACATGATTCAGCCCAAGGGGACGGGGACGGACACGGGAACAGGAACGGGAACGGGGGCGGGGACGGAAACGGGAAAGAGTAAAGAAACGGGAACGTGATACTCTTAATATCTCTGGACCTAATTCTGATTATTGTAATAAACTAGCTTCCGCCCGCGACTTCGTCCGCGTGGATATTAGAGAAAATCCTTAGGGAACCTTCAACCAGGATCCGACCAACCGTTTTATACGCGATTACGCGGGTCCCCACCAAGCGCGCAGCCTCGTGCGAGGCCTGTCACACGTCGCAAATGTTTTGCCTCGCGAGGCAGCGCGCTTGGTGGGGACCCGCCTAATCGCGTATAAAACGGTTGGTCGGATCCTGGTTGAAGGTTCCCTAAGGATTTTCTCTAATATCCACGCGGACGAAGTCGCGGGCGGAAGCTAGTCATAAATAAATACCTAAGTACTCTTTAGTGATTCATGATATCATAACAAAACATAAGCTGAGCTTATAAAACACATAAGTCCTTTTTTTTTGTTTCTTGATACCTAGGTAAGTAAGAAGTACCTACTAAAGTAAAAATCTTCTTATAAAGTGGATCGCCGGTAGTAAAAAAACGGGTAGATTTATTAAAATTTGAATTAAAATTAATTAGATGGAATAATATGTTACTATATCCTATGCCGCGATCGGTGGCAAACAAAGACTTGCTAAACACTTATTTTTTTATTTCTATTAATTAGGTACCTACCAAAACGAACCTTTCTGCAATTTCCTGTGCAAACCTTTCTTCTTGAGGTACCTAAACATTGCAGACATTCCTTTGGTACCTAGGCCCTGCTTTTTTGTTATAATGAAAGGCCTGACCAATTAATTAGGTAGCAATTTCTCGAAATGTGACGTGAAAATGTTAGCGGACATAAGATACAGCATAGATATAGATAGATATCTTTGGATATAAGCTTAGTCTCATCTAGACGTAGTAGGTACAGGTAGAGCAGCTTTCAAATAAAATCCCTTACACTACAGTGGTACTGCAACAAACAAAAGTGCTAAAGACATCACAATATTAGCTGCCTTTCAATTCTAACAAAACAACAATGAAGTGACACCTGTTTCTTTACAGGTGCCCGCGATCATCGGCACGTAAAGGAGATTATCGTTCAAGAGGTGACACTTTCTCCGGTAGCGCACGCGCCGCGCCGTTCCCACGGTGAAACCGTGCGAAGGAAACAGGGAAAATCAAAATGATCTTTATTACAACGGAGAGCACGCCCAGATGTTTCAGGTGATCAATCTTTCGATACACGCTTACGAGAGAAAAAGGAAAGAAAAAGCAATTATTCTTCATGATAAGGAACGATATAAAAAGAAGACGATCTACAGGGTATTTTTTAACAGCGCACAAATTTTGTGGTGTCGCTTAACCTAGGGTTTCCTAATTCCTAAGATGACGGTAAAAATACGGCGCGTCGTATTGTTTACATAGACAACGTTCTACGCCGCTAAATTCCGGCCGTAATATGACGGCACCGTCATCCTAGGAAACCCTAGCTTAAGACCGTCAAACTGATCAACCGCCTCTGTGGTCTAGTGGTTCGCCCACCCGTGTAAGACGCAGAGGTCCCGGGTTCGATTCCCAGGGGGGGTACAATTTGTACCCGGTTTAGTTGGTGGTAGACTTCGAGCAACAAAGGCTTCGTTTTTCGTTTTTCACGAAGGGAGAAGCCTTAGCGATTAAACTCTATTCAAATTATTCTGGCATTTTTTGCGGGGGGGGAAAATGCACACAAGTGCAGTTCCGCATACCCACATACAAAAACAACACTGTAATGACGACACTCACACATAAAAAATAAAACAAAATAGCAAAAAATTGTGTACGGATGAGTCACACATCAAAATATGACACGTTTTTGACATAAAGGGCTGGGCTCAACTGTCGATGCAGCAATATCGATACGGAAAAAGGAATAAAGGTTACAAACTCAATCATTTTACGATGGGGTGAATAACAACAAAGAGGTCATTTTTATACGCTTGAGCTTTATACAAAAAGCTCGAGAGTGTAGGTGATTGGGTTGTGACTAATGTGTACCCAGGGACGTTGGGCTCAGGATGCTGACACTGAACATCGCTCCATGACAGTACTGCCACCCAACAATTTGAATTTTGACCGACCGTTGAATAAAAAAATAGCAAACTGATTTTGATAATGTCGTCAATATAGTAAAATATATCATTATTTTTCTAAGAAACTGTACATTCAATGTCTCAAAAATGGCCTGACTTATCATGATATGATAAGTACCTCATTCGAGGTAGTATATTGAAAGAGATATGATTTCAATGGTAAAAAGTAGAGTACACAACTCGTGAAAAAAAAACTCATCTCGGTTCTTTGTATAATACTTACGGCTGTCATGAACTTAGCTGTCATGCAGCTATCATGCGCCTAATTATCTTGCTCGAGTTGTACTTTGGAAAAAACTAGGCGATTCTTAAGTTTAGTGCAAACGGCCGTTAGTCCCTCGAACTAAATTCCCTTTTTATTCACTTGTTGTATAATCTACTATTTCGACATTTCGATATCTGTCTTGCTCACACCAGTGCAGCGCAAATCATGCCAAAAATCACGCAAATTAATTTGACGCAGAATCAGGGCCAGATTGACCAACACTTTATCGACAAACATTATTTAACGGTAACATCACTAAGTTGTCCATCGGTGAGAACTCGGATTTATCTAGCGACAGATCTGAAATTTGTACGGACGAGCCATGGACTAGCAGACCCGATGTCACTGAACAAATCTGACAACTAATCAAGAATAAAATATACGAATTTAATGTTTTAATGTAAACAAATAGCAATAATATGATACAAATTTACTTTCATGTGAAATGTAACACCATCTTTTTGTATACTTGATGTTCGAGACCTCTTTTAACAGCAAAAACCTCATCAAATCGACATTTTAAACAGAGCAGCGTTCACATGCGCGACTGGACTCGGTCTAGAAAGAAATCCGGGCGCAACTGGTTTTACTAATGCGTATGCCCATTTGGGCTTGTACTTCGGCAGAGGGGAACGCTTCGTATGGCTTCTCTTTCTGTAGAAGCCCGTCTTACTCTAAGGTGGTAGAGCTTATTTCAAGTCCGCCTGGCTAGCTACCACCGTCTTACCTAAGTCTGACGCCATAACAACAATATTATGAAAAATGTGTTCCTGCAGTTAGAGGTAAGATAGCCAGTTCCTCAGTGATGAGGATTCCGGGTGTAGTGCATATCCATCTTCAGCCTTATCGTCACTTAACATCAGGTGTGGTGAAAGCCAAGCACTATCCCGTTGTGCATAAAAAAATGAATAAACTTTGTCTATGGCTCAGACCAAATAAAAAAATCCTTTTTTATTTGGTCTGAGGTCTATGGTACCAATGAATGAATGAAAATGAACGAAATGAAAATGAATTTCAATTTCAATTTCACCTTTTTTTTGAGGTAGGTTACTACAGAAGCAAATTTAAACAAAATGAAAAATTATACAGGTGATCCAGTATGAACCAACCGTGGACGAGCAAACCGGCGAGAGTCCGGTTAAAACTAGCATGGTGCTTGTTGCTGACCTTCCAAGCAGCCGCCGCCAACAGGCCTCCGCGGTTCCTTATAGATGGCCAGTCAGAAATCGTGGTGAGGCTGAAGGAGGGACTCGAGACACCAGTCGGTGAGTTTTCGTAATGGGGAATATTCGAAAAAAAATTAAATTGGCTGAATATTTTTTATAGATAGGAATAAGCTCCCATAATAAAAGAAAAAAGGTTTAGAATTTTTGATTACGTGAAAAAAAATAAAAAAATGAAAATCTCTTCGACTTCGCAAACGTACGAAAGTAACAGCAGAATGGAAATTGTACCTTAGCCACCACATGCCTTGCCACGCCACAACATGGTAATAAAAAAAGTTTAAATACAAAATGTCAAAACATCGTGATACAAAATGGCAAAATGTTGTGGTTGTGGCAAGTGGTGGCTAAAGTACTGGCCATTCTGCTGTTACTTTCGTACGTCGTGTTTGCGAAGTCGAAGAGATTTTCATTTTTTGAATTTTTTTCACGCAACCGAAATTTCTGAAACTTTTTTCTATTCCTAAGTATCTGATCGAAGATTTTCCTACCTATAAAAAAATATTCAGAGTATTTTTTTTTTCGGACATTCACTATTTTGCAAATGTCGCTTTGCTTTCTAAAGAGTATAGGATTGACATACTTATACGTTTTCGCTAATCATAAATTTTATACCGCCAAATCCATAATCTTTCGATGAATTTACGAAGCGATAGGTAGTATTAGGTAGGGTAAGGGAGACGTACCAAATACTGGGGCCGTACCGGCTAACGAATCGATTATCGAAAAGTCTATCGAGTTTTAACTTAAAACAGAAAAAAATAAAGTAAGGAATTTCGTCTTGTACTTTCTGTTGACGTAATTTGGAAGATATCGATGTTCGTGTGACATCATGAATTGGGGTTTGCCATTTTAGCCCAATTGGGGTTCGATTTATCTGTTTTAAATTGAAACCCAGCAGACTTTTCGATAATCGATTCGTTAGCCGGTACGGCCCCTGGATACTTTTTGAAAACCGGAAAAATAACCAACATAGTTGATAAAAAACATTTGTTTGTTACACTCATAGAGATAAGTATCTAATCATCGCAGTCGATCGAAATAAACATCTAGCTCCACTAATAATCGGCAAATAATTATTTTTTCTAAAAAATCTCAGAAATCAACGACATTATTTTATGTACCCTATATTGGACAGTAGGTATTCTTAATATTGGATATCCAATATTGGGTACATAACACCCTATATGGGATATCCAGTATAAGGAATACACAGACACACTACAAATAAGGTAAATTAACCCGTGGGGCGTGTTAACAAACATAGTCTATTACATCTGGATCAAGCCCAGCACAAACTTCATAGGCCCATCGATAAGTTGTAAGTTAAGTTCAATAACTACAAGTACATACCAGTGGCGAAGGGTCCATACAAGCTGATTCCCATCGGCTTACCTTTTAGAAATCCCACCCCACTGATCCACTATGCAGATCACAACATTTTTGTACAACGGCTTACCTTCGCCATAATTTCACCCCTCGCCACTGGTACATACTAATTTATATTGTATCCCAATACTGGATAACAAGTATTGGGGTAGCACAGTATCCAGTATTGAGCTAAGTACCTACATTTACTAAAATGTTCTCGAACTCTTTACCTACCAAAATTATCAAGAGAAAGCGTTAATTACGTCGCAATAACTATGTGCCTAGTTAATAGGTATCCCTATAACAACAAATAAATGCACTTACCGTTGTTTAACACACTTTGTAACACTATATCAATGTTAGTTCGATAAACGAAAAACACACTTTGAACTTTGACAGCCGTGAGCCGACTGGAGCTAGTTATGGCGCTGTTGTCGGAGAAAGCATTGAGATTAAACATTGATGAAGTAGTTTTAGACTGTTACAATAGATGGCAATGGTTACTTTTCTAGATATTGATGTATCCAGTATTGGGCACGTATCCAATATTTGGTACGTCTCCCCTACTTTGTCTAGGGCAAAAAGACAGCATAATGTTTGCGCTCTTTTGAATACTTACTAACATAGAGCCTGTAGTAGAGCATTATCCTTCTTTCTGGGTCATCTTGCATTATGACAGCAATTAATGTGCAAACCATGGAATATAAAATGAATCATAAGAATATATTGCAGAAAGGGCTTTAGTCCATTTTAACACGTTTTTATTAGGTTGCTTTCGCGTTTGTTTGTTTGTTTGTGTGTTTTTTAAATTTATTTAGGGAATGAAGTGAAAAAAGGAAATACTTACACTAAAACTTGTGCCCTTTCTGCACAAACTGTGTAGTTTGTTGTTCGAGAGATTAGAGTGTTTGGATTACTTTGGACTAATGCCGTTTTTGCATAATTTTGCTTCGGCTATGAGTATGGAACGTTCCGTTTATCAAACTTTATTTTTATATTTTTTTAGACTTGTACCTTTTCTGCAATATACGATTCAAATAATAAGTCATTCAATTCAACCAAGTCCGCCTCAACAGTGGTTGGAACTACACAATGCAAGCTTTTCCATCAACTCATTAAACTTTTAAAAAAGCGTCATTCATAGAACGGAACAGCGCCGGAAATTGTCGATTGTAAGGGGATCGTGTCGAATGGGGTTTCCAAGACGACTGACGGCCAACAGAAAGGGGAAGCCTTATAACACCCCAGTAAAGCGACCATGGTAATCGCTTAACCGATATCGTGTAACTAAACTATTAGGTAGGTACTCATCAGAGTCAGCTGTTCACGGTGGTTTACTGCAGTTGCATGGTACCTAGTTTACAGATTAGATATGCAATCAACATAATAGTAAGTACCCTATTGTAAAGACTACTATTATGTCAGGCCCTCCGCTGCCTTGAGCGGGACACGCGCGCGGGGCGACATAGATTAGAGCTTACTCATGCACTGCGCAAGCATCTGTCCGTCAAAAACCAGCAATCTATGTTCCCGCGCCGTGTACCCGCGGCGGGATCCCGCTTAAGGCCGTCCGCTGCCTTTAATAATAATCGCTAATCTATGTCGCCCCGCGCGCGTGTCCCGCTCAAGGCAGCGGAGGGCCTAAGGCAGCGGAGGGCCTTACTCATATCATACAACATCGTTTCTAAAGAAGGTACTTATTCATCTGTTGAAAATAAAATAAAAAACATGTTTCAAATACAACGAAATGTCGAGTGCATCTTGGTCGGTCGAGTGACTTGGACACCGGCCCCCTGATTATGTTACTCTGTTGTTAACAACTTTTGTTTGATTGCAACTGACAGAAATCAGTAAGAATCAATGTGACAGCTATGTTACCAGCAGTAATTTCACCCCCTTGTTACCACGGTGTCGCTGTCGGGAATTATCCTCATATTTGCTCCATTCGAATCCGATTGTCACTCGATAGTTTTTCGTGCTACCGGTTGTACTATTAGTTATTCTGTGCTACAGGTGCAAAACCAAGAATATGAATATAAGATTCTTGTGCAAAACAGTAGTGTGTCAATTTCTATACCTAAGTAATTTAATCATGTTTACCTATTTACAGGCAGTCTCATTTACCGACTCAAAGCCGTTGACCCCGATGGAGACACATTGCGATTTGGAATAAGAGATCAATTGGGTAGTGATATTATAAGATTAGAAGCCATTTCATCCAACGAAGCAAATATTTATTTAGTTAAGGAATTAGATAGAGAGGTAATGTTCCATATAATGTTGAAATAATTCCAGGCAAACTTAGGGTGCGTTCACATTTATTTGTCTGACGCCACGTGTTAACACGCCGTCAGATGACATCGGTTTTCATAGAAGTAAATGTATGCACTAGAAGCACACTTATAATACGTCCATGTAAATGCGGCGTGTGTGGCGTCAGACAAATGTGATCGCACTGAAATATCTAGTTAATTACAGATTTACAACTAATGGATACCTACCACCAACTATTTCTAACTTTAAACTCCTCTAATTTATAGGTGCGTGATGAATACTCGTTTGTCCTTACTTTGACTGATGGACACTTGGGAGAAGGCAACTTCGTCACACAAAGCTTCTTGTTGTTAGTAGAAGATGTTAATGACAACGAACCAACATTCAAACCATATTCTTCAGCTATTACCGTAAAAGAGAATTCTGCGCCTGGCATAATAGCAACAGTAGAAGCTACTGATCTTGACGAAGGAGCCTATGGACAAGTAAGATAATAATAATTTCTTAGGTATCTACTAGTAAGGTAATTTTATTATTTTAACTAGTTAATAATTTTATCTAAGTAAGTACCTATATACCTATTTATGTTAATATTGTTCAAGAACTTTATACTCATCTTTTGATATTGTTAAATTAAAAAGTTAAAAGAGTATCTGCTATAGGTGCCGGCATATAACTCGGCAAGACAAAGATGAGACAAAAGATGCGCAGAGTTAAGTGTTTGTAGCTACTGCGCATCTTTTGTTTTTGTCTCATTCTTGTCTTGCCAAGTTACGTGCTGGTAGTTTTACCTGCCTTTCTATTGTCTAATTTCAAACTCTATCGCAATCGCTTTCAGGACGTAATACATTGATGCTTTTTGTTGGCACAAATAAAAACTTACCAAAGAAATGCAACAATGTGTCACATCCAGATAAATAAAAGCGATTGCGATAGATTTTTAAAATTAGACAATTAGCCCCCGGTTATACCGTAGTTGCTCTTACCTTGCCACGATGAATTAAAAATAGTTGGGAAAAAAGTAAATAAAAGTACGAAGCATGGCTGTATGGCGCTAAAAGCCTTTGCCTCGTAGAGTTTCTGTGTCTACGCCTTAGAGTAAGACGGGCTTCTACAGAAAGAGAAGCCATACGAAGCGTTTCCCCTCTGCCGAAGTACAAGCCCAAATGGGCATACGCGTTAGTAAAACCAGTTGCGCCCGGATTTCTTTCTAGACCGAGTCCAGTCGCGCATGTGAACGCAGCTCTGTTTAAAATGTCGAATTGATGTGTTTTTTGCTGTTAAAAGAGATCTTGAACATCAAGTATACAAAAAGACGGTTTTACATTTCACATAAAAGTATTTTTTTATCGTATTATTGCTATTTGTTTACATTTAAACATTAAATTCGTATATTTTATTCTTGATTAGTTGTCAAATTTGTTCAGTGACATCGGGTCTGCTAGTCCATGGCTCGTCCGTACAAATTTCAGATCTGTCGCTTGATAAATCCGAGTTCTCGCCGATGGGCAACTTAGGCTGCGTTCCGAATCACGCCAACAGTGCTCACAGCGTGTGACGTCATTCTGTGCCGGACCGAATCATTAGTACGCTGTCAGCACGCTCACGATACTATTGATTTGGACCGCTTGTGAGAGCGCTAACACCGCTAACGTTAGATTGTATAGAACAACATAACCTCAAATGGGTTAATCTCGGTAAAGTAAATATTTATTCTAAGGGATAGGTAACTAAAAAGGCAATAGTGAATACGAATTAAGTTCCTACACTGAGACCAATTATTTACTAACCAATTTTAAACTCTCAAAGCTTCAAAATACTTATTACCACTGCTAGCTCTTTCAACATCAGTTTAATATAATTATTTCGTTCGTATCTTTACAAAACACCTGCAGGTCAATAAATTCAGCCATCTTTTGTAAAAATCACAAATAATTACCACAACATCCACAACGATTCACAATTTAACTACGTATTTTTTGTCAACAATGAACTTTGACAAGGAAGTTTGACAGCTACACCGACTACGCTCACAGTGCTTTGGTGGAATACGCTGAGCGTCGTTAGCACATGCGATGACGTCATCTGTGACGTCACTTTAGCTTACGTGAGCGTTGTAAGCATGATTTGGACCAGGCGTTAGCGCGCTCACAGTGCTGTAAGCGTGATTCGGAACGCGGCCTTAGTGATGTTACCGTTAAATAATTTTTGTCGATAAAGTGTTGGTCAATCTGGCCCTCATTCTGCGCCAAATTCATTTGCGAGATTTTTGCATGATTTGCTCTGCAGTGATGTGAGCGCGACAGATATCGCGAAATAAATGTCGAAATAGTAGATTATACAACAAGTGAATAAAAAGGGAATTTAGTTCGAGGGACTAACGGCCGTCTCTCGAGCAAGATAATTAGGCGCATGATAGCTGCATGACAGCTAAGACAGATGTATAAAGCTTAGAGCGTATAAAAATGACCTCTTTGTTGTTATTCATCCCATCGTAAAATGTAGAGTTTGTAACCTTTATTCCTTTTTCCGTATCGATATTGCTGCATCGACAGTTGAGCCCAGCCCTTTATGTCAAAAACGTGTCATATTTTGATGTGTGATTCATCCGTACACAAATTTTTGCTGTTTTGTTTTATTTTTTATGTGTGAGTGTCGTCATTACAGTGTAGTTTTTGTATGTGGGTATGCGGAACTGCACTTGTGTGCATTTCCCCCCCCCCCCCCCCCCCGCAAAAAATGCCAGAATAATTTGAATAGAGTAATATCGCTAAGGCTTCTCCCTTCGTGACAAACGAAGCCTTTTGTTGCTCGAAGGTCTACGCTTTGCCTTTTCTGTCCAAAGCGGAAAACATGGATCCAAAAAAAAAGTCAAAAGTCAAAACAAACAGCTGGTTCGGTTTGCCGGTGGATTATTTTAATTTTCGATCGATAAAATTGTATTTTAATTCAATTCTTAGGTGCTATACCATTTACAAGAGGTCGATGGAGATATAGAGAACTTTTCAGTACAAACTGTGAACGGGAAAGGCGTAATCAGACTGACAAGCAGTTTGGATTATGAACGAAAGTCACTTTATCAACTTCGAGTTTTGGCTGTAGACCGGGCAAATCAAGGGAGAGTGAACACTGGGACTGCGGCAATATTAGTGAAAGTTCAAGACCAGGAAGATCAGCCCCCAGAGTTTGTGGTTGTCAGTCCAGTTACTAGGATTAGTGAAGATGCGCCTGTGGGATCATCTGTCTTGCAAGGTAACTCTTACCTCTTAAATCCCATATTATAGTCATCATAGGTCTTACACTCCTTAAAGCATTTACCATCAAAACCCTGAAGATCCATTTTTACTATTGAACCCTTAGAATAATAATACCTAGAAGCAGAGTCCTTGTATGTAAAGTGAGGAAAAAACACACCCAAAAAACAGATGGCTCAGTTTTCAGATTTATATCCTTCATACATTCCATGATCGTACCTAACTAAAATCCAATAAAATTGTAATTAATCAAGTTCCCTAGAACTTGAAACTTTTTCGTTCATAGGTACAATTTAGGTAACATAATTGTGACAGTATGAAGTATAAAAATTATAAAAACTCAGCCATTTTGGCTCAGTTTTAGTGCCTCACTTTTGACTGAGCTTTGTAGGGAACTATCATTCTAAAAACTAAGATTGAACCTAGCGTACAAAGTTTATTTTCTGGTTTGTCTGAAGAAATCACTTTAAAATAATATACTTAGATACCAACATAACATGATTTTTAATAATAATGTTGGGTCATCCTAACCCTTTCTATTTCATCTTTCTTTCCCATATCATCTGTAAAGAAGTTGAGATTTTTTTTTTAGGAGTTTATGACCTTATACATTTTACCACTTGTTTTTCAGTCCGAGCTATCGATGGAGACAGAGGCATCAATAACCGAATATCATACAGCATCATCGCGGGTGGCGAGGAACATTTTGACATTGACAGCAGCTCTGGGATTGTCTATACAATCAACCAACTGGACCGAGAAGACCCTAACAACAGCAATGGGGCTTACATCTTGGAGATATTGGTTAGTTATATTTAAGTATATTATATATTTCCATCAAAACTTTGGGAAATATAATAAGATGTGTGTTATCTTATAGAGACATTAACTGAAGTGAACTTTCACCATGTTATTACAAAAAAAAATTAACTCTGTTTAACTTAGATAACTTTTTAAATGAGATGCTGTCTCTTTCAAGCAATATCATCAAAAATTCACAGATTTTACAGTCCCCGCAAGAATCGGAGCATTGAAAATGAACACAAAAATATACGAAAAACCAAAATCAAATCAAATGCAGAGTCGTATTATATTTTTAAAGTTACCTAGGTTTTTTTATTTTATAAGCCTTTATTTACTTTTAAGAAAGATACATATTTTTCTAAATATAATGATTACAGTTTTTTATAAATTCAGTTTCAATTCAAACAGCAGCTTCCCTTATAAGTCTGTCCTGTAATTTGGACACAAAGGCCTCCTCCATTCCTTTCCACCTTTCCTCATCTCTAGCCAGTGTTGGCCAGAGTGGGCTTATTAAGTTTTTGAACTCATCAGACCATCTTCTTGTTGGCCTCCCTCTTTTTCTTTTTACGTTTTCTCGAGGGGTCCATTCGACCAATTTCTTCGTCCATTTTTGTCGTTGCTCTCTAATAATTTTTCCCGTCCATCTCCATTTCAGGGTTCGAATTCTGGTTTCGACATCTTTCCACTTGGTCACTTTCCTTAAATCGCTTGCTCTTTTTTTGTCCATCCTTGTATACCCTAATATGCTCCTTTCCATACTTCTTTGACATGTTACTAACTTATGGATGTGGTCTTGCGTTGTTGCCCATGTTTCGCATCCATATGTGAGTATTGGAAGGATACAGGTGTTATATAGTCTCTTTTTGACTGCAAGCGAGTAATGTTGGTTCTTCATAATGCTTTTCAGTGACCAAAATCTTTTCCAGGAATTCGTGACTCTTCTTTCGATTTCGTGGTGCATTTGATCTTTCATAGAGATTAGCTGTCCCAGGTATATATAGCTAGTTACATATTCGACTTTTACACCGTCTATTGTGATGGGGTCACACGATCTATTGGTCATTGCTTTAGTCTTGGCTTCATTCATTGTCAGACCGACTTTCCTACTCTCAAGCGACAATTGCTGGATCATTGATTGTAAGGATTCAGAGTTGTCACTAATGAGCACGATGTCGTCTGCAAATCTTAGGTTAGTAATTCTTTCACCATCCACATTATGTCCTTGATCTTCCCAACGCATTTGTTTGAATATTTCTTCTAATACTGATGTGAATATTTTTGGTGACAGTGGGTCTCCTTGACGGACTCCTCTTTTTATTGGGAAAGTGTCTCCTTTAGATTCTAGTTGGACTTGAGCTGAGCTGTTTTTATAGACGTTTCTTATAAGCCTTATATATTTATTTTCAATGCCTTGTTTTTTGAGTGCTTGCCATATATATTCGTGCTCTAGACAGTCGAATGCTTTGTTGTAATCAATAAAGGCCAAGTATAAGGGGTAACCATATTCTTGGCATTTCTCTATTAGTTGTTTCAGAGTGATCATGTGGTCGAGAGTGGAGAACCCAGACCTGAATCCAGCTTGTTCTTTGGGTTGTTGTTCATCTAGCCTTGCTGTTATACGGTGAAGAATAATTTTAGCAAATATTTTGTACACATTGGACATGAGACTAATAGGCCGGTAGTTGGCTATGTCGTCCTTGTCTCCTTTTTTGTGGATCAGTATTATGTTGCTGTTTGTCCATTGTATAGGGATGTGTTCGGATTCTAGAATCTGGTTAAAGAAGCTAGTTAATTCTGTCAAGGAATCAGGTGGCAGGAGTTTTAATGTCTCATTAGTTATGTAATCGGGTCCTGGTGCCTTGTCATTTTTCTGGGTTTAGATGGCCTCAATTACTTCACTCTTGAGTATAGGTGGAATTAGTTCTGCATCTTCCTCGTCTAGGTCGGTTGTTATTTTGGTGTTATCACTTGAGTATAGGTCTCTGTAGAAGTTTGTTGCGACCTCGATAATTGCTTTCCTCTGTGTAGATCTTTTATTAAGTTTATTTTTCATTGTTGGTATCCATGGCTTAGATTCTTGTAGTTCTTTCAGGGCTTTTTTTGTCCCCCCTGTCTTAGCGATGTGGCGGTTGATGCACTCGAATTCTCTCTCGGTTTTGTCTTTTCTTATACTAGCATTTATTTCTTTACTAATTTTTGCTATTTGTTTAAGTATATTTTTGTCTTTTTTACTTTTAAATAGCAATTTCCTCGTATCTAATAATTGTTTTGTTTTTTGGCTTATATACTGTTTTTTATTTGTTGCTCTTGGTCTATTGCATAGGTTCAATTTCTCTATTTCCTTGTCGTATATTTCTTGTATTTCATTTGTTGTGCTTGATTGTTGGCTTTTCATTTCTTTTGTAATTTTACTGGACTCAGATTTATAGAATTTTCTTGGTTTTTTGTTTTGTTTCGAGTATATAGTTGCTCTGACTAATCTATGATTGCTGTTAAAGTTGAACTGGTTAAGTACTTTAACGTTTTTAAAAATTTTAGGATAGTTTGTCACTATTAGGTCTATTTCGTTGCGGTATGAGCCGTCTGGCGATTGCCAAGTCCATTTTTTTGAGGGTTTCCTATAGAAGAAAGTATTCATAATGGCTAGGTTTTTTTCTTGACATAAGCTGATTAGCCTTTCTCCATTCTTACTTCTTATACCAATGCCATGTTTACCGATAGTGTCTTCTTCCCCTTGTCTTTGTTTGCCTGTTTTCCCATTGAAGTCACCCAATACTATTATATTTTTATCAGCTGTCTCAAGGGTTTTTGATAGTTCGGAATAGAAGGAGTCTTTTGTGGTTTTGTCCGCCGCTTCTGTTGGCGCGTAAACTTGTACAATTGACCAGCTATTCTTATATCCTTCTATATTTATTCTCAATACTGCAATCCTTTCCGAGACGCCGACAAATTCTAAAATGTTCGATCTTAAATGTTTTTTTACCATAAAACCAACTCCGTACATTCCTTTAGTCTCTCCTATTGTGTATAGAATGTAGTCATCGTACTCTTCGATGTTATTTCCTAATCTTCGAACCTCGCTGAGCCCGAGTATGTCCCATTTGATATTTTCAAGTGCAGCGTCAAGTTCTAGGAGTCTTTCTGTAGTTCTTAGTGTCAGGGTGTTTAGTGTGGCAATATGCATCTCTTTTTTGGGATTATGTTGCTTTGGTTTGTTTTTCACTTTTTGGACAGGTTGTTTTGATGGTTCGTATATTTTCTCATAGTGTCTTGTTTTCGAGGTT
This sequence comes from Agriphila tristella, assembly GCA_928269145.1. Taxonomy (NCBI): domain Eukaryota; kingdom Metazoa; phylum Arthropoda; class Insecta; order Lepidoptera; family Crambidae; genus Agriphila; species Agriphila tristella. The sequence continues at coordinate 8,153,652 of OV743439.1, read as the reverse complement.
GTTTTAATTGTTGTTTTTGTTTTTGTTGTTGGTGTTGTTGCTGTTGTTGCTGTTTTTATAACTGGAGGGTAGCAGTCTTGTTCCCCCACGGCGACCGCTGTCCGGCTTGGGGGATTGAGGTTTTCGTTGTTGTTTGTTTTTGTTGCTTGTCTTTCGGTGCGTTTCGATTTCCGGTTGCTGCTGCTTGTTGGTTGTCATTGTTTGTTTGTTCCAGGTAGCGAGCTCAGTCTAGGGCGTATCATTTGATCGAAAGCGTTTGTTTTGTTTATTTTGTGCGATAAACTTTGTTTTGATCTCTCACCACTAGTTGTTTGTTTTGGCGTTGTAGATGGCGACCGTTTTCTTTTTTCATTTCCTTTAGGTACCTAGGTAGTACCTATTTATTTTTACAATTGTGACACTCGGCTCCGCCTCGTGTCACAAAAGCGCTCGCTGACTGCCTCGACGCAGCCGAAATAATATTCACTTCTCGTCTGCTTCTGCATTATTACCATGACGATCGGTCAATAATTATAGAAGCTACATCACTTTTTATGTACGGAAAGAGCCGTTTTTCTACAATTCCAAATCTAAAGGGACCACCTACAGGTCACAATTACAAACCGATTTTCAAAACTATTTCGCCATTTGATAGCTAAACTAATACCCTAGGACACTTTTTTTCATTTTTTCTTAAGTCAGTTTTTTTTCCGAAATATTTACAATTTAGTAAACAAACATCCCCCAAAAAACCCGGAATTTTTGGAATTTTGCAAAATTCCAAAAAAATTTACCAGTAGATTTTCAAAATTTAAACATTCACACGTGTCTCGATAAATTCCTCAACTTTTGGTACTATTTTTATTTCGATCCTCCCAAAATCCTCGGAGATATGGCCAAAAATACCTCTCAGGCAATTTGCATCTGATAACCATTTTCAATGGTAAAAAGTGACAGCATCTTATTTAAATAGGTGTCTCTTTAAAATCACTTTAGGATAGTTTATTTTCAAAGTTAAAGTCAAAGTCAAAATGTCTTTATTCAAACAAATTTTAAGCCCTTTTGAAGCTTTTTTCTTTGATCTATTTTTTTGTAAAATCTTTATTCCTATTGCTACTTTGAAAATGAATAAGTTTTTAATCAGAAAATATTTTTATAGGCTACAGAGGAATCAAGAACTGTGTCACCAATGCCTAGTACTACCACTGAGGTCACGATAATAGTAACGGATGTAAACGATGAGACTCCAAGGTTCAGGAGTGAGCGGTATGTGGCAGAAGTGCTCGAAAATGCTCAACAAAATACACCAATTACCTTCCTCAAGGATGCCATACCTGAAGTGTTTGATTATGATCAGGTAAGTTTTTTAAAACTAAGGGAAATATTTTTCGATCTGCCATTAATCTAAATGGTTAGAAAAGACGGACGGGGATGAGGTATTTTATGAAATGTAGGTCATTAAATGCAGCTTAAAAAAAGAGAGCGTGCCTGTATGACATTAATTGCTGTTTGATTTAAAAATATTTGCTAACCAAAAGTTGCTGACCAACTATAGGCCGACCGGTTAAATGAGGGGATGTATTTAATAGCACTTTAAATTTGATGAAAACAGCTATAAAATTGTATATCAGCACTTTAAAATAATGTTAGACCTATAATTTAATCTTATCACTACAAAAATAATGGTTTGCACTTTAAAATAATAATAGATCTATAAATTAATATTATCACTACAAAAATAATGGTTTGCACTATAACTGTGTCCCAACTCCGAAATCATTTAATTTCTGTCAAACCATGTCAGACTAATGAGATGGCAAGTCTCACCAAGTCGGTTCTAGCGTTGTTGGTCGCAATGGAACCTAACCTCCTCCTCAGCTCCCCTCTCGCTGCGCCCGCTCGTCGTCGCACCTAGTCGTCTGTTTACCAGTACTAATGTTATAAAATTAATTTGTATGGTGCAAAGTATTAATTTTAAAGCTAAATAATTAAATTGTATAGTGCAAAGTATTAATTTTAAAGCTTAGCATATTTATAGTGGAAACCATTATTTTTAAAGTGCATTCAATAAATTTTGAAGCTAAACATTTTAAAGTGTGTTACATTATTTTTAAAGTGCAATTATATATTCCCCTTAAATGAGTCCTCGCCTGCGGGGCACAGGGGCGCGAGGGGAGACGAGAACGGGGGTCGTGAGAGGTGCGGGCGGCAGGCGTTCGTCGCCCGTCGCCCGCCAGTCTAACCGGTCGGCCTATTTTATTTTTTATTCTATTTATTTTTGAAGGAAAACCAACAGCACATGCGACATTATTAATGTTTACAATAAGTAGTGGATTGCCAATTACAGGTCTTCACGTTTAGAAATCAAATAAATTAGTTCCTACATGTGGACACAATGCACTTGGTACTCATAATGTAAACATTTAGAATAACATAGGTATAAGAATCAATATTAAGCGTAGAATAGTAAATTAATAAACTTAGTGATTTCTAAGTATTTGAAAAGAAATCCTGACTTAATAACCGTCTTGCCGTTGCTGTATTAGAACAAAATATATCAAAGTCATTTCATTTACAAAACTTATTTAGACTTCTACTTGCTCGCCACAGAAAGGCATTTCTACAATAATTTGTTGAAACAAAAGGTATGTGAATCGGAGTGAAATGTCTTAATGTTCGTGATGGAATATTGAAGTTAATTTTAGAAAGGAGTTCAGTAGAATTAATTTAATTTCTAATTATTTTTAATAGGTAGATAACATCTGATATATGTCTTCGCTTCTCTAAGGGAAGAAAGTGAAATCTCGAACAAAGTTTTAAATAATTATTGGAATTATACGGTAACCTCACACGATAGCACAAGAACTTAACAAATTTCGTCTGTATTTGCTCAATACGGTTGATGTACTTATTATAGCGCGGGTTCCAAATCTCTGACCCATATTCCAAAGGGGAATATATAAATGCACTTTAAAAATAATGTAACACACTTTACAATGTTTAGCTTCAAAATTTATTGAATGAACTATAAAAATAATGGTTTCCACTATAAATATGCTAAGCTTTAAAATTAATACTTTGCACTATACAATTTAATTGATTAGCTTTAAAATTAATACTTTGCACCTCACAAATTAATTTTATAACTTTAGCACTGGTAAACAGACGTCTAAGTGCGATGACGAGCAGCGGGCGCAGCGAGAGAGGAGCCCAGGAGGAGGTTAGGTTCCATTGTGACCAACAACGCCAGAACCGACCTGATGGCGTATAATTATGCATTATTTATGCCACAAATTGTTTTCATCTTTCCATCTCAGTGGTCAGATGGTGGTCAGTCTGACATGGTTGGACAGAAACTAAATGGTTTCGGAGTTGGGACCAATGGTTGCGACACAGTTAAAGTGCAAGCATTATTTTTGTAGTGATAATATTAAATTATAGATCTATTATTATTTTAAAGTGCAATCCATTATTTTTGCTGTGATAATATTAAATTATAGGTATATTATTATTTTAAAGTGCTGATATACAATTTTATAGCTGTTTTCATCAAATTTAAAGTGCTATTAAATACATCCCTATTCCAAAATGCTTCTTACAAAGGTGCAGTACAGAATTTTAATAGTCTTAATGTCATTGAAGCAAACTGATGTCCTCATCACAAATCCCAGTGCCTGTGATGCTTTTTTGACAATCTTATCAGTGCTCATCGAATATAACCATTTTCGCTGACTAAATATATTTTTCTGCACCAAAATATGAATATTTTGCTATGTCATTTAGTTAGGAATGATTTACGCTAGTAACCATACTTCAACTGTAGTGTAGACGAAATAGCTTGGGATGCTGGTGCTGACACCTTATATCTTTACATTAAAATGAATTAATTCAGTGATTTATTATAGTTTTATTGAATATATAAAAATATAACTTAATTAGACTTTGCCAAAATATTTTACCTTATGTTAGTTAGAATATTTATAATTTAAACATTTTTTAGGGAAAGAATGGGACCTTTGAATTATACCTACAAGGTGATAATGGCGTATTCGACGTAACACCTTTCAAAGGTATAAACGAGGCCTCTTTCTTGATACGAGTGAATGATGCATCATTCTTGGATTATGAAAGTGTTACAGTCATGAACTTCAGTCTAGTCGCCAAAGAAACTGTTGCCAAAGATCCTAAAATGAGGTTTGTATTTGATGCTTTATTCCATTTTCTTTTTAATGAAGAATGCTGGATTCTCATGAAGATTATGTAGACTTATCCAGGTTAAGTCTTAAACACAATAGATTATAAGTACTACTGTATCTTAACTACCTCTGTGGTCGAGTGGTTTGCACGCCAGTTTTCAAGACGTCACCATCTCTTGAGGTCCCAGGTTTGATCCCCGGCTGGGTCAATGTAGGAAATGAACTTTTCTATATTGTCTTACTCTTAGGTCTGGATGTTTTTGATGATGATTGGTTGATACCACCTTTGTCTCTGATTTCCGTAACACAAGTGCTTTTGCTACTTTGGAATCGGAGCAATGTATGTGATGTCAAATATTAATTTTATATTTTATTTAACATTTAACTAAATACACAACTTTTCATAAATAGTTCAGCAGAAAGAAACCAGCAACTATATTTTAATCAGCCTAAATTAAGGCATTAGAGTATTAGCTATAAAAAATCAACCCATTGATATAAGTACTTACTTGAAACAAATTTTAATTCTTATTATTATTTCTTTCTAGTATTGTCCCAATTGTAGTTCATATAAAGGATGAAAACGATAACTTTCCTGAATTCACCGAGTCCTTATACATGGTGTCCGTGCCGGAGAACTGTGGTGTTGGAACCACTGTTGCTTGGGTCCAAGCCCTGGATCAGGACTCGGACAACTACGGTACAAGGGGGATAAGGTATACCAACCTTGGCGGAAGCATCGCTAATTTGTGAGTATGGTACTATAGCTGTTGTAGAGCCCTTACAGTTACGGAATAAATATTATTGTGATATAACCAACGGCTCCTAAATGTGTCTGTACACACACACAGACACACACACACACAAAGCCTATTTTATTTTTCTGAAAATTTTATTATTTTTATACTAGCGGCAGCCCGCGACTTCGGGTGCGTGGACTTTTGTTCTAGTTGACGTATCAAGATAATGTATGCTCCAGATTTTAAGTTAGACTCTCAGAAATATAACTGTGGATACCGCATCCTATTTGATGCAGTAGTTTTTGCATGATGTGCCTATATAGAAACATACAGACAGATAGACAAAAAATATTTTTTTGGCTTTTAATACCCTTATAATAACTTACATTGGCAAGTTACAATTTTATTATAAGTAATGATTATAGAAAGATTAAACACTTTAGTAATAAACCTTATTAGAGTTGAGTAAAGTACACACGCATCAATAAAAAAATTGGTCTATTTTTAACACCTTTTAAGCTTTTCTTGATTACATTCCATACACTGGTCCATTTCATGTATACTATTCATTCAGATTACATCTAAACCCGATATCGGGTGTGATCACGGTGAAACACGCGGGTGGCGACAACTTTGATCGCGAGTTGGTATCCCGCCATTACCTCACCGTAGAGGCGAGGGATGATCTTGGTAGAGGCAACAGGAACACAGCCCAACTCATCATAAACATTGAAGATGTGAACGATAATGCTCCGATGTTCTTGGCTAATAAGTACGAAGCGCGCTTGCTTGAGAACGAGAAGCAATTTGAAAACCCACTCATTCTTGAGGCTCGAGACATCGATTTGAATGGTAAGTAAGTCTTAAAAAATATGTTCTGTTACGTCATCCGCCAAATCTTTTAGTCAAACTATAACAGGCAGATAGTTTCACTGATGCCGAATATGTTCCAATTATCATACCCGACAGATAATGTCAAACAAAGTCTGTTCCATTTTGAAATTAAACCAGAAGCAGGGAGTCTCACTCCGCGCTGAAACTTTTCTATTAGCCTACTGCTCGCGGCTGACTCAGACTAACCAGCGCACGAGGGATGTCATGTGTCGGTTGAGACAGAGCTACGCGACAGAAAGAGAAGCGCTTCGGAGGTACTTATAATAATAAGCACGCAGCGCTGTGCAATTTGAAATTGTAATTTATTGCCGTGCAGTGCCGTGTTGTTAGGCGTGCACATGCACATTGTTTCAGTGTGCGTCTGCACGCTTTCGTATTAAACACACTAAAACAATGTGCTCGTGCACGCCTAACAACATTCATAGCCGATGCGCATTCGTGAAATGCATTGACTATATCTGGAACCAACGCAACAGGCACTTTGTCTTCGGAAGGCTTATATCAAACTTTTTTTTTATTACAGGTACTAAAAACAGTCATATAGAGTATTCCATAGTTGGTGGGGACTACAAAAACAATTTCTCAATAGACCCTAACCTGGGTATTGTAACACCAAAAGGAGAACTCGATTTTGAACAAATACCTGGCGATAACGGAAACATTAGACCCATACATTTGACGGTAAGTATCCTTATAGAAAGGTTTAAGACAAAAAAACATTGTAAACCGATTATTAGATTAACTTTTCTTTGCTTAACTAATTATTATAGCCTATGGAGTTGTTGTCAAAATTTTTGCGTATTAAACATAATGTTGTGTATTCCTTTAAAAACTCATCATTGTCTGCAAAGTTACTCGAAACTTAATTTACGTAAAATATGCAATAAGGTATTTAAATTGCTCAGTATTTAATTTCGTTTCAGGTAAGAGCTCGTGATTTCGGCACACCTCCACTGTCGTCCACCGTGCCCGTCACGATATACGTGCAAGACGTGAACGATCATGCGCCCATGTTCCAACAGATGCTGTACAAACGATCTATACCTGAAGACATGCCTGGGGGAACTAGTGTTTTAGAGGTAATCACTTGTTCATTAGATCACCTCTATTCTAAGAATACGCATATGAATGAACTATTTTTTTTACTATATAAGCCTTTATTTACTTTAAAGAAAGGAACATAGTTTGTTAAGTAGTTAATTACAGTGTTTACAGATTTATAAATTTGTTTCCCTTGAAGTCTGTCCTTCTGTCATTTGGACACAAGACCTCCAGTCCTTTCCATCTTTTCTCATCTCTGGCCTAAATGAACGATAATATAATTAATCGAATAGTTATGAATTTAAAAAAGTTTTCTAAAGTAAATATACTTACTTACCTAATATTAAAGTTACAATAATATTTTTTTATATTACCATGGATCCGGCTCTAAAGACCATTTTCAACTTTTTGGAGCTTTCATGTACAGAGACAAAACTTTATCACATCAAAACAAAAATAGTACTTATACTAAAGTCTTAGATGGCTGGATCAGTTGCCATATTGAGTAACGGAATTTTAACGAATGAGTAATAAATAACAAGTCCGTCTGTAAGCAAATCAAAAGCATTTTACATGTTAACAGCAAGAAAGTCCTAACTAGTAGTTATCAATTTTATCTAGATGACACTTTAACCTTTAAGCTAATGGCCTTGTAGCCAACCACAGAACAAGAAAATATGGCAGGCAAAAGTGCAGTTGGCAATAAAAGCTTGTATTGTTATGTCTTTTTCTCTCTCTTATTGCCTTTTGGCTTAAGAAACAGTAAGTAATAAATAAACTCATGCGAATGACTCACCTTAATGACAACTCAAGGGAAAATAAATAAACACTTAACGTACAGTCAACAGCAAACTACAGTTTTATTGAAATATGGTTGATTCTATACAATAATAAACATCAAACGTTGTAATCGCAGATCTGCAAATTTACACGGTGATTTGACACGAAGAAAAACGAAGCTATGAATCTAATCCTTTTCCCAAGGGGTTATTTTAAAAGGTTAAACTTAAAACTACTCGCAGAGCGTTATGTGGGTAAGAATTGCCTGCCCTAGGGTATCAGAAATGTGGTAATTATCTAACATAAATCTAGCTCGTAGGTTGTACTCGAAGGCCTAAGTACGGATAGCTGGATTCTTATACTTCGGTTAGTTAGGGGTTAAAAAGATTTGAGAGTTAACTGGTACCTATTAGAATATCTCGCAGCGAGTCTGTTTAGTAGAGAAACGCTTCGATGGCTGCTTTCTATTAATTATGCCTCGGAGCCGTGGGTGAGAAACCAAAGTCCGGTTTATTTCAACTTTTTCCGCTTAACTGGGGTTGAATGGACGACAGAGCAGTGGTTGACACGTGGCTGGATACGTACGCCACTCTTCACCTGTGGCTCCTTGTTAACAATATATTTTATATGGTTTAGAATCCGGTCAATCAGTATTCCTCCTTCGATCGGATATCACGACACGAATTAGAACTCTTCTCGGCGGCTTTTATTAGCCAAAACCCTCTTGGCGAAATTCTATTGTGCCGACGAAAATTACAATGAATAGCTGCAAGATATTATTTAAATCAGGAACAATTACGAATCCAATAACTTTAACAGCGATATAAAATCAAAATTCTTTCCAACCGAAAAATTTTGTATCAATTCATATGAATCACAGCTGATATTCGCTGCGTTCCAAGTCTCGCGCCATCACGACGCATTCCGACTTCCTACACACGATCACTCATCGATGCGCGTGGACTGGACTGACATCGCGCCGCCGAAAGCGACTTCAATCGGATCGGACTTCCCGAAAACACGGTCAAACAACCTACGACATTACGGACAAAAAAAATACCATTTCAGTTCAAAAGCAGGCCTTAAACACGACTGCTTAAGGCCTGCTTTCACACTAACCTTTGGGATCTAGTATGAAAGGTAAACAATTGAATAAAAATCCTTGCGATAAGGGCTCAACGCCAAGGCCCCTGAAGTGGGCGAAGGACGACCATAAGAAATACGATCTTAATCTTTTTTTTTTTTTTTTATAAGTCGATGCCGCGAATTTTCGAACGGACTTTTTACGGAAATAAGGAAAAGGACATGAGGCATACTGCCAAAAAATAAATTTTATCATTAATGAAAACAAACTACCAAAAAAACTTCCCCTTTAAGGGAAATCGACAAAACAGCAAAAAAACCACGCTACAGTATCTAAAATTTAATTTTTGACAGAAACTTATTTACTAACTAAAACTTTATTTCTTAAGGTGAAAGCTCGCGATGCCGACGGATCATCTCCCAACAACAGAGTAGTGTATCGCATCCAACGCGGCGCGAGCGATAAGTTCGTAATCGACAGTCTTTCCGGGGTGGTCTCAGTGGCCAATGGATCATCACTAGATCCGGATAAGACCAACCCCAAGAGCAACCGTTACACACTCACTGTGGTAAGTTAGAAACACGACTTTACATACGAAATCGACTTTTAAAACATAAATCTCTCACCACAACCACATGAGAGGAACCGAAACCACCACGTAGTACTAATATCTGTATTCTGTATACTATGTGCTGAAACGCCAAAATAGCATAATAAATTGATATGTGATTTACTGAGTTATATCTTTTATTAGGTACCTACTTCCTGAAAGAACAATTTGTTGCTCTGACCGATACCACAGAATAGATAATAGTACTAGCGTACAGAAGTTGCACTCTGCAAAATCGTTTGAATAAATTGCGACTCTTGGTCCGACACAATAAAGTGCAATTCAGGTCGCACAGCGCTCCCTTCGCTCCAAAACATTTACCTAGTAGTTGTCCCTCTTTCTATCGCGTAGGTCTTATCTTTTCTGACGTATGAAATTTGTCCTCTCAGAGGACGCGCAGCGCTTCATCCTCGCGCGCGGAGTGACAGAGCCCTGTCGATACAGCATTGTAAATGTACCTAAATAGCATAACGAAATTGAAAAATGAAACAGTGTTTTTATCAGTACCCACGAAATTAAGATTATTTCATCTGTAATGCTGTAATGTTTTAGCTGCCTTTTACCACTTCTACTTTTAGCACTAATGCTATTTGTTTCTTTTCTTCACCAAAAATATAAAAGTGATATTAATGATCTGTTTACGTGCAGGTGGCGCTAGATGGCGGTATTGGCGACCACCAGCTGAGCGCGGCGGTTCTGGTCAACATCACCATAGTGGACGTCAACAACAAACCGCCTGTGCTGCACGAACCGGGCACCATCGCTGTCAGAGAGAATATAGAGGTAGGTACAGTCCACAGAATAGATATAAGTACTACCGTAGAGAAAGGAGACTCTCCGTCCCGCCCTACAATCAATTACCTCACCCCACCCCGCGAATTCGTGTGCCGAATCGTGTGCTCTTTTAATCATGTTTGTCAACGTCAACTTATTTTGATATTCAAAGCAATGCATCGTAATTTTCAGTCGTGAGTGTTTATCAACTGTCAACTTATTTTGATATTCAAAGAAATGCCACGCAATGCGTCGTAACTTTATTTACCAAAAAGTTCGAGTAATGAATTGAACGCCGCTCATACAGTACAAACTGCACGGTAGCCCTAAACTTACAAGTTCAGTAAAATTACGGAAGCTTTTATGACGAAATAGAAATAATTTGCCATAGCGGTCTTTCTTCTTTTGATCGTTAGATTAAATGGCTAGCTGTCATTTTGTAAATGAATCCAACAAATTTTCACTAATTTTTTTTTTTTACTCTACTGACCAAAATATTAATTTATTTAATTGCTTTAGCAAAATTGCTAATTGCATACTTTCTTTACTTTTTGCTTGATTTGGAACTATAATTTGATTGTGAATGTAAATCCAACAAAAAAAGTTACAACTGCGCTGTATTTTTTTGTATTCGTGAATTTAGTTGGATTCGTTTATATTAGTGTTCTATAATCACATATCAAAGTCAGATTGCAAAATTACAGCTTATTACCATTTAATGTTTTGCGAACCCGTAATTTTACTGAACTATTGAGGTTTTGTCAAACTTAATATTACGGAAATGATGTATTTACCGAGTTTAAAGCTATAAGACTAACTGTTGTTTGGTACAAACGTTAACTTTTATAATTTTGCGGCAGAACTAGGTAGTTATTGAACTCTAGCGGTTGGACTTTAAGATGAAATTGCCAATGTGTGACTCTTTTATTTGCTATATTATTATAGCGAGAAAGAGATACTACATCTACGAATCGATTTTCGTAATTTTTCTTCCAACACATTTTGGTTTTCGTTTACTGTCCAACTTTCATAATAATAATAAATAATAATTATCATCAACCATTTTAGACATAATTGAAAAATAACCGAGAATATAACTCATATGCACACAAGAAAGGTATCCATCTACAGCAGCGCCACCAAGTGGGATAAATTTTCTGAAACCCTACCATTCTCTTTAGTTCGGTACAAAATACACGCGCACAGCTCAAGAGCAAACGGACACATTCGCTAGATCTGAGGGCCTAGCCAAAGTAACATTCGCTAATCTTCGTTATCGCTTCGCTTTCGAAACATGTATGGGATTTACATAAGGTTTCGTTAACAATCGAATTTTAAAACGTCAAATCCATACATGTTTCGAAGCGAAGCGATAGCGAAAAATTTGCAAATGTTACTTTGGCTAGGGGGGCTGGCCACTAATTGTCTAATTTCAAAATCTATCGCTATCGCTTTCAATTGACAACGTTGATGCTTCTTTTTGGCACAAATAAAAACTTATTATAGAAATGCAGCAATGTATCACATCCATCTGTCAAATGAAAGCGATTGTGATAGATTTTGAAACTAAACAATTAGCCCCGGACGCATTTATGTATCAACTTGGTTTATTTTAATTCGTCTTAGGTTGGTAGTCTCATATACCGCGCCCAGGCATACGATCCAGACGAGCAACCTGTACTAAGGTACACGTTAGACAAAACAACAAGTGTAGCCAGGGATGAAGATGGAGTACTCATACCGACGGTCGAATACGACTACTTGTCTCTGTGGGATCTTAACTCCGTGGACGGGACCCTTAGGGTTGTGCGGTAAGTAGTTTTTAAACTTTCATTTATGCAATAAAAAAATACAATAATGCAGATATTCCAAAGCTTCAATAAAAAGTACACTTGTTTCTACAAACGATTTGCGTTAAAAAACGTAGATGAAATAGACTAGTTTACTATTGTTTTGTTTTACTAATGCAATGTAGGTAGGAAAATAGAAAAGCAGATAAATCTACTTTGATATAATTGACGCCTAAAGTGAAGAGTTGCTATTGGAAAAAATGTTCTTGAAGGTGGGTAAGAGCGGCCGCATATTGTAAGAAATTCCTGTCAGAAAAATTCTGACGGTCGCCGGAAGGCACTCGGTGCATACATTTTGTATTAGACCCCACACACTGTTAGAATTAGAATTTTTCTAACAATGTGCGGGATCAGAAAATGACAAAAAAATTCTTACAATACATTAACTGACGAATATAATCCAACAACGAATTTCAGGTTACTCGACAGGGAAAAGGTAGAAGTACTAAAACTAGTTATAACGGTAGAAGATATGGCAGCCATCGACGGTGGCCCCAGACAGACTGCTTCGGCCACACTCACTATAGTAGTGGAAGATGTCAACGATAACAACCCGAAATTCCGCAAACCGTACTATAGGACTTCGATACCGGAAAACTCTAAAAACGCGGCATATATAGCGACAGTTATAGCTGATGATGCGGATAAGAATCGAACGATGACGTATAATCTTGAAGGTATTTGATTTTTTACAACATGAGTACATAATTTTCTAACTATTAAACTTTTAAATAGTTGTTAGTTTGGGAATTGAAAAAAATGGTACCACTACATTGTTTTATTTTAGGGTTGACCCACCGACTGTAAGCACGTAATAGCTTTTTTTCATAATAGCATAGGTAAGTGTTATCTTTCTAAAAAAGTCATTTAGTTTTTTCGAAATAAAAAAAGGTGGTCTACAACGTGACAACTCTGAAATCGCAAAAAAAATCAGCTGTTTCATACAATAATTAATAATGAAAATATAAAAATATATGAAGCAACTGTTTTTTTTTCGCGATTACATAGTTGGTCCCTTAGTAAAAGTTGATCAGTTTGATGGTCCGAAGAAACGGTTTTCTCATTTTGCGTTAATTCATTAACACGTTGTTTATGGACTAAACTCAAATCTTACTTAATATTATCCTCCTAAAATCAATTGTAAATGAAAAGGATTGAAGTTTCTTTCATACTTCATCCTATCTATCGCTCAGGAACGTATTTGCTAGAGCGAGAAAGATAGCACTCATGTTATTATGAAAAAATGTGATTACGTGCTTACAGTTGGTGGGTCAACCCTTAAACAATGCAGTGGTACCATTTTTTCAATTCCCAAACTATTTAATAAAGACGAAAATTATGTATGTACCTGCTTGCCGCTTCGCACCGAAACTGGTTATTTTTATATCTGAAAATTGTTTTATAGGTCCAGATGAACTTCTCAGTATGGTGCACCTAGAGAAATCTTCAGGCGAAGTAGTGGTAGCGAACAAGATTGACCATGAAATGTACCCGTGGATCAACCTTACCGTCAAGGCGGTGGACAGCGGCGTACCGCCCAGATACTCCGTCACTGATCTGTTTATTCAGGTGAATATGAAAAGACTGAATATGAACAGCAAAAAAGTCTTAATACCACTATTTAAGGCGCAATTTGGAGTAACTTATTTAATTCCGAATTAGTAAAATTTTACAGAACAATTTATAGATCTTATAATTTAGTAATTTTTCACACTGTATGACATACAATTTTCCATCGCATACTTCATTATTACTAATGTAGTCTTTCCTTTCAATTTGACTTATGAAATACTAGTGGCCGCCCGCGACCTCATCTGCCATGAACAGTTCTTTTACTATTCCTCGGGAACTGTTCGTTTTTTCTGGATAAAAGGTATCCTATATCCTTTTCTGTACCCCTGACAACGTGTATACAAAATTTCATGATGATTGGTTCAATAGTGAAGACGTGAAAACGTGAAAACGTAACAAACAAACAACCAAACGGACTTTCGCATTTATAATTTTAGTAACGATTACACTTCGTTCAACAATAATACATGTATTTTTATATACAAATGCTCTTCAAACTTTCGTAGGTATTAGATGAAAACGACAACAACCCCGTATTCGAAACAACTGCGTTCGAATATCACGTACTGGAATCCATAGAACCAGGAACTACGATCACTAATGTGGTGGCCAAGGACGCGGACTCGGGCGAATACGGGAAAATTACGTATCTTCTCGACAGGATGTCTACTCAGGTTGGTATTTAAATGACAATTCATAAAATGCTGAAAACTCATTGTCCTATAAAATGTTAATTATAAACCTGGTAGCATAATCACTAACCTAGTGAGTGGCTAAAGATTCGGACTCTAGGCAATACGGGAAGATAACTTGTCTAGTCATAACGAAATATTGTGTTGGTATTGGTAAAAAAATAATACAAATATGGACTAAAGATTATTACAAAAAATAAAATCATTGTAATAATTAAAAGCTACTCAAACAAGTTTACTTAAAAGGTTATTTCTATAAAGTGAGTATTTATTTTATTTTATTTTCCTTAACACAGGGCAAGTTCCTTATAAATCCTGATACCGGTGCACTAACCGTGTCAGAGTGGTTGGACCGCGAAACACAGCCTTCATACAACCTGGTGGTAGAAGCCTGGGACAACTACCAGTTCGGGTACCTCAGTGGGGAGAGCAGGAACGCTTTCAAGCAGATTGTGTGAGTATATTAGATGAAGTTCCTCACAATCCTTGACACTGGCACTAACCGTGTCAGAGTGTTTGGACCGGGAGACGTGTTATCTTAGAGTCTAACTTAAAATCTGGTACATGTTTCATCTTGATACGCCAGCAAAAAAAAGTCCACACGGACGAAGTTGCAGGCGGCCGCTAGTAATACAATAAAACCTAACTACAAATACTATTCGTAGGGTCCACGTAGATGACGTAAACGACAACGCACCAATCCTCCATCTGCCGGAAGAATGCACCACCATAACGGAGTTCCACAACCACCGCGAACCCATACTGGCGGTGTCCGCCACCGACGCGGACGACAACGCGTCGCCAAACGGACGGGTGCAGTTCCACTTGGTCGCGGGAAAAGGACACGGTGAGACATTTACAGACAAATAGGTCACATCTTTAATAATGCCAACTGCCGGAAAAATGCACCACTAGTGTTCTACAACCATCGCGAACCCATACTGGCGGACTACAACGCGTCGCCAAACGGACGGGTGCAGTTCCACTTAGTCGCGGGGTAAGGACATGGTGAGACATTTACAGTCGAATAGGTCACATCGGAAAATTGCACCACCATAACGATGTTCCACAATCCCTAACCACCGCGAGCCCATACTGGCTGTGTCCGCCACCGATGCAGACGATAACGCGTCGCCAAACGGACGAGTACAGTTCCACTTAGTCGCGGGGAAAAGACACGGTGAGACATTTACTGACGAATCGGTCACATCTTAATAATGCCAACTGCTGGGAAAATGGACCACCATAACAGAGTTCCACAACCACTGCTGGTCTGGACTGGGTGTTTCCGCCACCGATGCGGACGACAACGCGTCGCCATACGGACGGGTGCAGTTCCACTTAGTCGCGGGTAAAGGACACGGTGAGACATTTGTTATAAATGTTATAATTAGGAATACTTACGTTACGTCATGGTATATAGAAACTCACATTGACGCCTGTAACACCTGTAACAACTACCGCGGTGCCGCGAAACCGTACAGCGGCACCGCGGTAGTTCCGGCATAGTTCCGCTATGAGTTGTCTTCTACCGACGACGATATATGAGGATCACATCTACGTAGCGGGTTCGCGTCATTGTTTTCGTGTGTGTCAACGGTTGGGGCCGCGCGGCCTCGACCGTTGTTGTCGTTCGTTGACCGACCGACCCAAAGGGAGTTTTTGGCGCCATTTTGTCGAGTACGGTTTGGTGTTTATTTTAATTATTTGAAAATTGATTCATAGTGGATAATGTGTCTTAAAATTGGTGCAGTTTTGTGGTACAAGTGTCTATGCAACTGAACAATATGTGGGATAATTGAAATAGGCGCGATCTTGGTTGTGTGAAGCTGAGACTTATAATGTAGTGGTAACTACCTCGGCAGAACTTACCGAGTAAACTGTCTTGATATAGGTACTTGTTGCCAAATGCTCCAAGCAGCATTGGAATGCAATGCACCCGCATTCTAATGTAAACTTAAACTGAAACAATACCTACCACTAAACTACTAGTGGCTCCGTGAGCTGTAGACCTCGAGTTAAAAAGTAGCTCAAATTGTATGTTGTTTAAAAAATAATCTAAAAGATGTCGCCACCTCTTTCTCCCACACTGTTCACGAGTTTTTCAAAGCACGTAGTAGGTACGTGCTGTTTGGTATTATTTGGTAGGTATATTCGCAGCTAGATGGCGCTTCTAAATTTAAACATTTTTCGAAATGGTGATTTTTGGTAAATTTAGAAAAACTGGCTAAATTAAAAAAAATCTATATTTATCGAACCTGCTCACAAAATTTAACGAGAATCTGTTGAGAAATGCGACCTGTAGAGGAAAATGGACAGCTGGAAAGTCGGACTGAAATATGTTTTTTTTTACATTTCTCCGTCATTATGTAAAATTTCAAAAAACTGGCGTGACAAAAAAATTATATGTAATTTTCGAACCTGCTCACAAAATTTGACGAGAATCGGTTAAGAAATACGACCTGTAGAGGAGAACATCCAACGCCAGAAATCCGGACTGAAATACATTTTTCTTGCATATCTCCGCCATAACGAAAAATTTAGAAAAACTGTCTTAACTTAAAAAAATCTATATGATTTTCGAACATGCCCACAAAATTTCACGAAATTCGGTTGAGAAATGCGACCTGTAGAGGAGAAAAGACAGAGCCGGAAAGCTGGACTGCAATATGTTTTTTTTACATATCTCCGCCATTTTGAAAAAAATCGAAAAAGTGGTGTGACAAAAAAAATCTATCTCATTTTCAAACCTGCTCACAAAATTTCACGAGAATCGGTTGAGAAATGTGACCTGTAGAGGAGAACATCCAGCGCCAGAAAGCCGGACTGAAATAATTTTTTCTTACATATCTCCGCCATTACGAAAAATTTAGAAAAACTGTCTCAACTTAAAAAAATCTATATGATTTTCGAACCTACCCACAAAATTTCACGAAATTCGGTTGAGAAATGCGACCTGTAGAGGAGAAAAGACAGAGCCGGAAAGCTGGACTGCAATATGTGTTTTTTACATATCTCCGCCATTTTGAAAAAAATCGAAAAAGTGGCGTGACAAAAAAATTCTATATCATTCTCAAACCTGCTCACAAAATTTCACGAGAATCGGTTGAGAAATGCGACCTGTAGAGGAGAACAGACAGCGCTGGAAAGCCGTAAAACCTGTTTTTTTAACATATTTCCGCCATTTTGAAAAATTAAAAAAATCTGGCTCGACAAAAAAATTCTATACAATTTTCAAACCTGCTCACAAATTTTCACGAGAATCGGTTGAGAAATGCGACCTGTAGAAGAGAACATACAGACATACGAAAGAATTTTTGCCCAACACTGGCAAAAATTACTTCCAAGAAGAAAGTAGATTGCCAAACTAAAAATAGAAGAAGAAGACCGACCCAAATCTGTGGAATCGCGTGTGTTAAATTAAATCTATGTATTAACTGCCGCCTATGAACACTGAACAGCCTGTTCGCATTTGTTTCGCTTGTCGAACTAATGGCGGAACCTACTGCGTTGTTCCGCGGGCGGAGGTATGCTACAGGCGTGTAAATCACAATGTGTTCTTTCCCTTATTGTGTTCAATGTTTTATGGAAAAATATTAAACACTAATAGAAAAGAAACTTTTGTATTAGTATTAGTTTCTCAATATTTTCTTCCTTTTCAGACCTTTTCCGCTTCGAGCAAGTAGGCGGGGATGCGAACACGGGTCGTTTGTTCGCGCGGCAATCGCTTAAAGATCGCTTTGGAAACTATACGCTTGTAGTGGAGGCGAGGGACTTGGGAGTGCCCGCTAACATCGCCAGGGGAGAACTCAGGTTGTGCGTCACGGATTACAACGACCATGCGCCTGTGTTTGTACATCCACCACAAAATGTTACCATTAAAGTTCCAGAGGTAAGTTCAGTCAGATATTGTTCATCTTTGTTTGATTCTTTTACTTGATATTTTTGTAATAGGTGTCAACTTTAGTAAGTATACCTATGCTCAGTAGGTGTATAATGTATTTAATTGCAAGAACCGGAACCGTTTCGGGTGCATGTAATGTATTGATATCTCGTAATCTCACGATGTTATGTTTATTATGTTTGCATATTAAATAGGGTTTCCCTAACAAAGAATGTATATATCGTATTTTTTTATAGCAAAAACAACCATACAGGATAATTTTGCGACCTCTTTACAAAATTAAATAAAAGTTCAAGGAAGTAATAAAAAAAAATTGGTGAGATAATTACGAATGATTTCTTTTTGAATTCACAGTTTTCAGCCACTTTTTATGTCCAAAAAATTTAGGCGCGCACGCTCACTCTCGCGCACGGGACGTGAGCGGGGGAAGGCGGGTGGTGGAAGGGGGGCTCGCGCGGGTCGACCGTGCTATGCGCGAACAGTGACAATAATTTCAAGTCGTGTAGGGAAAAGTTTGGGGCAAAAATGTAAAAAATAAATTTTTTTTTAGTTCACAAATTGATCGTACTGCTCTTATAGAATGACCTGACAAAATTTGGAAAGGGGTCCAAAAATTACCCTGTATCATGACATCAGACTAAGGCTGGCCCCAGACCTACCGGTTCCGTTTCTTTGCTTTGCTGTGCTACCTTGCTTGAAAGACCGCCGGCCAACCAGGGTAATTTTCAATCTATCGCATTTTGGGACTAGACCAAATTGGCAAGATAGCCATTAGCTTGGTTTTATCAAATATCATCGCCTGGATTGCGAAGTAGGAAGCTTTTAGGAGATATGCCACCCTGAACATGGACTCCGATCGTTAAAAATAACTCGATCGCTTATTTATACAAGATGTTTGGTAAAGCCTTATAAAACTGAATATGGTAGATAGGGACCATAATAAAACTGAACAACTTTTACTATGGGACCAAATCTGAAATCGCGAAAAAAAATGAACTGTTTCATACATTTTGATAATTTCGTTATTAACACGTTGAACGCCGTGGAATATTTTAACTATTTCCATTTAGGCCATGGGGGACAAGGTTTGGGCCACACATGTATGTTCCGTTCAGGCCACGGGGGACAACATGTGACCGCGCGATAGAGGTTATTTCAAACGTCTCTGTTGAGCTGGTGGATACGTTTAACTAACAAATCTGTATTGAACGGGTCCCCCACGGCCCCGTAGAGTAGTCAAGTCTAGTTGGTTTTTGAAAATATGTTATACTTAGAAAAAAAAATACATGTTTCTTGTCTATACTTAATACTAGCTGACCCGACAGACTTGTCCTGTCTTAGTTATGAATATTGAATTCGAATTGGTGTTATTAATGAAAAGTTGGGGTTGGGTTCAGAGGTGATATTAGTAGGTAGGTACCGTTCCCGTTAACGTTTGCTTTCTCGTTTTTATTAGGTTGATTTCTCGTTTGTGTGTTCGTTTGTTTCTCCGCAAAGTTTGTGAACGATTTTATACTAGCTTCTCAATGAGCTAGAGATTTGAAACTTTGAGTATAGGTCAGAATTGGAAGGCAATGCAATATTATGGTGTCATTGCGCTGATCTGATGATGAAGCCGGAAGAAGGCCACAGGAAAGCTATGATGAAACGATACAACCCCATCGTGTTTGGGTTCATTAGAATCGACTTGACGAGTACTCTAATGGGAGACGAGGTCCAGGGTCTGATGATGAAGCTGGAAGGCAATGACATAGGAACTCAATATTGAAACCATGCAACCCCATCGAGTTTGGGCTCGTTTGAATTATTTGTCTTGATTAGTACTTTATCGAAAGTCCTTAAGAATCGTCTCCTCAACACAATGCTCGAAGATCTCCGTAGTGCTTCCCAAAGAGTGGGTTTCAGGATGAACATGGATAAGACGAAAATCATGTCGTATGCCCATGTTGTGCCCGCTCCAGTTCATGTTGGGAACACTATACTTGAAGTTGTTGACCATTAAGTAACCTAGGACGGGTAGTCCAGATATGTAAGTCCAACTTAATCCAAATCGGATGGACAGCACTCCGGAAGCTTCGAAAAATCTTCGTGTCCGATTTACCTCAGTGTCTCAAGACGAAAGTTTATGACCACTGTGTGTTGTCAGTGATGACTTACGGCAGTGAAACGTGGTCGCTAACTATGGGTCTCATAAGGAGGCTCAAGGTCACCCGGCGTGCAATGGAGAGATCCATGCTCGGCGTTTCCCTGCGTGATCGAATCAGGAACGAGGAGATCCACAGGCGTACTAAAGTTACCGACATCGCTCGAAGGATTGCTCAGCTGAAGTGGCAGTGGGCTGGACACATAGCGAGAAGAACCGATGGCCGTTGGGGCGAAAAGGATCTTGAATGGCGACCGCGCACCGGACGACGCTCCGTGGGTAGGCCCCCACAAGGTGGACCGATGATCTGGTGAAGGTCGCGGGAAGCCCTGGATGCAGGCAGCGCAGGAACGATCGTTGTGGAGATCCTTGAGGGAGGCCTATACCCAGTAGTGGGTCTCGTGATATGATGATGATGATGAGAACTTTGTTAGGAAATAGTTTCCAGGGTCTGATGATGGAGCTGGCAGAAGGACACAGGAACTCTTTAATAAAACCACGCTACCCCATCAAGTTTGGGCTCGTTTGAATCGTCTTGACGAGTTCTTTGTTGGGAAATAGTGTCCAGGGTCTGAGGATGAAGCCGGAAGAAGGACACAGGAACTCTTTAATAAAACCACGCTACCCCATTGAGTTTAGGCTCGTTTGAATCGTCTTGACGAGTGTTCGGATAGGAGATGGTATATTTTTTTTAGTCTTAGCTCTTTAACTAAAAAGCAGTTTATTTACTGAAAAAAATATTTAAAAAACACAAAGAAATTACGTATCACTTAGAACGCGTTTTGTCTGTGACTAACGAACGAACAGAAAACTGCGCGGGCGTTGCGGGAACAGTGCGGTGGTCGGGGGTGGCCGACACCGCGACCCGCGCGGCCCCCTGTAACGGAAAACCGAATTTCTATCCTGGGAGGCCACGGGGGACATCTATTGAGTGACAGTTATATTAACGTTGAAAAAAGTAAATAAATTGATTATTTTAAATTGCGTTATAGATTTTAATGTATTTCCTGTCGAATAGAACAAAAAAAAAAAGAAATGAAATTTTTGACATTTCAATAATTTTTGATTGGCCCCGTGTACTAAAGTAATGGGGGTCACATGGTATCCCCCATGGCGTTCAACGTGTTAATTTTTGTATAAAACAGCAGTTTTTTTTTAAAACGAAAACTAAAACTTCTCATCGCACCCCAGACGACGATATTTGATAACACCAAACTAATGGCTATCTTGCCAATGTGGTCAGGTCAAAATATGCGATAGATTGAAAATGAGCCTCTTGGCCGGCGGTCCATGGTAGAACAGCAAAGCAAAGAAATGAAACCGGTAGGTCTGGGGCCAGCCTTAATAGCTGTGTTGCCGTCGTTATTTGTAATAGTCCAAACATGGGCGTACCGAGGGGGGGCAGGGAGGAGCAGCTGACCCCCCCCCCCCCCCCTGGATTTTGTTTACCTCCAACTAACTATCGATTGTTATCAATAAAAGTTTTTATTTGCCATACAATATATTTCACTAATATCTTGTTATCAGAGTGAAATATGTGACGCTGTCCAATATATTTCTTAAGTAGATAATTATTACTGAATATTTCGAATTTTGTACAGAACGCAACAATAGGCACCAAACTGGTAGACGTGAAAGCAATCGACGCGGATATTGGCCCCAACGGAGCTGTCCGATATAGAGTGAAACAAGATGCTGGCGGCGCGTGGCGAGCGTTCTCCGTGCACGCCACTACCGGCGCTCTCAACACTCTAGTGCCGCTAGACAGAGACAAACAGACCACCTACCAGGTAACTATAACTACGACGATATAGAGTGAGACAGCACGCGGGCGGCGCGTGGCGAGCGTCCTCCGTGCACGCCACTACCGGCGCTCTCAACACTCTAGTGCCGCTAGACAGAGACAAACAGACCACCTACCAGGTAACTATAACTACGACGATATAGAGTGAGACAGCACGCGGGCGGCGCGTGGCGAGCGTTCTCCGTGCACGCCACTACCGGCGCTCTCAACACTCTAGTGCCGCTAGACAGAGACAAACAGACCACCTACCAGGTAACTATAACTACGACGATATAGAGTGAGACAGCACGCGGGCGGCGCGTGGCGAGCGTTCTCCGTGCACGCCACTACCGGCGCTCTCAACACTCTAGTGCCGCTAGACAGAGACAAACAGACCACCTACCAGGTAACTATAACTACGACGATATAGAGTGAGACAGCACGCGGGCGGCGCGTGGCGAGCGTTCTCCGTGCACGCCACTACCGGCGCTCTCAACACTCTAGTGCCGCTAGACAGAGACAAACAGACCACCTACCAGGTAACTATAACTACGACTATATAGAGTGAGACAGCACGCGGGCGGCGCGAGGCGAGCGTTCTCCGTGCACGCCACTACCGGCGCTCTCAACACTCTAGTGCCGCTAGACAGAGACAAACAGACCACCTACCAGGTAACTATAACTACGACGATATAGAGTGAGACAGCACGCGGGCGGCGCGTGGCGAGCGTTCTCCGTGCACGCCACTACCGGCGCTCTCAACACTCTAGTGCCGCTAGACAGAGACAAACAGACCACCTACCAGGTAACTATAACTACGACGATATAGAGTGAGACAGCACGCGGGCGGCGCGTGGCGAGCGTTCTCCGTGCACGCCACTACCGGCGCTCTCAACACTCTAGTGCCGCTAGACAGAGACAAACAGACCACCTACCAGGTAACTATAACTACGACGATATAGAGTGAGACAGCACGCGGGCGGCGCGTGGCGAGCGTTCTCCGTGCACGCCACTACCGGCGCTCTCAACACTCTAGTGCCGCTAGACAGAGACAAACAGACCACCTACCAGGTAACTATAACTACGACGATATAGCGTTCTCCGTAAAGGTGTGCGGAAATGTTATATTCATATATTATATTATAACGTTATGCTATATTAAAATAACATGTTATTTTTTCTGTTATAATATAACACCTAATATTGTATATCTATAACAGTAATTAAAATATCGGAATATGTATCTATAACAGTAAATAAGTCCCACACACGACGCGGCAATTTAAACTAATTTAACTAGGTAGGTAAATATAAAAAATATTTCTTAATAATATACTTAACCTAACACTATAAACAAACAAACATCTTTACTATATTTTTTAAATTTGAGATTTTTGCATTCACAATGCTATTTTCTTTACTATAATTGAAAATGCGTAGGTAACTCGCAATATACGCTTGCGCGAGCGTCGCGTCACGTCACGATCGCAGACAAGCAGTATAATGTATAATATACCGACTGAACTGTGAACGCTAGAATATTAATATCATAACAGAAAAAATAACAGTCATTATAATTATTAGGTGTTATTTATAGGTGTCATATCAAAATTGGTTCGTAATGCTACGAAATAAAGTTGAATTTTGATAGAAAAAGGCAATACCTTAATATTTTAAATTGCTAAACTAGATGTCGCTAATCGCCATACAAGGAAAAGAAAAGCAGAGCAAAAAGCAAGCTAAGCTGCGAAAGCAATTTCAACTCAATGCTGAGAGCATGCTTTATTTATTCCCTTCCTTCCATTTTCCTAGATGGCGCTTGACTAATCATAAAAATATATTAGTAGCAGAAAAGTAATACATTTTATATTAGGTGTTATGGGTATATTTTTATATCGTTATAATATTCTCGTTATCTGTTATAACGACCACCCTTAGTTCTCCGTGCACGCCACTACCGGCGCTCTCAACACTCTAGCGCCGCTAGACAGAGACAAACAGACCACCTACCAGGTAACTATAACTACGACGATATAGAATGAGACAGGACGCGGGCGGCGCGTGGCGAGCGTTCTCCGTGCACGCCACTACCGGCGCTCTCAACACTCTAGTGCCGCTAGACAGAGACAAACAGACCACCTACCAGGTAACTATAACTACGACGATATAGAATGAGACAGGACGCGGGCGGCGCGTGGCGAGCGTTCTCCGTGCACGCCACTACCGGCGCTCTCAACACTCTAGTGCCGCTAGACAGAGACAAACAGACCACCTACCAGGTAACTATAACTACGACGATATAGAGTGAGACAGCACGCGGGCGGCGCGTGGCGAGCGTTCTCCGTGCACGCCACTACCGGCGCTCTCAACACTCTAGTGCCGCTAGACAGAGACAAACAGACCACCTACCAGGTAACTATAACTACGACGATATAGAGTGAGACAGCACGCCACTACCGGCGCTCTCAACACTCTAGTGCCGCTAGACAGAGACAAACAGACCACCTACCAGGTAACTATAACTACGACGATATAGAGTGAGACAGCACGCGGGCGGCGCGTGGCGAGCGTTCTCCGTGCACGCCACTACCGGCGCTCTCAACACTCTAGTGCCGCTAGACAGAGACAAACAGACCACCTACCAGGTAACTATAACTACGACTATATAGAGTGAGACAGCACGCGGGCGGCGCGAGGCGAGCGTTCTCCGTGCACGCCACTACCGGCGCTCTCAACACTCTAGTGCCGCTAGACAGAGACAAACAGACCACCTACCAGGTAACTATATTTACGACGATATAGAGTGAGACAGCACGCGGGCGGCGCGTGGCGAGCGTTCTCCGTGCACGCCACTACCGGCGCTCTCACACACGACGCGGCAATTTAAACTAATTTAACTAGGTAGGTAAATATAAAAAATATTTCTTAATAATATACTTAACCTAACACTATAAACAAACAAACATCTTTACTATATTTTTTAAATTTGAGATTTTTGCATTCACAATGCTATTTTCTTTACTATAATTGAAAATGCGTAGGTAACTCGCAATATACGCTTGCGCGAGCGTCGCGTCACGTCACGATCGCAGACAAGCAGTATAATGTATAATATACCGACTGAACTGTGAACGCTAGAATATTAATATCATAACAGAAAAAATAACAGTCATTATAATTATTAGGTGTTATTTATAGGTGTCATATCAAAATTGGTTCGTAATGCTACGAAATAAAGTTGAATTTTGATAGAAAAAGGCAATACCTTAATATTTTAAATTGCTTAACTAGATGTCGCTAATCGCCATACAAGGAAAAGAAAAGCAGAGCAAAAAGCAAGCTAAGCTGCGAAAGCAATTTCAACTCAATGCTGAGAGCATGCTTTATTTATTCCCTTCCTTCCATATTCCTAGATGGCGCTTGACTAATCATAAAAATATATTAGTAGCAGAAAAGTAATACATTTTATATTAGGTGTTATGGGTATATTTTTATATCGTTATAATATTCTCGTTATCTGTTATAACGACCACCCTTAGTTCTCCGTGCACGCCACTACCGGCGCTCTCAACACTCTAGCGCCGCTAGACAGAGACAAACAGACCACCTACCAGGTAACTATAACTACGACGATATAGAATGAGACAGGACGCGGGCGGCGCGTGGCGAGCGTTCTCCGTGCACGCCACTACCGGCGCTCTCAACACTCTAGTGCCGCTAGACAGAGACAAACAGACCACCTACCAGGTAACTATAACTACGACGATATAGAGTGAGAGAGCACGCGGGCGGCGCGTGGCGAGCGTTCTCCGTGCACGCCACTACCGGCGCTCTCAACACTAGTGCCGCTAGACAGAGACAAACAAACCACCTACCAGGTAACTATAACTATGATGATATAGAATGAGACAGCACGCGGGCGGCGCGTGGCGAGCGTTCTCCGTGCACGCCACTACCGGCGCTCTCAACACTCTAGTGCCGCTAGACAGAGACAAACAGACCACCTACCAGGTAACTATAACTACGGCGATATAGAGTGAGACAGCACGCGGGCGGCGCGTGGCGAGCGTTCTCCGTGCACGCCACTACCGGCGCTCTCAACACTCTAGTGCCGCTAGACAGAGACAAACAGACCACCTACCAGGTAACTATAACTACGATGATATAGAATGAGACAGCACGCGGGCGGCGCGTGGCGAGCGTTCTCCGTGCACGCCACTACCGGCGCTCTCAACACTCTAGTGCCGCTAGACAGAGACAAACAGACCACCTACCAGGTAACTATAACTACGACGATATAGAGTGAGACAGGACGCGGGCGGCGCGTGGCGAGCGTTCTCCGTGCACGCCACTACCGGCGCTCTCAACACTAGTGCCGCTAGACAGAGACAAACAGACCACCTACCAGGTAACTATAACTACGACGATATAGAGTGTGAGAGCACGCGGGCGGCGCGTGGCGAGCGTTCTCCGTGCACGCCACTACCGGCGCTCTCAACACTCTAGTGCCGCTAGACAGAGACAAACAGACCACCTACCAGGTAACTATAACTACGACGATATAGAGTGAGACAGGACGCGGGCGGCGCGTGGCGAGCGTTCTCCGTGCACGCCACTACCGGCGCTCTCAACACTAGTGCCGCTAGACAGAGACAAACAGACCACCTACCAGGTAACTATAACTACGACGATATAGAATGAGACAGGACGCGGGCGGCGCGTGGCGAGCGTTCTCCGTGCACGCCACTACCGGCGCTCTCAACACTCTAGTGCCGCTAGATAGAGACAAACAGACCACCTACCAGGTAACTATAACTTCGACGATATAGAATGAGACAGGACGCGGGCGGCGCGTGGCGAGCGTTCTCCGTGCACGCCACTACCGGCGCTCTCAACACTCTAGTGCCGCTAGATAGAGACAAACAGACCACCTACCAGGTAACTATAACTACGACGATATAGAATGAGACAGGACGCGGGCGGCGCGTGGCGAGCGTTCTCCGTGCACGCCACTACCGGCGCTCTCAACACTAGTGCCGCTAGATAGAGACAAACAGACCACCTACCAGGTAACTATAACTACGACGATATAGAATGAGACAGGACGCGGGCGGCGCGTGGCGAGCGTTCTCCGTGCACGCCACTACCGGCGCTCTCAACACTCTAGTGCCGCTAGATAGAGACAAACAGACCACCTACCAGGTAACTATAACTACGACGATATAGAATGAGACAGCACGCGGGCGGCGCGTGGCGAGCGTTCTCCGTGCACGCCACTACCGGCGCTCTCAACACTCTAGTGCCGCTAGATAGAGACAAACAGACCACCTACCAGGTAACTATAACTACGACGATATAGAATGAGACAGGACGCGGGCGGCGCGTGGCGAGCGTTCTCCGTGCACGCCACTACCGGCGCTCTCAACACTCTAGTGCCGCTAGACAGAGACAAACAGACCACCTACCAGGTAACTATAACTACGACGATATAGAGTGAGACAGCACGCGGGCGGCGCGTGGCGAGCGTTCTCCGTGCACGCCACTACCGGCGCTCTCAACACTAGTGCCGCTAGACAGAGACAAACAAACCACCTACCAGGTAACTATATGACGTCCGATATGGAGTGAGACAGCACGCGGGCGGCGCGTGGCGAGCGTTCTCCGTGCACGCCACTACCGGCGCTCTCAACACTAGTGCCGCTAGACAGAGACAAACAGACCACCTACCAGGTAACTATAACTACGACGATATAGAATGAGACAGGACGCGGGCGGCGCGTGGCGAGCGTTCTCCGTGCACGCCACTACCGGCGCTCTCAACACTCTAGTGCCGCTAGATAGAGACAAACAGACCACCTACCAGGTAACTATAACTACGACGTTATAGAATGAGACAGGACGCGGGCGGCGCGTGGCGAGCGTTCTCCGTGCACGCCACTACCGGCGCTCTCAACACTCTAGTGCCGCTAGATAGAGACAAACAGACCACCTACCAGGTAACTATAACTACGACGATATAGAATGAGACAGGACGCGGGCGGCGCGTGGCGAGCGTTTTCCGTGCACGCCACTACCGGCGCTCTCAACACTCTAGTGCCGCTAGACAGAGACAAACAGACCACCTACCAGGTAACTATAACTACGACGATATAGAGTGAGACAGCACGCGGGCGGCGCGTGGCGAGCGTTCTCCGTGCACGCCACTACCGGCGCTCTCAACACTCTAGTGCCGCTAGACAGAGACAAACAGACCACCTACCAGGTAACTATAACTACGACGATATAGAGTGAGACAGCACGCGGGCGGCGCGTGGCGAGCGTTCTCCGTGCACGCCACTACCGGCGCTCTCAACACTAGTGCCGCTATACAGAGACAAACAAACCACCTACCAGGTAACTATATGACGTCCGATATGGAGTGAGACAGCACACGGGCGGCGCGTGTTGTCTTGCAGAATCTGACTCCGATACTCCGATGTTCCGACTAGAACCTGACTTAAGTGTTTATTTGGTTATATCATTATGAAAACACTGAATCATCAATTGCCTAAAACATCTAGATACCAAGATAATTAATATAATAGAAAAAAAATTAGAAAAACCTACTTAATTATCTTAATATAATATTAATTATATTAGTTAATTATCTTAATATAAAAATAGCATTATAAATGCCTAAAATCTAAAACTTCAATAATTACATCTAGATGTCGTTGAACAACTAAGTAGGTAGGTTTTTAAAAAAAAAGGCAAAAGATGGAAACGTAATAATTTTTTTAACATAAGTTTGTTGCGTTGTGCGTTGGTTGTTCGTTGACGTGTTCAGAAGAACATTTCTCTAACCCTTTTTTTAATCTACCTTGTTGAATAGCGCCATCTATCGACATAAAATTATACTAAAATTGTTAGTTGTCAGAAAATCGCTCATTGATATTGAACTTTATTCCACTAGGCTATAAATTGAAACTGTTGGAAATAATATTCGTTCAATAAACCGTTAACTAAAAATATTTGTTACAGCTTAGGATAGAGGCTTATGATCTAGGTCTACCTACACCTCTCAGCTCAGACCTAGACCTAACTATCTACGTGCAAAACGTCGACAGCTACCGTCCCCGGTTCCCATACAAAACCTTCCATATGAACGTGACAGAAAACACTCCAGAGTATGGAGTGTACCTGCCTAGTGTGATAGAGAGAGATGCCATTGATAGAGGAGACGAGCCTGTTCTACCCGTCTGCTATTACATCGTGGAAGGGAATGAGGGCAACGTGTTTGAACTGCACAGGACTACGCATAAGTAAGTCTTTTATACTTCTACTAGCTTCCGCCCGCGACTTCGTCCGCGTGGACCCTAGGGGACCTTTGGCGGGGAAAAAGTAATCTATCCGATCCAGGTTAATAAACTATCAGCTTTTTAGGCGCGAAGAGGTAACAAACACACACACACACACAAACCTTTGCATTTATAATGTTAGTAGGATTTAAATATAGTAAAAAATAAATCAACAATCAACAGTCACCTCAAATTATGTTTCTGAAGAGTTTAATTACTAATGAAATAAATTAATAAATAATTTTAATATCTTGTCTGGTCCGGTTTTTAAGAATAGACCAATAGAGCAATTTTGCAATTTCTATTATTTTGACCTTTTAGTTATCAGCATCCATACTTTATTTACAATAATATAGATTTTATCATTCATTATTATTACACCCCCTCTTTTTTCATCTTCAGTCAATCTTTCCATGCCTTTGGTTGTCTGGAAGAAATCGCTTTTAGCGATAAGACCGACACGTTTGGCACTGCTAGTTTTATTGTTAACTAGTGGCCGCCCGCGGTTTCACCCGCGTGGTTCCCGTTCCCGTGGGAATATCGGGATAAAAAGTATCCTATGTTTTAATCTAGGCTATCTACTATCTGTGTGCCAAATTCCAACCAAATCCGTACAGTAGTTTTTGCGTGATTGAGGCACAAACATCTAAACATCCAAAACCCTCAAACTTTCACATTTATAATATTAGTAGGATTCCTGTATGTTTCTTGGTGTTAAAATAAAGTACCATCTATTCTATTCTACCACAAAACTTTCAGATTATCAACAGTCTCCCCCTTAGATCGTGAACAGAAACCGTTCTACAATCTTACAATATTAGCCACCGAAGACTGCATATCCACCCCCAACTACCAACCAGACGTGGACGCGGTGAGCGCGCTCAAAGTGTACGTGCACGTGAACGATGTCAATGACAACGCGCCGAGGTTCACGAGGAAGATATTCACCGGAGGAATCACTACTGAAGCTGATTTCGGGATCGAGTTTATGCACGTGAAGGTGAGGGAACAAAAATGCCCAGAACTCAATTTCCAAATTTACGCTGTTTGTTTTTGAGGAGTTCCGTTGTGTCATCGTAGTCCAAGTCTAGTCCAGAACGTTGCATCGCAAACCATGATTTGGTTTGTTTTGGATTGCCATAAACTTACCAAAACTTAAATCACTTTACTTATACTATTTGATTTTGAAGAGTTCCTTTATGTATCTTCGAAGTTCGAGGTCCAATAACAATGAAATTAAATTGTGACCACTCTTGAAGTATACCCTTTCAAACAAAAAAAGAATCATCTAAATCGGTTCATAAACAAAGAAGTTATGTCCGAAATTTCATAAAAACTCGTGCGATGGCGAGCTAAATAATTGATATTTTTCAAGATTATGAAAAAACTACTGGCCAGATCTCTGTAAAAAATTTATGGGACCACACACGAACTATGTTCTTTGAGTTAAAAAAAGAATTGTACAAATCGGGTAACAACTGACGAAGCTATGTTAAAACATACATAAAAAAAAAAAATAAAAAAAAAAACCGTCGACTTGAGAACCTCCTCCTTTTTTTGAAGTCGGTTAAAAATAGAGAAACTACAAAAGTTCAGCTTAGGACTACGCGCGCTCGAGCAACGCACACACATATAGACAGCTCTCACTGACCGTCGTCGTCGCTGCGTCACGTACTTGAAACTTGAACTCGTTTGAGATTCTGGTTATACAACAGAATATAATATATAGGTAACTAGCGACCGCCCGAGACTTCGTCTGAGTGGAAAGTTTTTTGCTATCCCTCGGGAACAATACTTTTTTCGAGATGAAAGGTACCCTATGTCCTTCTCTGTACCCCTGGGACTGATAACGTGTATGCAAAATTTCATGATGATCTGTTCAGTAGTTAATACGTGAAGGCGTAACAAACAAACAAACGGACTTTCGCATTTATAATATTAGTAAGGATAGAACGTTATACAGTGTCATGTGGTCATCGGTGAGAGGTGTCTATGTGTGCGTGAGCGGAGAAATGCCTGTATAAAATGCAGATTATCTAAATAATTATGAGCATTTATATTAAAACAGATAGCTTGATATCTATTTTTTACGAATTTGTATTATTCGTCCGCTACATATAAGGTAGAAAATGATGTACCAGGACTTCAGAGGATGGTCAAGTATTAAGAATACTTGTAAATGGATTATTGTTTTCAGTATTTTTTTTACATGAATTAATTATTAAGACCATGGGTCGCCAAACTTTTTAACCTAAGGGCCAGATTAACTCTTCCATGAAGTCCTAAGGGCCAAGACCTAGCTAGCTCGTCGTACCAACATACTGTAAATTACAGTATGTTGGTACGATCTTGTCCGCCTTCGCGGGCCGCATTGTTGGTGCTCGCGGGCGAGTCGGAGACCCCTGATTAAGACCGTCTCAATTCGTCGTCAATTCTTTAAATATTTAGACCTATAGACACAATATATGATAGTACTAAACATACAAAAGCCCATCCGCGCAGTACAATCGAATAATAAGCTACTCTCGCTGCACAGCAATAAAGTACAATTTCAAATTGCACAGCGCTGCATGCCTATTATTATAAGCGCCTCCGAAGCGCTTCTCTTTCTGTCGCGTAGCTCTATCTCTCTCAGCCGACACATGACATCCCTCGTGCGCTGGCTCGACTGAGTCAGCCGCGAGCAGTAGGCCTGTTTAAGAGAGAATGAGAACTAAAAAAAAATAACTGGAAAATATTAATTATTTACTATTATCTTCTAAACACTTGCACAAAATAGATATAAGTACTACCGTACAGAAAGAAAACTCTTCGCCCGCCCCTCAATCAATTACTTCACCCCACCCCGCGAGATCGTGTGCCGAACCGTGTGCTCATTTAGTCGTTGTGAATTGAATGCCGCTCATACGGTACAAACTGCACGGTAGCCCTAGACTTACACACACAGTTGCGCGTGTACAAAAACGTCATCTGACGTCATCTGGTTATAATGGCGCGGTTGTATTAAGTGTTTTATCTATGGTTGTATTTAGTGACCGGGGTGTGACACTTGACGGAAGTCCTGGCACATAATTTTACAACACCTTATACTTTTTTTTTAATATCTCACGCAGGCGGAAGACAAAGACGAAGGGGATAACGCTAAGATAACGTACTACCTCCTGGGCGACGTGAAGGAAACGCTCACGGAAGGGTTGGAGAACTTGGCGGTCGCGCCGTTTCTAGTCAACGTGGACAGTGGCGCCATCGCTCTCAACTTCGACCCACAGAAAGGCATGAAGGGCTACTTTGATTTCAAGGTAATCTCATAAATAATATAATACCAACTTACAAAGTAAATTATTGCTTTTATTACATAATGTCCTTGAAGTCTCGATCGACGTTAGATAGCGATGAATTCGGTCGATATGTTATACCGACCAATGACGTCAAATCGAGCGACCAATCATAATTATTGATCGGTATAACAAATCGACCATTTATCGTTGGTTGGTATGATATATCGACCGAATTCGTTTACTTATCGATATCTAGGTCTGAGACTTAATCGCACTAATTTACAACGTTAAAAAATACTCTATCGAGTTTTTTTACACGCGTTTTTTCTTTATTTATTTGTACATTTGCACTACATGCGACGAAGCTAAAATGGCTCGTTCTCACATTTAAATCCTTCAAACGTTACCTAATCGTAACTAAAATCCAATTAAATAGTAACTAATCCCCTAAAGGTAAGAAAATGGAAACTTTTTCGTTCTTATATGTACGATTAGGTAACGTAAGTAGGACAAAAATCAGTAAACTGAGCCATTTTGGCTTAATTATATTTGCCTCACTTTTGATCTTTTCATAGAGCGCTTAGTAGGGGGAACAATCGTTCTAGGTTAGGTTGTTATTATTCTAAGTGCTAAAGGTACTAGTACACTATACTCTTTTCAGGTGTTAGCAAACGACACTGGCGGTTTGCACGACGAAGCTCACGTGTTCATATACCTCCTCCGAGAAGACCAAAGAGTCCGTTTCGTGCTCCGCGCCCACCCATCCGAAGTGCGCGACAAAATACACCTATTCCGCGACCGACTCGCGCGAGTTGCCGACTCTCTCGTCAATATAGACGATTTACGAGTCCACGAGAATAAAGACGGGTCAGTGGACAACACTAAAACGGACCTGTATCTGCACTTGGTGAACGGACAGGATCATTCGGTGATGGAGGTAGAGGAAGTACTCAAGATTGTGGATAAAAATATTGAGCAGTTGGATGATTTGTTTAAGGTAGGTTGTCTATCGTTTTACTTCGCTTGACTTTCTATAAAATGCAGTCGAATCGAAATCCTTTAGGTTCAAAATGTACACTTCTCATAATGTACACTGGTCCCAAAAGGTACATTTCCCGAAATGTCCACTTCCCAAAAGGTGCATTTCCTCAAATGTCCACTTCCCAAAAAGTATATTTCCCAAAATGTCCACTTCCCGTAATGTACATTTCCCAAAATGTACAGTCAACCCAATTGAATCATGACCCACCTTAAGGTAATTTTCTTACAATCATTCAAATACAATTAGGTTGAAATTAGCTTGAACATTCATTACCTTGGTAATGAACCTGTTATCATTTTATTAGACACTGACAGTCACTGGCTAAGGCTATAATGAATAGATCGGACTGTCTCGACTATACTTACTCGTGACAACAACAGAGAAATCCTACTACTGTCTCTGTCATTCATAATTATTTTTCAATAATTTTTCTCATGGCTGACTAAGCTACTTGACATCTGACACAATGTCATTATGTCTTCTTTTTCTTCTTATTTTTGGTTTGGCAATCTACTTTAGGGAGTTATTTTTGCCAGTGTCCGGCGTTGAATAGTGTCATTTTATTTTTAAAATTATATTTTTTCTACAGTAAAAAGAGTTAGGATTATGAACCATATCTTATTCTATATTCAAATCATGACTGCTTTATTTAAAAACATAATCTAGTGCACTGATAATAAAGGTTAAAATTGCAAAGATTTCTCACTCGTTATGATGCATTTTTATTCATATTCAAAACGTACTAAGTGCAACGTACATGTTAAAAAAGAAAACCTAGCTATTTTAATGATTTTAAAGGAATTATCGGCAAAGTGGGTCATGATTCAATTGGGTCGACTGTACACTCATAGAACAGACAGGAATAACTGAATTTAACTGATTGGAGTACCGGATCATATAAATATGGAAGGTTATCTTCTATTATTCAAAAAAATATATATACATAAGTATATGTTTTTTATCCTATGCTGTTCGTTCAGCTATATACACCCAACTGATCTGATCTGCATTCTAAGAGATATAATATTATGTGGAAATCCTGAAAATGAAAACTTTGATCCTTATTATCTCTTAGAATGTTGATCAGATCGCTTGTGTGTGTACAAGTGATCTGAATCTCCTCCATTCACTGCCTGGGTGGCCATCATCAGATCACAGCTAGGTCAATCCTTGGCGTAGAACCAAGGCTTTAAAGTTGCCTCGTTTGTATGAAAATCGACTGGTGTCCTTAAGTCTGGCCACCAGTAACGCAGCATCCTGTATCGTGTAACTTTCTTTCGTGAAATCGTAAACACGGCGCAGGAGAGAAGGTTGTATTCTGTCACGGGTGTGGTCTATTCAAAAAACGCAGTTCCGTTTGACAGCTAACTTCTCAATAGCAAACGCTTACGAAGATCAACAAAAATAACTTTGAAATTTCATAACTTTTAGATTCTATGTCCTTTGGGGATAGTCTGCTTTGCAGAATTTCGCTGTCATAATGTACTTAAAACCGCTTCGAAGCCCTTGAGAACAGCATAGATGTGGACGATCTAAACAACATGGTGGTGGATACTCTCCGTACGGTAGGGTCCAAGACCCGCCGTTCCAAGATAAACTCTCCGACCACAAACTCCTTCTCATGGATCAGAGACGTGAAATGAGGCTCTAGAGCTCAGCGAATGCTCATCGTTATCGGCAGCTCAATAGACAGATATAAGTCAGAGTCATATAAGACAGAGCTAAGTCTTTGACGAGCGACCTTCGCCAATTTAATACGAATCGTATTAAAAAGGCTTTTGAGCGGAATAAAGGCTCTATAGTGTTCGCGAGAGATCTGTCTATTGAGCAAAGCCAGATGACGAAGCTGAAAACTGACGACGAACGCATCATTTCATCGAAGTCTGAAATCCTGAGGGAGATCGAGAGCTTCTATGGGCAGTTATATTCCACGCAGACACCTGTTGAAAGCAAGGCTAAAGACCCCAGAGCCAAGCTTACCCGACACTATACCCAAGATATCTCAGACATCAGCATGTACGAGATTAGTATGGCTCTCAAACAGCTGAAAAACAACAAGGCGGCGGGTGACGACGGAATCACTACAGAACTTCTGAGAGCGGGCGGTAAGCCGATACTCAAAGTCCTCCAGAAGCTCTTTAATTCCGTCATCGTCGAGGGCAGAACGCAGACGACGTGGAACATAAGTGAGGTGATTTTGTTCTTTAAAAGGGTGACAAGTCCCTCTTAAAGAACTATAGACCCATCTCACTTCTGAGTCATGTCTATAAGTTGTTTTCGAGAGTCCTTACGAATCGTCTTGCTCGCAAGTTCGACGACTTCCAACCTCCTGAACAAGCCGGGTTCCGAAAAGGCTTTAGCACCAAAGACACAGACAGCATCCATACGCTACGGCTTCTGTATAGAAGACGAGGAGTATAATCTGCCACTTTGCTTGGCATTCGTGGACTATGAGAAAGCCTTTGATTCGATTGAAACCTGGGCGGTGCTGCAGTCTCTCTAAAGGTGCCAAGTGGACTATAGGTATATCGAGGTGTTGAGGTTCTTATACCAAAATGCCACCATGTCGATCCGAGTACAGAACCAGAACACAAATCGTCGGCGAAGAGTGAAAACCTCGTAAATCTCATTTTTGTCTAGAACATTTTTTTGCCGTTTTTGACAGAAAACCTCTTATCTCACGACTCTATCCCACTCATATTCCATTTAAACGCGTACAACGCCATCTATTGCATTGTATGAAAACCTCGTCAATGACAGAAGCTGGTCATGAGTGACGAAAAATCGGCAAAAGTGTTCTAGACAAGAAAGTGGATTTACGAGGTTTTCACTCTTCGCCGACGAAATCCTATCCAACTGCAGCGTGGTGTGAGACAGGGAGACGTTATTTCTCCGAAACTGTTCACAGCTGCGTTGGAGGACATCTTTAAGCTCTAGGACTGGAAAGGACTCGGCATCAACATTAATGGCCAGTACCTAACACACCTTCGTTTTGCCGATGATAGTCCTTATGGCTGAGACCATGGAAGACCTGAACACAATGCTCGAAGATCTCCATAGTGCTTCCCAAAGAGTGGGTCTTAGGATGAACATGGATAAGACGAAAATTATGTCAAATGCCCATGTTGTACCCTCTGCAGTTCAAGTTGGGAACACTACACTTGAAGTTGTTGACCATTACGTATACCTAGGACAGGCAGTCTAGTTGGGTAGGTCCAACTTCGAGAAAGAGATCTCTCGTCGAATCCAACTCGGGTGGGCAGCGTTCGGGAAGCTTCGAAAAATCTTCGCGTCCGACTTACTTCAGTGTCTCAAGACGAAAGTCTATGAACAGTGTGTGATGCCAGTGATGACTTACGGCAGTTAAACGTGGGTCTCATAAGGAGGCTCAAGGTCACCCAGCGTGCAATGGAGAGACCGATGCTCGGGGTTTCCCTGCGTGATCGAATCAGAAACGAGGAGATCCGCAGGAGAACTAAAGTAACCGACATCGCTCGAAGGATTGCTCAGCTGAAGTGGCAATGGGCGGGACACATAGCGAGAAGAACTGATGTCCATTGGGGCGGAAAGGTTCTGGAATGGCGACCGCGCACCGGACGACGCTCCGTGGGTAGGCCGTCCGTGACGGACCGACGTGAGGGTGAAGATTGCCGGAAGCCACTGGATGCGGGCAGCGCAGGACCGATCATCGTGGAGATCCTTAGGGGAGGCCTATACCCAGCAGTGGATGTCGTGCGGCTGATATGATGATGATGATATGATGAATGTACTTAATATTTCGAATAGATTATAGAATATGTAGTTATTTAACGAACTAAGACTCGAAGGAAGTGTAATAAATGCTAAAAAAATAGCACCACGCAAACTACAACCGAGTGGGGCTAAAAAAGTACAACCAATGCACCATTTAGTCTACTAGGTCCAAACTAGGTTTCACCGCACTTCGTAGCCGTAACATATAGATTTGTTTGTATCGTTAGGAGTTCAACGTGCTGGACACGCAGCCGGCGGAGTTCCAGCCCCTACGCGCGGAGTCGCTGTCGACGAGCCAGGCGGTGTTCTGGCTCGTGTGGGCCACGCTGTTCCTCGGCGTGCTGCTGGTGCTGGCGCTGCTCGTGTGCCTGTCGCAGCGCGCCGACTACGTGCGACGGCTGAAGGCCGCCACGGCTACGGCATATTGTGAGTTACTACTGTTACTTATTGTTGCCTACTCGACTCACCAGACTTCTGGGGTGGGCCCGACCCAACCGCCTCCCTTCCCTTCCTACGCTAATGGAGTTTACCAATTACTACTGTACTGTAACAGGGGGGGGGGGGGGGGGGGGGGGCTCACTCTGCGATTAAACTTTTATATTAACCTACTGCTCAGACAGAGCTACCTACGTGACAAGAGAAAGTGCGATTTGAAATTGTACTTTATTGTCGTACGTTAAAGAGGGGCAACTACTAAGTGAATGTTTTGAATGACCAGGGGCCCTATTTTTGAATCGCTCGACGTAGCGTCGAGCGCTCGTTTCTACTGATTTTCGTTCGACATTTGACTTTCCATATTTTTGAATCGCTCGACCGCAACGAGTGCCCCTACCCACTCGTTTACAGTCGAGCGATACGGCACGGCGAGCGATATTCTTTTCTACTTAAAAGCAAAGATTTTTGTTTAACAGCCAATAGAAACATGGATATTACGTTCCGTTTTCGTTGTGGTGGTAGTTACCCTTTTCTCTAAATTCTGTATGGAACGGATAAAATCCAATAATTCATTTTATGTTGGCAGCACGGAAACGAACGATTCAAAAATACGGAAAATCGGCGTCATGCGACTTGGAAGACGAGTGTGACTTAAGTCGCATGCGACAAATCTATGTCATACGAGCGATTATGTCATACGAAACGCTCGGCTGGCGTCGAGCGCTCTTTTCTACTGATTTTCGTTCGCAGTTTGACTCAAATGTATGAGATATCGAACGAAAATCAGTAGAAAAGAGCACTCGACGTCAGCCGAGCGATTCAAAAATAGGGACCCTGAATTGAACTTTATTGTGTCGGAACTCGGAGCAAGAGTCGCAATTTATTTAAACGATTTGCGGAGTGCAACTTCTGTACGCTAGTACTATTATCTATTCTGTGCTCTAACTAGGGTTCCGAACCATAATGTTAAAACAGTGTGGTTTCACTTGCGATGTGGGATGTTCGCGCAACGGATAATCAATAACAAGACAGAATTTAAAGTAGTAATGAGCGTTTATTAAAGGCATACAGTGCCATATATATTGGGAGAAGGTAAGTGTGTGTGAGTACATGGTACACACACTACACCTCCCCCGTAAATATAAAAAAATTCAAACTAAAAGTATTTTTTTTTTAGTAAACATCAAAATAATTCTAATAAAAATATAAGATTTAAGCATCCATCAAAACATAAAAAATATCTTAATTCATTTTTTTTTCAAACTTTCAAAAACACAAAATATTTACCAAAAGACAAAAGCTAAGTTACACCACAAATAAGTTACTTATTTTTATTTATTTAACCAGTTGCTGACGATGACCTATAGTTAACGATTACATTAAAGAACAATCATTTAAGAAAAATCTTGTCACATCCGAGTTTACTTACAAAATATTTCATAATCCATTATTCGTGGAGGGCCAATCCACATTATCTAGACAAATCCATATACGCGTATCTCACATTTTACAATATTAGGTTAGGTACCTTTATTATCATTATAGTCGACTCATTTCATTTTAACATTTTATCATTTCATCTTTTTTTTTACATATAACTCATTTAATATCAATATAGTGGCACTTTTACTATCACATGTGTACAAATTTTATAACTTTTTCATTTCATCTTATACTTTCTTCATAATATAACAATACAGGGACTTTATTTTAAGGTCATACTCTGACGCTGCGTAGCTCGCGCACCTTCGTCATCAGTCGCCTCAAACTATTCTCACAGAGAAATCTCGTTTCTGCTATGATCGAATGAAGGATCAGGACCCTTATTTTGTACCACTTATATTCACTTTCAATACATCATCAATAATTCTCTTTTAATACATCTCTTCATATTCACATATAAAACTTCTACTTATTTCACTTTTACTTCATCTCGATCCTAAACCAACAAAAAAACTATTCATTTGTCCAAATAAATCATTAGTTGATCAGAATTTTAACTAAAGGATGATCAGTCCAAAAATAAAGATTCCGATTAATTAATCAATTCCTACTTTAAAATTTATCATAGCGATTCCAATCCAATACCTTATATTTATCCAATACTTGTCATAAAATTTCATTCGCTATTCCATACACTTTGAAATACCTACTCAAACTAAAAAAAATCCATCTCCTAAAAAAACAACGATCCTAAACCTTACTCATATTTTACATAATTATGGTTATTTTCTCATTTCCATGTTTATTTGTCTTAATCAGGAAGTTACATTTCCTAATATTTTTCTCCATTACAAACTCTTATCAAAACAAAACTTAGTTAATATTGTTTAGTAATGTTACAAGACAATCAAAGTCATTCCCGAGATTAAAATTACATTTCTTTAACTGATACGAAGTAGCAACATGAATTCAATTCTAATAATTTAACTTGATACTTCTAATAACAATCTTGCATTCTTGCTACATGAACTCCTTAAATGAAGTTGTTGCGCTGACGCGTTTTCGCTGACACAATGAAATATAAAACAAACTGACGAACTCTAGACTTAACTCTGGGAATTGCTAACTAATAAACTATATTTAGAACAATCAATTATTCAATTTGGAAAATGTCATTATCGCTTTTTAACACAATAAGATTGAATTTAAAGTATCTACGTAAGGTTTCGTTTTATAAAACCAAATTATTAATTACAAAAAAAAATTTTCAAATTCTTTGAAAAATAAATCAGAAACACATTAAACTTTCAATAAAACTTTTTCACTTCTTTTTAAATAACATTTAAAATTCAGCTTAAAACATATTCAAAATAAAATAAAAACTTATCTTCTAGCCAAGTTACATCGTCAACAACTGTTCTGCTATTTATTTATAACACAATGCATAGTGATTATATTGCATGTGAATAAGTATAAACTAATATGATTACAAAAGAAATAAAAATAAAAAAGACACAATTAAATTTTATTCTTCAATAAAAAAAAAGGTTCTAAGGAAAATTTTAGCTCGATAGAATACCTACCATTTTCTTTATGGATTAATTACTTACACAAAATCCAATTACACATATTTTATTTGAACGAAAAAAAAATGCACTACTATTAACATTTATTTTAGTGAGAGAGAAAAAATCGAAAATAGTTTTTTTTTTAGCACTGGATCACAAATTTCCGGTAAATTTCCCAAATTCTAATAGACTGGAACATCTCGCGGCTGCATCCTCATCAGACACCTGCATCACCCGGCGCCCTGCTCTTATCACCTTTCATCATCACCTCGACACCAGCACGCAGAAATTACAGTTTATTTCACCTTAGTTGTTAAATTTCATTTTGTTGAGTTTTTTATAGCGTTCAATTTCACATGTAGATTTTTTTTGTTTCGTGCAAAGAATTTACTCACCATAATAATTATTTAAAATATAAAGTTCAGAACGATTTCTTATAGTTTTTTTTCTAGTCACAAATTGTCTGGTTTCTTTCACTTTAAAAGTCACATTTTCACTTCTCAAAGTCACATAATGTTTTTGGTTCACTTTAGTACTATCTGAAAATTGGCTAAACCATCTGCCCAGCGCCGCCGATGGGCAGCACTGGCACGGTCGCCATGCGATGTGGGATGTTCGCGCAACAGATAATCAATAACAAGACAGAATTTAAAGTAGTAATGAGCGTTTATTAAAGGCATACAGTGCCATATATATTGGGAGAAGGTAAGTGTGTGTGAGTACATGGTACACACACTACACACTACATTAAAATTTTTACTATTAATCAAAATAAAGTAAGAGGAAATACTGTTATTTTTTCTAAAATACTGTTTATTTTCATCGTGAGATCTAAAACATAATTTCTTGTAAAAAAATATGGCAACCCTAACTGTAACTTATGTTGGTGACCCTCTATATTAATAAATACTGAATAATACTAGAGTGAATAGGCATTTCCTGGGCGAGCGTGCTACACCTTTAGTTAGACCACATCCTGTTTACCAAACAAGATTGGTCAAAATGCCTGCCCAGTTAACTATAAAAATAAATACTGCTACCTACCTACACAATCATTTAGGAAACTGAAGTTTTATTTATAAGCAGCTAGAACTAGACGACTCATTTTTTTTCGACTAATAATGGTTAAATCGCTTTATTATTTTTTGTCTATGTCAATTAATCAACAATTTTTATTGCATTCTCTCGTTAATTTATTGTAACTCTACCATTCTCGTTATCAATTCAAATCTATGTAAAGTAGTAATTGTACCTCAAAATGTAGCATTGTCCAGTAAATAAAATTGTAAAAAAGTATTTAACAATAAAAATAACATTTTTACCATCGCCACTCTAAAAAGTGCGTTTAATTCAACGATAAGAGTGAATAATAAGCGATTTTATTCACCGAGTGAATAAAAATAATTTAAATTACTGGCTGCTATGGAGCTATTCCATAGAGCCATAGTTACACAATAAAATTAAAGAAAAAAAATCCCGCCAAATTTAATTAGGTTCTGTGTCTTATCTTTGGGTTCTTTTCTATCTATTAAGGTGCGTCCAGATATGTTCTTTTGATCGTACCGTACCTCCGTTCCGTACCAGCGTTCCGATCAAATAAGTCTGGACGCTACTTTTGCCCGTTCCGTACCTCCGTTCCG
Organism: Agriphila tristella; assembly: GCA_928269145.1. Taxonomy (NCBI): domain Eukaryota; kingdom Metazoa; phylum Arthropoda; class Insecta; order Lepidoptera; family Crambidae; genus Agriphila; species Agriphila tristella. The sequence goes on along the minus strand of OV743439.1, from coordinate 8,111,114 downwards.
TACCACCGTTCCGATCAAACCGCCGAACGTCGCCGCGATCACGTCCAGACTAGCGCCGTACCGTACCTCCGTTCCGTATCAACGTTCCGATCCAATAGTAGAGCAGCCCGTAGTAAATTTAAATTACGAAAAAGGTTACCGTTTGCCGTTGTGATATAGTTATTTATTACAAAATTATAGATACTTTAACAGATCGCAACCTGCCGTAACCTATATTTGTATATCTCCAAAAATGATTATTTTTTTATTTTTCGAGGTTAATCACATGGTTTAGCTATTGTCGTGTTCTACAGCGCTATCTGTGTATGGCTACTTTTCACAGTCTAACTATTATCAGTGGCAATCAAACATAGCGCTGTAGAACACGACAATAGGTAAACCATGTGATTAACCTCGAAAAATAAAAAATCTCATTTTTGGAGATATACAAATATAGGTTACGGCGAGTTGCGATCTGTAAAACTTGGGTTAAAAGTATCTATAATTTCATAATAAATAACTATATCACAACGGCAAACGGTACCTAACCTTTTTCGTAATTTAAATGTACTACGGGCTACTGTACTACAACCTCCGAACGTCGGCGTCTCGCCGCGATCACGTCCAGACTAGCGCCGTACCGTTCCTCCGTTCCGTTTTTCCTTTGAACGGGGCGAAAAAACCGACTCGCGATGGATCGGAGCGTACCTGTCGGCGATCGAGACGGCGTACCTCCGCACCGTTCCGAACATGCGTCCAGACTAGCGTTCTTTGTTCGCGACGCTCAAGAGCGAGAGATACGGGTACGGGCAAAAGAGCGAGAGATTCGAGGTGGATCGGGGCGTACCTGTTCGGCGAACGAAACGGCGTACCTCCGCACCGTTCCGAACATGCGTCCAGACTAGCGTTCTTTGATCGCGACGCCGATCGGAACGGAGGTACGGTACGGGCAAAAGAACATATCTGGACGCACCTTTAGAGGGAGATTGAATGTTCAGTCTTACATCAGTCCATTCCATCAGTCTGGTACGATATTCAGTCTGCAAAAATACAAAGTCTATACAGACTGATGAAATGGACTGATGCCAGACTGATCATGTAATCTCTCTCTTGGCGTGCTTGTTTTATGTCATTGGAAAACTTCTAATTTCACGCATGGGTCGGTCATGGGATGAGTGATCAAAAATGTATTATCTCGAGTTCCTCCGTGCCTCGGAAGGCACGTTAAGCCGTTGGTCCCGGCTGCATTTGCAGTCGTTAACACCCATCAATCCGCATTGGGCCCGCGTGATGGGTTATGGCCCATCCTCCCACCCATAAGGAAGGCCTGTGCCCAGGCACGTATCCCCCCCCTTGGATACGTGCCTGCCTGTGCCCCAGCAGTGGGGACATTAAAAATGGCTGATGGTCATCTATAAATACTAAGTATAAAGTACTGCTAGGTACCTACCTATTTGTTTTCTCGCAGTCAATGGTAACAAGTAGAGTACACAACTCGTGAAAAAAAAAATCATCTCGGTCCTTTGTATCCCTCGAACTAAATTCCCTTTTTATTCACTTGTTGTATAATCTACTATTTTGTTGCAGCTACCCCAACCGCAGGCGAATCAGACATGACCATCCGCAGTACCGCAGGCCGCGTACCGAACACCAACAAGCACAGCACTAAAGGGTCCAACCCTATCTGGCTGCACGCCTACGAAAACGACTGGTACAAATCCGACGACCAACTTAGCCACTCCGAGCGAGACTCGCTGGACGAGAACGCTGTGGACCAAGACTTATCCAACGAGAAACCTTACTTCATCACCACGGGCGCTTTCCCTTCCATAGACTCCAATGAAACGGAACTACCGAACAACCAAGCCAAATACGATTTTTACCAACAACTGGAACAAATGAAAAATGCAAAAAACATGGAAACGACTGAGCTGTAATTGTGTAGGATTTATTGTATGTGCCTTTGTAAATTTTGTACCTACTTCTTCTGATTCTTTAAGACTTACAATAAAATAAAAATGAAATTTTAGTTATCTACATCATCCGATTGTATTCCTGAGCCTGACAGATTCAACAACATATATATTTTTGTATGTATAAAAAACCTGGGGACGTACTGGCTAACGTTCCGAACTTCAGCAAGTCTGCCGGGCTTCAAATTAAAACAGATAATATAGTACGAGGCATATATCTTGAAATCGGGTGGGGATTGCGCGAAACGCGTATTTTGGGCAGCGGAGAGGGGCGCGCGCTATTGGTTGCTCGCAAGTGCACATGCGCGAACTTATTCCCACTCTGTCGAAAAAATATCAAGATATATGCCTCGTACTGTATTAAAATTATCTGTTTTAAGTTGAAGTCCAGCAAACCCGGCGAAGTTCGAAATGTTAGCCGGTAGGGCCCCGCTCTATCGTCAATCGAAAAGCACATCATTTCAGATCATGTAGTTTCCTAATCCATTGTGGATCTGGGGCCCTATTTTTGAATCGCTCGGCTGGCGTCGAGCGCTCGTTTCTACTGATTTTCGTTCGACAGCTCATACATTTGAATTGATTTGTCGAACGAATGTCAGTAGAAACGAGCGCTCGACGCCAGCCGAGCGATTCAAAAATAGGGCCCCTGGCCGATGGATCTTCTGAGAATGAAGGTTTCCAGAAGTAAACGAGCAGGATTCTAATTTACTCATCAATAAGCACAGATTATTACGAATTTCGGTTTGCTACGCTATAATAATTATGTATCTCCACTCGATAGCCGATACTGAATAGCTATTTGAACTATACCCACCTATAGCACAGAATTTAATCTCTTATTTTATAGCATGATAATTGAACATGCCGGGTTCGATCCCCGGCCGGGTCAATGTGAAAAATCCTAAGCTATCTGCTAATAGCAGCAGACTGCTATACCCCCTTAAGTTCGAGAACCACGTTCCGGACTACAGCTGGGCCACAAAAAAAAAGTTGGAAATCCGACTTTTTGACTATGCCATGATGAAGTCGATAATTTGTCGGAATTTGTCGCCAAAAATGAGAATTTGTCGGTCTTGTAGTAACCTACCTACTTAAAAACGTACTACTGGCTTTTTGACTCGACGACTTAATATGGGTAGCTTTAGTATGTCATGCTCACTTCAAACATTTCTGCGGTGGTGTCGTGTGAGGCGGGTCGTTACGTTCCCTCAAATATGGTTGAGCGAAGCGATGGCTGGTTCATGCGTCATGCTCGTGAACGGGTGCTGCCAGTGGGAATGGGTCTGCTTCTGTCTGCTTGTATTAAGGGCGTCGGATAACTCGTATATAAAAGATCTGTTTTATATTGTCTGTATGTATGGCACTTCTTACTCAAAAAATATAATTCTTAATAGCTTACCTTGTTTTGATTTATTTAATTGCAATATTTTTACTTTCTATAGTCAGTAGTTTAGTAAAAGACCTATGAAAAGCTTTTGGATATAAATTTTCAATTCGATGCCTTAACATAGGTAGTCTTAGTATGTCATGCTCTCTTTAATCATTTCTGCGGTGGTGTCGTATGAGGCGGGTCGTTACGTTCCCTCAAATATGGTTGAGCGAAGAGATGGCTGGTTCATGCGTCATGCTCGTGAACTGGTGCTGCCAGTGGGAATGGGTCTGCTTCTGACTACCTATCTTAATGCATATTGAATTGTATGTTTTTCTTTTATTTTTATTTATTGTAACAGCCTAGACTGAATAACAAGTTCAAACTTTGAATTTAGCTTAAAATCTGTAAATTGATTAAGAAATTTGAAACTCATTAAGAAATGAGCTAATTCAATAATGTTATTTATTTGTTAATCTTTGTTAATATAAAGTCTGGAAACGATATACATACTTGTAAATATCGTTCCATCTGATTGATAAAGCTGACAAGTTTTTTGCGCCCATTTTTCTTGTCAGTTAAAAGACGTCATAATGGGTGGTAGGGTAAAAGAATTGACGATTTAAAAATGCTTATTATGTGAGCTTATTTAAATAAAATATATTTTATTTCATTTCATTTCTTGCGTTTAGGAGATACGTGTGGCTCAGCTGTAGAGACGTCTCTACAGCTGGGCCACACAGATCTCGAAAACGCAAGATCGACAAAATCTGATTCTTGGTGACAAATTCCGACAAACTAACGGCTACACACTCGAGTTATCAGATTCGCTATGACCTTCCTTTCTCAAGATACAGGTAGAAATGTCTCCACAGCAGCGTATCCTCACATATCTCCTAAACGCAAGACCGACAAATTCTGGTTTTTGGCGACAAATTCTGACAAATTATCGACTTCATCATGGCATAGTCAAAAAGTCAGATTTCCAACTTTTTTTTTGTGGCCCAGCTGTTATGTAGTCCGGCACGTAAAAACCTTTAAGTTTCCTCAATAATTATTTAAATTCCATATTAAAATAAAAGTCATTTTATGGAACCTGATTGCGGTTTACTTTTATTCCTTTTTGAGGAAATCAAGAGGTGTACGTATTTCCTTGAACATCGAAATCATCCATCGACATTATTATAAATCATACAATTTTAATCAATAAGACTGAAATGAGAGAATGTTCCTTGATTTTTGTATGAAAATAACGTGGTGAGGCGACTCGTTTTCTTTGAGACCCTGTGTAGTTTCTTTGGCGCTAGGATCTCAAAGCATACGTGACTATAGATTTAAGGCGCTTATAGCTATCCACTAGCACCGCCAATTTAATTATTTTTATTATACGTAAACCAAGTTATAAAAAAAGGGTTCAATGCCAGAATGTACACTCTGAACAGATGGAATAACTGATTTCAAAGTACCAGGATCACAAATATAGAAAAACTTTTTATATATATTTTTATTTTTAAATTAAAAAAATATATAAAAAGTCTCCTTTTGAAACTGGTGTACATTTCGGCACTGACAAAAAAGGAAACGGCCATATTGTCTTAAATTGTATCTAATATTTTTTAATAACTTCCAACAGTTTTCATTCTTTCTGTAAGTTTTAAAATCAATTTAAACCAAAAGTGGCTAAAACTAGTACCTACACTTGGTTTACGTGTAATAAAAAATAAATGCATTGGCGGCGCTAGTGGACCGTTATAAGCGCCTTAAATATTGGACAGTGACCGCCTTCTCAGCTTGGACGATCGTCCAAGCTTCACAGTCATCCAACAGAGTGTAACGATGCAGAACACAATGTCAACAGATCGCCTGTGAAAAAGCGCTTTTTATTGTGGACAGGTGTCCCTGCCTTAACCTCGACTTTCTATTTTTGTAGAGGGCATAAAACTACCAATAAACTGGTTCATTTACTTCGATCTACGATAAAGCAAGCGCCATCTACCATAAATGAGTAACATCACATTTTCCTTCATGTACAGTCACGTCTAAAAATACGTATAGACAGGAACAGGGTTTCTCAACCTTTTAGAAGTCGCGCCACGACTTGCGAAAATCTTCACGCCTGATTTAGGAGCTCTCTAGTTGTCTATTTTACCGCGCACCCCCTGAAAACCCGGCCGCGCCCCCCTAAGGCGGCCATTACATGGTCATGCAAGCGTCAGTCAAATTCCATCAGTCATGAATTACGTTTGATTGATGGAAAGAAGAAATCAACTTCATGCAACCATCAGTCACCCCATTACACGGTAGTTTAATCGTCAGTTACGGCCGTGACTGTGGTTAAACTGACAGCAAAACCTACCGTGTAATGGGTGCCTAAGAAACACTGGTTTAGAACTTCGTCACTTTGTTGTTGTAGTTGTGAGACAATTATCTAAACTGTATACATATTTATAAACATGACTGTTCGAAATTGTTATTCTCTCCCCAGAGCTCTTAGGAATTATGCCACTAAGTACTTAAAAAATTACTAACAAATCCAAGGAACCATCCTACACAATTTGATTTCATGTTCCATTTCACACAAATAAGAAAATAATGAATATTAGATTCGTTTCTTCGTGACACACACTGATTATAGTTTTTGTTGTCTGTACCCGATAGTAAATAGAACTACCTAATAAATAAATGAAAAATCGTGTGAATATGAGCTTGCTAGGTATACAGAATAGGAGATAGCAGTTCGTTCCTGCGACCAATCGCGATTTTGGTAAGTACCTACGTCGCGCTTCTAGCGATCAACATCAATGAAAATACTACTACTAGATATCTCATGCTTACCAAAAAATGTGGACTAGGTAATTAGTTTTTAAAAATACAACAAGCCACTAGTGACCTGACCTAAATCTCCGTTTACCAAGTGCGATTCAGCAGTAGCAGAAAAAAAAGTAGGTAACCAAAACAGATTCGCGATAAAAATATAGATATCATTTAGCCCGTATCGAGTTCATCACTGTTTACAGTCATTCATCATACCTATTTTAGAAAATAATAAGAATATAAAGTCTGTGAATTAAGTGGTACGCAATTTTTTTATGAAGTTAAAAATTGAGATATTGTTTATAGTAGGAAAGTGAAAATACTATGCTTTCTAACAATTTGGCAAATGATCTATTGCGTTGGCGACGCTTTTGTACTTTCATTAGAGCAGCCAGCCTACGCATCAGGAAGTTGCCTAAATAAAGCTCAGTTTGTTATTTACATACACAATAATTTATTGTTTCTTACAATTTAGTGAAGCTAAAAATACAAGTTGTTGATTGATTACAATTGGAAAAGCTTTAAATTTTAATCTCCCGTGTTAACGAAGTGACAAGCTTCATCCTGCAGCTGTTTAACACACTATTTGCCACTCGTGCCAAGACATTCAACGATATCTGATTCAATCAAGTTGGAACTAAGGAAACGAGGATGGTGAACTTGGATGGGATTCTCCCAGAAATCACAACGCAGGTATCCTTACAACCACAATATATATTAGATAAAATTATAATATAAAGATCGCCATATTGAAAAAAAATCTAGATTAATCGTAACTTATTATCTTATGAGATACACTGTAATTTATACTGAAGTTTAACTATTGGAGCGTTTTCAATCAATATAAAATATTGTGGATGAAAGAAAACTGACTGCCTCAATTGATGTCAGTCTGCTTTGTAGCACGCTACATTCACTAACTTAAAAAAGTTGTTTTCTAGTAAAAAAAATTAACACTCACTCGACTCCTGTCAACGAGCTCATTTTGTAATACCACTTACTTACATTACCCAAAATGTTCTTAACACTTATGAGCTTTACTTACATTTCATCGACAAAATTCCTAAGAGACCGGACAAGTGGTAAGCGAGAACGCTCCATTTCCTAAACATATGACTATTGTACAGTTTCACAATGCAATTTAGATCTAGTTAAAGTACAAATTCTTTAGGAAATACATAAATTCAAATGTAAATTTAACTAACCCTCAATTAAACGAGTGAAAGACATCTACCGACACATCAAGGTTTAACAGAAAATAATTTTGCTCTTATAGAAGTTTCTTATTAGAAAAAACAGAAACTATATTTGCACATGTATCGTGTTTACTTAGATGCAATAATTTGCAGATTAAAATATAGTAAACGACACAAAACAGGTTGATCCTAAGGTGACAATGAATTATTTATACAATTTCCAGTAATTTTGGGTCATTTATGAGGGATTTCGGAATATTGGGGAGCAGGAACAGGGGAAGGGTTAGAGCCCGGGCTGTGGCGATGTGTGTGTGTATGTGTTGCTGACGTCACAACTGACTCATCACATGGCATACTTCCTTGTCCACTCACGGGCTAGTTCATTGTACTTTTCTCTGTCCGTTTTGTAGATCCTAGCAATTTCTGGCACCAAAGGGTCGTCTGGGTTTGGATCACATAGCAGTGAGCAGATTGAGAGCAACACTGTAAAGAAAATAACACAAGTCATTTCATTTAATTATTTTTCTTTTTATCTGTTATAAGACAGAATCCTAACCTGGTAATTATTCATATAGTATAGGGCTGAATGTTTGACGAGTATTAGTTTAATTTAAATAAAAAGTTTGACTACCTAGTTACAGAGATAGTATGAAATTACCTTTGGATATGGTGAGTGCTGGTGACCACTGTGAACGCAGAATGTCAAGGCAAATGGAACCATTACTGTTTATGTTGGGGTGGTAAATACGTGTTGTGAATGCAACTTTTGGTGGTTTGAATGGATAGTCTGTAGGAAAATGTATAGTCAGGAAGAATACGCCTCCTTGATAGGGACTGTCAACCTGAAAACAACAAATTATTTGTGATTGATTCGGAAAATTTGTCGAGCTCTTTGTGCTTCAAAAAAGGGTTATATTTATAAATTATCATTTTTTTCGCCTAGACAAGAAAATTGATAATTTATAAATGGAAGCCTAATAGAATTAAACAAACACCAAAATTTTGGTGAATCTTTCAAATCCCATCACACTTTAACACATAAACTAAAAGGTCTAGAAGAAATCTTTATAGGTGCAGCCGGCACGAATCGTGAGCGGTGAGAGAAATTTAAGTAAGAAGTAATAAAGGATTACTGCGCATGTTCGCAGAAGTCCCACACCAAGTCCCCCATCAATAAGATCTAAAGTTGACTTCTGCGCATTAAATGTCTCCGCTCAAGATCCGTGCCAAGGCATGTACCCTTATTAGTACCTACTATGGTAAATAATGTAACCCAATTTTTTTATGAAAATTACAACAAACGATTTTAACATAAATTACAAAAGAATTTGTTAATTATTAATGATTATTAACTAAGACATGTGTGGACTGACAAAAACTGTTTACTAAATAGGAGGACAGTAAGGATAAATGGACTATAAAAACTTTAAAATAATTAAAAACAAAACAGAAAACACTATTAAGAGCTTATTAATTTGAAGAAAAGACAAGTGGAATGAAGTTCATGTATTAAAAACAATTCATTATTAAAAGATAAGTTTATGATAGTCAAGATTAATGCCAAAAATTTCACATTAAATGAAACAAGAATCATGATGAACAATTCATGGTAATAATTATAAACATTTACTTACTGGACCCATAATTGTGGCTTGCCAATGGAATACTGAAAAAAGTAAATACACCAATTATAAAGTTTGAAAGTTACCATCAATTATGAAGATTGTGACAAATCTCAATACTTAACAATATTTGCTCAGTGTTTTATATGTTTCGAACAAATATTTTAAAGATTTTCTAATTAGTGTTCTAAAATGTATAGAATTCTGAAAATCAATAATTAAAATATTAAATCATTCTTGAAATGAACTTTTGGACATAACCATTTTTCATCACTCAAAAAAATCAATAACAAAATGATTTCAATAGTCTCCATATGACATAGTTTCTCAGTATTATTATTAAAGAGACAATGAGTCACAAAAAGAGGTAGGTAGATCAATAGGTACTTACGATCTTCACCGTGTGGACCTGCAGAACATTGTGCGGGGGGATCTCTGCCGAGGTCTTGTAATTCCTAAACAATAAAACAGAAAACTCTGTACATTTCCAACCATTACAGGAAACACAATACAGAGATAAAACAACTTGTCACATCATCACTTGGAAAATAGACTTTATTGCGTATTACTCCTAATGAAAGATGCTATGTTATCTTTTTTAAAAAACTTTATCACAATACTTCTTACAGGACACCATCACGTCACAGATTTGAACATCATGATAGAAGAAAACCTCAAAATTGGCACATAATTCCGACATTTTATGTACGCCGTGTGCACAAATTGTCACCTCCATCATCCAGTAAAACACTGTCCTGTCGCAATATTTACATCGAAACAATAAACCATCTTTTCTGATAAACTTTTGAGTAGAAGAACCACGCAAACGGAATTATCCAGAAGAAATTTCAATAAATAGGTATTCACAATGACGAAACATTCACTACAAGTCTTGATGCAGTTTTTACAGCACACTATTTTTATTCTTCCAATTCCTCGAAATAAACATTAGATTCAACGATACGTACCCTATTAATTCGTTTTAACGCCATTTGATTATTTTATGATGGAATAAATCGAGTTTCAACTAGACAACGAAACTGTGAGCCAAGGACCTTTGATTAGAGATTGCAAGATGGCTCCCGTCTAAACGCAAAAGTACCACCCAAGTCGTTTTATGTAACAATAATCAGATATTTTTTTATAAATACTGTAAACTTTAAACACTTATATAAAAAATAATAAGAACTTATAATAAGAAACAGCAAGAATTAAAACAAGAAGCGTTTTTACTAAATTAACACACAATCGACGCACATAGACGTCGAACAGGAAAATCGACCATTTATAAATTTCGTTCAACAACAATCCATTTGATTTTTCAAAGTGATACCAGTACTATTTATGTATTTATTGAAAATTTTACTGAAATAAGGGCTATTTGGTTTAGAAGATGATGTAAATCCTTTAGATTATTATTGATTTCCGAAATAATGTTGATAAAGCCAACAAATATTCACATAAAATTCCAACAGTTAATAAAATGTACAAATATTTACTAGCAACACTAAACATTTGAGGAAATGACGTAGATCATGTCGAGGAAATTCTTTGAGGCGCTATTTTTGGATAAAAGTAGAAAAGCTATTTTAACGCACATTTTTGCAATTTGAAACTTCTTCTGGTGTGTAAATATTGAAAGTGACAAAAATCTATAACATTACTTATAGTTTAAAACAGGCATTTTAAAAATACAACAAATAAGGAAAAAAATTTTGTTGTATTTAAATCAACAGAAGATGAACTGAATAATTGCCACAGCCTATAATAATTGTAAAGCTGAGTATTCATGCAACCGCAAATCGAAACATACGCCTTACTTAAAGTAAGGCACTTTTTACCTCAAAATATTGAATTCTTAAGTATGTACCTATAGGTGCCGGCATAGAACTTGGCAAGACAAAGATGAGACAAAACATGCGCCGAGTTTAGTGTTTGTTGATACTCTTTTGTCTCGTTTTTATCTTGCCAAGTTACGTGCGGGATCGATCCAAAAGATCGTACCAATGGACATCAGGCAGAGTCCCATAGAAAAAAACCAAAGAATGTATAACATTTCTGTATTTTCCAAAATGTAGGCATGTATTTAGTAATTCATAGAAAATATTCAGATTTTTACGAAGATTTATGTTTTAAGAGTTATTTATGTTTGAAAGTATTTTTTTTTGGTAACCCCGACACAGTCATAGCAACACCACCACGACAACACGTTTCGTTAGCTGCGTTATGCTAGGGCCACACTACCGTGATATGCCAACAATTATGACCATTGATGAACCTTATGCGAATAGGAATAAGGAACATTATGGCCATAATTATTGCCATATCACGGTAGTGTGCACGTAACATTAGTGATACAGATTAGCACCACAATGTACGAGTCGGAACCAGATCAAACGGATAATCTGTGAACAAAACACTTTTGACAGTTGACAGACAGCCGGCAGACATTTTCTCTTGTGCCACAGAACAAATATACTCAGGGGAGACTTGTGAAATCGCTGACAAAGATGTCCGTTTCATTGATATGCTTTTTTTTCAATAATTAATTAAAGCTAAATGAAGGAGTTAAAAAATAATGTTGCTGCTGTTTTATGATTCTAGTAACATAAAGTGTTTATAGATAACAGAATTATGTTTATACACTTTTGGGTATCATGTGCCTGATGTCCTTTAATGGATCGATCCATGGATCAATACAATGGATTACGATCCATTGCGATCCTGAATATCGATACAAGGTACCCGGATCGAACATCCCTAGTACGGGAACGAGCGCGGAGCGCGGAGCCGACGGAATTCGCGCGTCCACATTGTGCTCCGTGAACCTGGCAACATTAGGTTCGCGGAGCGCGAGGTTTGCTAAAGCCATACATACGCCGATTTAGCTTCCTTACTGGGGATCCAATTTCAGATTGGAAACGATGCCCCGAATTGGATCCTAGTTGGGGAATTTAAGGGTTGCCTCCCTAGCCAAGGCTATATAGGTAAGGCAAATGAAACTTTGATCATAATAATTAATAATTGGGGCATAGTGTGATCGCTACATCCAATTTGGGTTCCTAGATTGGATCCCCAGTAAGGAAGCTAAATCGGCGTATGTAATCGAGGCTTAACCTAAGTGGGTACATCGGCCAGTGTTGCCAGATAAGGAAAATGAGAATACAGTGTTTTGGGCGTAAAAATACAGTGTTTACAACAAAAAATACAGGGAATTGTACACAAAAATACAGTGTTTTTTACAGTGCATTAAAAATATATTTGTATCATTAAATTTACCTTTTATTTATAATAACCTTATAATTTTATTACACTTACAGCTAATCCCTATCACTAGAATTTAGTCCAACGGCAAAGAGAATATAATTATTACATTTTCCAACGGCTCTTTCTTTGTCATAAATGCTATAATTCAAAAGTTTAAACATGGTTTTTGAAATTTGAGATTTTGGCATTCACAATGCTATTTTTTTCAATTTCTAGTATATTATTTAGTATTGAGTATAGCTTCAGCGGGTTCAAAATTTACGCAGTTGACACTTTGGCGTGAAATTGCTTGCTTTGCCAACATATTTTGGTTTCGATCGTTGCGTTCACTTGCCTATAACCTACCCATTCAACAACTTTTTAATGCACAGGGAACCCCAGCCAACGCAAGGAAAGAATCTCCTTACCCTACAGTGGTCGCTTGCTAAAAATAAACCAGATTGGTCGCGTGGAGTGTGGACTACACGTGTATGATCATAAATTTTCAAATCCATTCTTATGCTGTGCTCATATTTATCAATATATCGTGAACTATTGGCTTAGTAGAAATTACAGTGCTTCTGTCACTGTAATTTATTTTATACAGTGTACAGTAGATGACGCAAAAATACAGTAGATCTCCTGTAATTACAGTGCATCTGGCTACATCCCCTAACATTTAAGGTCCAAACAAATTATCGGACGCGGCTTACTGCCGCGGCTGATCTGAGGTGTGCAAACTATCGGATGTAGTAGGTCGCGGACGTAACCATAGACTAATATGACGTCATCGGACGTCCGATAGCTATCTGGAACGCAGGATGTTATTAGAGTGTGCACACTTATCAGCCGCGGCAGTAAGCCGCGTCCATAAGCCGCGTCCGATAATTTGTTTGGACCTTTATTTGTCTAGAACGACAATTATTAATAGTTAAGCCTCGATTACATTCGCCGATTTAGCATCCTAGCTAGGAACCAATTTAGAGTTGCCAACCGTATAAATAAGTTCAATTTTAACAGTAAAGGTGATGTCCAAAAATGTATGAGGTCTGGGCCACGTCTTTGTACAGTATACCAAAAAATAGATAAAGACACGATAAACAGTTTCTAATTATTCAATTTCTTTAAAATCGCTTTGTTTTCTGGAAGGAACATAAAACAAAATGCAAAAACGCATAAAAAAAGCATAATGGCGGAAGATGTTAACAACTTCTTAGAGCCAAACCGCACTGTCGACTAGTCGACGAGCGACTCGGTCTCCCAGCGACTGCAACTCAAAACGCACTTGCCGACGACTAAGCCAGCGACTCGATACAGTTTTACAATCCATACAGTTGTTAAGCGCCTTTGATATGGGGACGATGGTGCCTAAAGTCTATCTATCCTTACTTGTCTTATTAAGTACCTATGTAAACAGTTTTTGACAGTTTGTCATACGTCTTTTATACTTACTTAAATCGTTAATTAAAAATATGTTAATAACTTTATGAAATTATCATTTATTGTATTTTATAGACTTTACCATTTGTTGTATTTTATAGACTTTACTTGCAAATTTGCAAGGGTTTTAATTAAATTTAAACCTTAAATGGTTTTCTAGTTTATTAGAGTAATCAATAAAATCAGCAAGAGGAATACAGGGTGTCCGGGAAGTCATGGATAACCTTTTATCTGCCGATAAGCCACATTGAGATCTACAAATAAAAAAATGATAACTTTAGTAAAAGTCTTATGGTTTCCGAGTTTTTTGATGTTTTATGCAATTTTGGAAAATTTCTACCTTTGATCGGTTTTTTTCATGTCATTTCTATAATTGATTTTTTTTTCGATAACGGTTTTTTTTATTTTAATTTTGGATCATACTGCTATTGATTGGATACAAGAAAGTTACAGATATCCTCTATTAAAGACCTAAAATTTAGGTCGAGACTTAAAATTTTCACCTACAATTTTTTTTACCTTACTTTTGATCGGCCCTGGTGAAAAAAAAATTACTAAATAGAGTGTGCAAATTATTTTAAAAACTACTTCATTTCACAAGGATTTTAAAATGGTATAATATTTAATAACTTTTTCTTTTAAACTCTTGTTTTTACAATTTTAAGCCAAAAGGGTAATTTTTGGCAAGTGTTTGAAGTAAAGTTGTAATAGCAAAACATGTTTATTTTTAGGTGTGTGGACGTAAATAACCAAAATAACATGTAAATAAACCGTCTAAGTTGCTACGGGTGAGCCGATTTTTTCTAATATTTTTCATTATTTATTCATCTTAATATAAAAATAGCATTGTGAATGCAAAAATCTAAAAGTTTAATAATTTAATAATTAATATTATTAGATTACTTATTAGAATTTTCTTGTTTCATGACATTTTTAGTTGCGTTATTTTTAGATGTTAATGTGACAAGATTCCAGCGCATTTCCAATTGACGGGAATAATAATGTATTAATGCACGTTGGCGTTTTACACGGTCGCAAACAGGGTTGCCACTTTTTTGTTTTTAATAAAGTATTGGTTGCTATAATTAGGTAGACGAAAAAGTACATTGTAGAGTGGAAAAAAAGTTAAATTTATTTATTCAACCAAAAAATACCTTTAAAAGCTATAGCTTTTGGTAATATTTAATAAATAGTTGATTTCGTTCAAGTACCTGGCCGAGTTCAACAGGCTTTTGTAGTCTCGCTTTTTCAAAAACGTTACCCTAATAACCTGTTAATTTCGCTCCGGTAGGTACTTGGCCGAAATCAACAGGCTTTTGTAATCTTGCCTCTGCACAAGTACATTCGTTTAACAACTGTATGGATTGTTAAACTGTCCCTGTAGTGTTTTTGGTACAGTCGTACAGAATCAACTAGCTTTGCAATAAATAATCAATTTAAAAATAACCACATTTAAAATTATGAACACTCAAAAACTAAAACTTAACAACGAATACTTTTCGTCTAAGTACTTAAAATATGATTTTTTACGTCATTGAAACAATAAAAAGTATTAATTTATTAGGTAGGTTTATCTACAAGTTCGCTGATCTACAATGTGTTATCGTAAGCGGTGTGGGCGTATTAGCAAAATATGTCAGGACCTTTTAGTAGAAATCAGGCTCTTTGTCAGGATTTTACCATTGAAAATGGTTATCAGATGCAAATCGCCTGAGACGTATTTTTGACCATATCTCCAAGGATTTTGAGAGGATCGAGATAGAAATAGTACCAAAAGTTGAGGAATTTATCGAGACACATGTGAACGTTTGAATTTTGAAAATATACTGGTAACTTTTTTTGAAATATTGCAAAACTCCAAAAATTCCGGGTATTTTGGGGGGTGTTTGTTCACTAAATTTAAAATATTTTGTAAAAAAAAATGACTTAAGAAAAAATGAAAAAAAGGGTCCTAGGGTATTAGTTTAGCTACCAAATGGCGAAATAATTTTGAAAATCGGTAAATAATAGTGACCTGTAGGTGGTCCCTTTAGATTTGGAATTCTAGAAAAACGGGTGTTTCCGTACATAAAATGTTTTGTAGCTTCTATGATTATTGACCGATCGTCATGGTAATAGTGTTGAAAGATACAGAAGCAGACGAGAAGTGCATTCGTTGGAATTTTGAAAATCGGTTAATAATATTTCGGCTGCGTCGAGGCAGTCAGCAGGCGCTGTCACAATCTTAAAAATAAATAGATACTACCTAGGTAACTTAAAAATATAATAGGATTTTGCATTTGATTTGATTTTGGTTTTTCGTAAATTTTTGTATTCATTTTCAATGCTCCGATTCTTGCGGGGACTGCAAAATCTGTGAATTTTTAGATATACGTGGTATATCATACAGTGATATGATGATGACTATACAATACATATACCTATGTTTGCTGATTATTTTAGCACTGAGAATTGACCCAATTGCCATAGCAGATATCATGGGCAGAATTCATAAATAATAATAAAATAAAATAAAACCCGACCCAAAAGAACTAACTCTTGTTAATCCTTCACCTTCAAATAATTCCACTATTTCCTCCTACTGTTGTTTATAATATAAAATCTTTAGTATCGAAAGTCATTTTGTGCGCGATGATGCCCGGTCGACGCGACAGTCGCTCGCAGTGCGTGCGCTTCCATATGAACCCGTGTATCTCTCGGTCGCCGAACGACTCGGGGGCGTGGCTAGTCTACCGACGACTCAGAGTCGTCCAGCGACCGGGCGACCAAGTGCGTACGCGTCCATATAAACTAGTAGAAATTACAGTCGCTGTCGACAGTCGTTCGGCGACTAGTCGACAGTGCGGTTTGGCTCTTATACGTCTGTGTTAACAACAACCCACAGCACAGAGTAGGTAGAACTCAATGACAGTGACAATGGGCGCATTCTGCTAGACAAATCTTTGAGTCATCGATCGCCATAGAGAGTACATTTTAACCATGGATAGTAAAATATTGAACAATACCGGCAGCTAGACCGCCTATCTCAAAGCGAAAGCAATGCTCTATCCGTCCTTGTCATATCATAACACGATGACAAGGATGGACAGTGCACTGACGTCATAAACCAAAAAATAGACAAAGCAATCAAGCCGCAGGCCTCCTACACTCGCTCGTCGGTCGCGCGATAAGAGTGCTGCACGGTGCATGTATCTTGCGCACGTTGAGGCACGGGTTACTTGCGCGGGTGTACAATGCTATGGAGCTAGACCCGCTTTACGTGTTTCCACGCGGGGCATGTAACTTGCGCAAGTGCTCAAGTTGCGCGGGCTACTTGCACCGTGTAGAAACACTCACTATCGCTATACTTTCCATGGTTAAAAATGGCAATCGATGACTCCACGATTTGTCTGGCAGAATGCGCCCACTGACGGCTTTTTAACGGAGAGTTGCCATATTTGACGCTTTATTTCAAGTAAAAAATATTGATATGTTTTTATTAATAACCATTTAACCATGCATTCTATAAAATTATTTGTATTTTTCTCAGAATCAGCATATTTTTCTCCATCTTTGAGGGTGGTGTACATAGACGTGGCCCAAATTAGGACATGTCCTTTGCACAAATAACGGAAAAGTCAACATTTTTTAAGATTTTTTAATTTCTATTCTCATCTACAATCTTAAACAATGTTTACTTTTCCGTTAAAGTGTTAATTAAATTTTTAAATCGATGTTATTGTACAATATTTTATGGAAGTGTCTATTCATCGGGGCGCCTCGACGAATAGTATTTTTCTCTATCTAGCGGTGCGCACCGCTGAATAGCGCTTTCTCTAGGGATTGGCTATATGGCGGTGCCTCCTTTTTAGTTGTCGTAATCGTAAGTTCAACTATTCCAATAGGTAGTAATAATTGTGTAAATGCCTCTGTGGCTAGTGGTTAGTACTCTGCCCTCATAAGCCAAAAAGCGTTAACTCAACATAAGTGACTTCCGAGAAAATCTATGTTTTGTCTTTTTCATTTTCGCGTCAACTTAGGAAAGTCTTTTATGGAATATTATAACCTGTTTATAAATATTTAAAACCATATTTAGTATTGATACAAAAAAATATTGAAAAACTACGTATTTTTGCTTTTAATTTGAGATACCGCCGTTTTCCTTCAAATTACTTTGCTTTCGAAAATGAGTTACTGCTGTCGGCTTATGTGTTTGTATAGAAATTTCCATACAAATATTTTCATGTAAATTTTTGCCGAAAATCTAAAATAATAAAAATGAAACTAAAAGTAAATGCATTTTTCAATAATTTTATTATATTTAGGACAAATCAAGCACAAAATTGTAAATGTTTGGTCTATGCAATTATATTTTATATCACTCTGAAAACACCTCCTTTGCTCCGTTGCTTGACATTATATTTTAAAGGGATTTCAAAATATTACTCTTCTTAGCCTATGAAATACCATTACAAATGATTTCCTTCTGAGGGGTAAAAGTAATTCTTTTATTTATTTGTTCGCAACAATGCTGGTGATTATAGACTTACTAGCTTCCGCCCGTGACTTTGTCCGCGTGGACATTCGATATGTCCTTAACCTTTGACAGGGATAAAAAATATCCTATTTATAACCCACGCTATAAACTATCTGTGTGCCAAATCTCATCCAAATCAGTTTAGCTGTTTTTGCGTCATTGAGTAACCAACATCCAAACATCGTAACTTTCACATTTATAAATTTAGATAATAGTTAGGTAGGTATATCCTATCCTAAGCTGTAGGAATAAATTATTATCAAACACAGCAGACTGCGCTGAAAAAAGAATTACCCATATAGGCAAATGCCGCCAAACGCCTTAGAAATATTTTTTTACGGCCATTCGCATTCAAAATTATGGTATACCCCTAAGTCTCTTAGTAATTTTATGTAGAATTGAGATACGCAATATTTTCTAAGTGGATTTTCGACATATTTTAGAAGAGATAACGCTATTTGGCTTAGTCCATCAGATAGATAATTGATAAAGCTATCCGATAAAACAAAAAACAGAAAATAGGTTTTTTTTGAGATACCGCTTTTTGGCTTATGAGGGCAGTACTGGTTAAGAGCGTTGTTCTCTCGATCTAGAGGTCGTGGGTTCGATCCCTGCCGCGGGAAGCAACCTCTTTGAGTTGTTGTTTTTTATATTCAATTTAACCGGTGTTATTTTATTGCTGTGGTGCCGTTTTATGATACAAAGTGTTTGGTAAAAGCCTTGTAAATCCGAATATGGTAAATAGGGATCATCAAACTGAACGACTTTTACTATTGGACCAAGTTCAGTTTGATGGTCCCTATCTACCATTTTCGACTTTATAAGGCTTTTACCAAACACTTTGTAATACTATCTCCGCAAATTGCTAATGAACCTGGCAGCCATTTTTAAACCTAAAAAACGGAAAACAATTGTAGATTTTTTTATACCTAGACCCTATCTTATTAAAATTAATAATTCAATAATTAATATAACAAAATCACCTATTTAAATTTTATTGTTACATGTAGGCACCTAATTTTTTGTTGCGGATGACGTCTACGTGGATGTTAATATGACAAGGTTCCATCATGCAGATTTGCGGGAATAGTAATCCTCTATGGTTGTGGTTTTAGCAGGTTTGTTCAGTGTAGGTGTAGAGCGTAGCTTTGGTTTATGTTTAAAGATTTAAATGCAGTTTAATTGAGATTTGAGAGAAAAGTGTTTGCAATCATATTCACTTCTCAAGCTTACGCGCTCACTAGACATGAAATAAAAGACTTTTTAACGGATACTAGCGCGGTTTTATTGAAAGTACTTTGGTAATTAGTTGGTATTTGGTTTGATTTTTGATTTTTCCGACGTTTCGGCACCTTTGCAGCTGCCGTGGTCACGGGGGACTGAAGCTACTCGTGAGCCTACCCTCAAGCGATGAATTTTTTTTTAAGACGTTCAGAAATTAATATTTTACAATTTTATTTATCTTTTTAATTGGTTTAAGTTGATTTTGTGATTTAATTAATGCTAAAGAGAGAGAATCTACTGAAACTACCACCATTTCACAAAATTGGGAGGCCCCTCCAAGAAAGAAATGGCGAAATAAAACTTGGAGAGGAAAGCCGACCTCCGTCTTTTATATTTATTAATTTATTTGCAAAAGGAACTAACCGTATCATTAGATCTTGCAGTGTGTGTATGGGGCTTCAGCTTGTGAATGATGGGGTCCCAAGCTGGTGGAATTTTCCAACCATCATCTCTATTGAAATTAGGATATTTATTTATTTCGATAGCCTCGCGGAGCATTCTAGGAATAAATCTACGTTCCTTAGCAAGGATTTGGGGTTTGTCAAATCTAATGTAATGGTTGGGCCCCTCAAAGGCGTGATCACACACTGCAGACTTGTTATCGCGCCTATGTTTCATGTCAGCTACATGCTCTTTAACGCGGGTCCCTATACTTCTCTTTGTTTGCCCGATGTAGGAGAGCCCACAGTCACAATCTAGTTTGTAGACGCCTGCGGCTTGAAGGGGGATGTTACACTTGACAGGTCGTAAGAATTGGTTGATCTTCTTCGGCGGCTTGAAGTAAGTTTTGATTGACGCTCGCTTCAGAATGTTTCCAATCTTGTCAGTGACACCCTTCAAATAAGGTAGGATGGCAGGTTGACGCTCTACTGTGGCTGGTTTGTCGCGTTTTTTGTGACGAAAGCGTGGTACTTGCAACTTGTTTTTACGCAGTACTTGTTTGACGTGCTGAAGCTCAGCCGTCAGGTGTTGTTTGTCACTGATGCCAAGATCCAGGATCAATGTCCAAGATCCTACAACAGGCAAGCAAAAAGTTACTCGTGAGCCTTATCCGTGAACATCGTTCCGATTTGGTAGCATTAAATCAACAAATAGATCGCTTGTCCAATGACTTGAAGATAAAACTTGCCACGGAGGACTTTAACCATTACATTCTGGTGCTAAATAAACGCGAAACAGCCGTATACAACGAATGTAAGCATAGACAAATTTCTAAATATGAGAAGTTGCACAAACGTCATCATGCATTTCCGTACGATACGAACCATAGAGTAGAAGATGACACCCGTCAATGTCAAACCCGTGCAGTTGTCAATTTATCAAAACAAATATTGGATGAAGCTACTTTAAAAGTATTAAATAAGGGTCTGAATTTCGCGGTAACACCTCGCAGAATACCGTATGAGGATATTATCTGCAGCGTAGAGGATTGTCTAGTTAAAAATCAGATCAAAAAAGAGGACAGTGAAGCTATACGTCAAGATATTTCATCTGTTTTACGTCGTAGTAAACTGCCCAAGCAAAATCTTCCTTATGATGAAAACGTCGCGTTGAAGAACTTACGCACTAGACCTGAATTGACTATCCTTCGAGCTGATAAAGGTAACGCAACGGTAGTTATGGATACGTCGGATTATAACGCAAAAATACAAGAACTTTTGAGTGATGAGAAAACCTACAAACATGTTAAATGTGATCAAACCGCCAAG
Organism: Agriphila tristella; assembly: GCA_928269145.1. NCBI lineage: Eukaryota > Metazoa > Arthropoda > Insecta > Lepidoptera > Crambidae > Agriphila > Agriphila tristella. The sequence goes on along the minus strand of OV743439.1, from coordinate 8,089,966 downwards.
ATCCTTAATAACACGAAAGAACTCATCAAAAAACATTCAGAACAGTTAGATCTTGACGTCGATTATCTTATTCCATCCTGCCCTATACCGCCGAAACTGTATGGGTTACCGAAAATACACAAAGACAATGCTCCGCTACGTCCCATTGTAAGCCAAATTGACTCACCAACCTACAAATTAGCTAAACACGTAGCGAAAACACTCACACCACTGAGAGGTAATACATCAGCGTTTGTAAAAGATTCCTACCAGTTTGTCAGTGAGATACAACATCTACATCTCGCTGATGATGAAACTATGGTTAGTTTTGATGTTCAGTCCTTATTCACATGCTTACCAGTACAGGACTGCATTGATATCATCAGGAAAAAGCTAGTTGATAACAACATGCCAATTGAATATGCAGAACTACTAGAATTATGCCTAACATCTGGCTATCTGTTATGGAACGAGGAGTTCTACGTGCAAGTGGATGGCGTAGCAATGGGCTCTCCTGTATCCCCCATTGTTGCTGACATTTTCATGGAGGATTTTGAGGAGAAAGCACTAGCCACAGCACCAGTGACTCCCCGGTTCTACAAACGGTACGTAGATGACACTTTCACAATACTACCTAGAGACAGTGTCCCTGCTTTTCTTAACCATCTTAACTCCATAAACCCCAACATACAATTTACTATGGAGTTAGAGACAGATAATAAACTAGCTTTCCTAGACATTCTCATTATCAGGAATCCGAACCAAACCTTGAGCCATACAGTGTATCGTAAAGCAACCCATACAGACAGATACCTCAATGGTGACTCTCACCATCATCCTATACAGTTAGCTACCGTAGGGAAATCTTTGTTTCAGAGAGCCCGCGGCATCAGTGACAAACAACACCTGACGGCTGAGCTTCAGCACGTCAAACAAGTACTGCGTAAAAACAAGTTGCAAGTACCACGCTTTCGTCACAAAAAACGCGACAAACCAGCCACAGTAGAGCGTCAACCTGCCATCCTACCTTATTTGAAGGGTGTCACTGACAAGATTGGAAACATTCTGAAGCGAGCGTCAATCAAAACTTACTTCAAGCCGCCGAAGAAGATCAACCAATTCTTACGACCTGTCAAGTGTAACATCCCCCTTCAAGCCGCAGGCGTCTACAAACTAGATTGTGACTGTGGGCTCTCCTACATCGGGCAAACAAAGAGAAGTATAGGGACCCGCGTTAAAGAGCATGTAGCTGACATGAAACATAGGCGCGATAACAAGTCTGCAGTGTGTGATCACGCCTTTGAGGGGCCCAACCATTACATTAGATTTGACAAACCCCAAATCCTTGCTAAGGAACGTAGATTTATTCCTAGAATGCTCCGCGAGGCTATCGAAATAAATAAATATCCTAATTTCAATAGAGATGATGGTTGGAAAATTCCACCAGCTTGGGACCCCATCATTCACAAGCTGAAGCCCCATACACACACTGCAAGATCTAATGATACGGTTAGTTCCTTTTGCAAATAAATTAATAAATATAAAAGACGGAGGTCGGCTTTCCTCTCCAAGTTTTATTTCGCCATTTCTTTCTTGGAGGGGCCTCCCAATTTTGTGAAATGGTGGTAGTTTCAGTAGATTCTCTCTCTTTAGCATTAATTAAATCACAAAATCAACTTAAACCAATTAAAAAGATAAATAAAATTGTAAAATATTAATTTCTGAACGTCTTAAAAAAAAAAATTCATCGCTTGAGGGTAGGCTCACGAGTAGCTTCAGTCCCCCGTGACCACGGCAGCTGCAAAGGTGCCGAAACGTCGGAAAAATCAAAAATCAAACCAAATACCAACTAATTACCAAAGTACTTTCAATAAAACCGCGCTAGTATCCGTTAAAAAGTCTTTTATTTCATGTCTAGTGAGCGCGTAAGCTTGAGAAGTGAATATGTCAACCAGTACGGACTGGATGTTGCAAACAAATTCCGTCGGTTGGAAGATCTTAAGACGAAGCGCGCAAGAAGAATAACATCATTAAACTTCTTGAAGAGATGTCGTGATCAAGATCTCATCCCGCACTGTGTCAGGATTTCTCCAAAACATGACATACGAGGGAGCGCCAAGATCCTACAACAGGCAAGCAAAAAGTTACTCGTGAGCCTTATCCGTGAACATCGTTCCGATTTGGTAGCATTAAATCAACAAATAGATCGCTTGTCCAATGACTTGAAGATAAAACTTGCCACGGAGGACTTTAACCATTACATTCTGGTGCTAAATAAACGCGAAACAGCCGTATACAACGAATGTAAGCATAGACAAATTTCTAAATATGAGAAGTTGCACAAACGTCATCATGCATTTCCGTACGATACGAACCATAGAGTAGAAGATGACACCCGTCAATGTCAAACCCGTGCAGTTGTCAATTTATCAAAACAAATATTGGATGAAGCTACTTTAAAAGTATTAAATAAGGGTCTGAATTTCGCGGTAACACCTCGCAGAATACCGTATGAGGATATTATCTGCAGCGTAGAGGATTGTCTAGTTAAAAATCAGATCAAAAAAGAGGACAGTGAAGCTATACGTCAAGATATTTCATCTGTTTTACGTCGTAGTAAACTGCCCAAGCAAAATCTTCCTTATGATGAAAACGTCGCGTTGAAGAACTTACGCACTAGACCTGAATTGACTATCCTTCGAGCTGATAAAGGTAACGCAACGGTAGTTATGGATACGTCGGATTATAACGCAAAAATACAAGAACTTTTGAGTGATGAGAAAACCTACAAACATGTTAAATGTGATCAAACCGCCAAGATCCTTAATAACACGAAAGAACTCATCAAAAAACATTCAGAACAGTTAGATCTTGACGTCGATTATCTTATTCCATCCTGCCCTATACCGCCGAAACTGTATGGGTTACCGAAAATACACAAAGACAATGCTCCGCTACGTCCCATTGTAAGCCAAATTGACTCACCAACCTACAAATTAGCTAAACACGTAGCGAAAACACTCACACCACTGAGAGGTAATACATCAGCGTTTGTAAAAGATTCCTACCAGTTTGTCAGTGAGATACAACATCTACATCTCGCTGATGATGAAACTATGGTTAGTTTTGATGTTCAGTCCTTATTCACATGCTTACCAGTACAGGACTGCATTGATATCATCAGGAAAAAGCTAGTTGATAACAACATGCCAATTGAATATGCAGAACTACTAGAATTATGCCTAACATCTGGCTATCTGTTATGGAACGAGGAGTTCTACGTGCAAGTGGATGGCGTAGCAATGGGCTCTCCTGTATCCCCCATTGTTGCTGACATTTTCATGGAGGATTTTGAGGAGAAAGCACTAGCCACAGCACCAGTGACTCCCCGGTTCTACAAACGGTACGTAGATGACACTTTCACAATACTACCTAGAGACAGTGTCCCTGCTTTTCTTAACCATCTTAACTCCATAAACCCCAACATACAATTTACTATGGAGTTAGAGACAGATAATAAACTAGCTTTCCTAGACATTCTCATTATCAGGAATCCGAACCAAACCTTGAGCCATACAGTGTATCGTAAAGCAACCCATACAGACAGATACCTCAATGGTGACTCTCACCATCATCCTATACAGTTAGCTACCGTAGGGAAATCTTTGTTTCAGAGAGCCCGCGGCATCAGTGACAAACAACACCTGACGGCTGAGCTTCAGCACGTCAAACAAGTACTGCGTAAAAACAAGTTGCAAGTACCACGCTTTCGTCACAAAAAACGCGACAAACCAGCCACAGTAGAGCGTCAACCTGCCATCCTACCTTATTTGAAGGGTGTCACTGACAAGATTGGAAACATTCTGAAGCGAGCGTCAATCAAAACTTACTTCAAGCCGCCGAAGAAGATCAACCAATTCTTACGACCTGTCAAGTGTAACATCCCCCTTCAAGCCGCAGGCGTCTACAAACTAGATTGTGACTGTGGGCTCTCCTACATCGGGCAAACAAAGAGAAGTATAGGGACCCGCGTTAAAGAGCATGTAGCTGACATGAAACATAGGCGCGATAACAAGTCTGCAGTGTGTGATCACGCCTTTGAGGGGCCCAACCATTACATTAGATTTGACAAACCCCAAATCCTTGCTAAGGAACGTAGATTTATTCCTAGAATGCTCCGCGAGGCTATCGAAATAAATAAATATCCTAATTTCAATAGAGATGATGGTTGGAAAATTCCACCAGCTTGGGACCCCATCATTCACAAGCTGAAGCCCCATACACACACTGCAAGATCTAATGATACGGTTAGTTCCTTTTGCAAATAAATTAATAAATATAAAAGACGGAGGTCGGCTTTCCTCTCCAAGTTTTATTTCGCCATTTCTTTCTTGGAGGGGCCTCCCAATTTTGTGAAATGGTGGTAGTTTCAGTAGATTCTCTCTCTTTAGCATTAATTAAATCACAAAATCAACTTAAACCAATTAAAAAGATAAATAAAATTGTAAAATATTAATTTCTGAACGTCTTAAAAAAAAATTCATCGCTTGAGGGTAGGCTCACGAGTAGCTTCAGTCCCCCGTGACCACGGCAGCTGCAAAGGTGCCGAAACGTCGGAAAAATCAAAAATCAAACCAAATACCAACTAATTACCAAAGTACTTTCAATAAAACCGCGCTAGTATCCGTTAAAAAGTCTTTTATTTCATGTCTAGTGAGCGCGTAAGCTTGAGAAGTGAATATGTCAACCAGTACGGACTGGATGTTGCAAACAAATTCCGTCGGTTGGAAGATCTTAAGACGAAGCGCGCAAGAAGAATAACATCATTAAACTTCTTGAAGAGATGTCGTGATCAAGATCTCATCCCGCACTGTGTCAGGATTTCTCCAAAACATGACATACGAGGGAGCGCCAAGATCCTACAACAGGCAAGCAAAAAGTTACTCGTGAGCCTTATCCGTGAACATCGTTCCGATTTGGTAGCATTAAATCAACAAATAGATCGCTTGTCCAATGACTTGAAGATAAAACTTGCCACGGAGGACTTTAACCATTACATTCTGGTGCTAAATAAACGCGAAACAGCCGTATACAACGAATGTAAGCATAGACAAATTTCTAAATATGAGAAGTTGCACAAACGTCATCATGCATTTCCGTACGATACGAACCATAGAGTAGAAGATGACACCCGTCAATGTCAAACCCGTGCAGTTGTCAATTTATCAAAACAAATATTGGATGAAGCTACTTTAAAAGTATTAAATAAGGGTCTGAATTTCGCGGTAACACCTCGCAGAATACCGTATGAGGATATTATCTGCAGCGTAGAGGATTGTCTAGTTAAAAATCAGATCAAAAAAGAGGACAGTGAAGCTATACGTCAAGATATTTCATCTGTTTTACGTCGTAGTAAACTGCCCAAGCAAAATCTTCCTTATGATGAAAACGTCGCGTTGAAGAACTTACGCACTAGACCTGAATTGACTATCCTTCGAGCTGATAAAGGTAACGCAACGGTAGTTATGGATACGTCGGATTATAACGCAAAAATACAAGAACTTTTGAGTGATGAGAAAACCTACAAACATGTTAAATGTGATCAAACCGCCAAGATCCTTAATAACACGAAAGAACTCATCAAAAAACATTCAGAACAGTTAGATCTTGACGTCGATTATCTTATTCCATCCTGCCCTATACCGCCGAAACTGTATGGGTTACCGAAAATACACAAAGACAATGCTCCGCTACGTCCCATTGTAAGCCAAATTGACTCACCAACCTACAAATTAGCTAAACACGTAGCGAAAACACTCACACCACTGAGAGGTAATACATCAGCGTTTGTAAAAGATTCCTACCAGTTTGTCAGTGAGATACAACATCTACATCTCGCTGATGATGAAACTATGGTTAGTTTTGATGTTCAGTCCTTATTCACATGCTTACCAGTACAGGACTGCATTGATATCATCAGGAAAAAGCTAGTTGATAACAACATGCCAATTGAATATGCAGAACTACTAGAATTATGCCTAACATCTGGCTATCTGTTATGGAACGAGGAGTTCTACGTGCAAGTGGATGGCGTAGCAATGGGCTCTCCTGTATCCCCCATTGTTGCTGACATTTTCATGGAGGATTTTGAGGAGAAAGCACTAGCCACAGCACCAGTGACTCCCCGGTTCTACAAACGGTACGTAGATGACACTTTCACAATACTACCTAGAGACAGTGTCCCTGCTTTTCTTAACCATCTTAACTCCATAAACCCCAACATACAATTTACTATGGAGTTAGAGACAGATAATAAACTAGCTTTCCTAGACATTCTCATTATCAGGAATCCGAACCAAACCTTGAGCCATACAGTGTATCGTAAAGCAACCCATACAGACAGATACCTCAATGGTGACTCTCACCATCATCCTATACAGTTAGCTACCGTAGGGAAATCTTTGTTTCAGAGAGCCCGCGGCATCAGTGACAAACAACACCTGACGGCTGAGCTTCAGCACGTCAAACAAGTACTGCGTAAAAACAAGTTGCAAGTACCACGCTTTCGTCACAAAAAACGCGACAAACCAGCCACAGTAGAGCGTCAACCTGCCATCCTACCTTATTTGAAGGGTGTCACTGACAAGATTGGAAACATTCTGAAGCGAGCGTCAATCAAAACTTACTTCAAGCCGCCGAAGAAGATCAACCAATTCTTACGACCTGTCAAGTGTAACATCCCCCTTCAAGCCGCAGGCGTCTACAAACTAGATTGTGACTGTGGGCTCTCCTACATCGGGCAAACAAAGAGAAGTATAGGGACCCGCGTTAAAGAGCATGTAGCTGACATGAAACATAGGCGCGATAACAAGTCTGCAGTGTGTGATCACGCCTTTGAGGGGCCCAACCATTACATTAGATTTGACAAACCCCAAATCCTTGCTAAGGAACGTAGATTTATTCCTAGAATGCTCCGCGAGGCTATCGAAATAAATAAATATCCTAATTTCAATAGAGATGATGGTTGGAAAATTCCACCAGCTTGGGACCCCATCATTCACAAGCTGAAGCCCCATACACACACTGCAAGATCTAATGATACGGTTAGTTCCTTTTGCAAATAAATTAATAAATATAAAAGACGGAGGTCGGCTTTCCTCTCCAAGTTTTATTTCGCCATTTCTTTCTTGGAGGGGCCTCCCAATTTTGTGAAATGGTGGTAGTTTCAGTAGATTCTCTCTCTTTAGCATTAATTAAATCACAAAATCAACTTAAACCAATTAAAAAGATAAATAAAATTGTAAAATATTAATTTCTGAACGTCTTAAAAAAAAAATTCATCGCTTGAGGGTAGGCTCACGAGTAGCTTCAGTCCCCCGTGACCACGGCAGCTGCAAAGGTGCCGAAACGTCGGAAAAATCAAAAATCAAACCAAATACCAACTAATTACCAAAGTACTTTCAATAAAACCGCGCTAGTATCCGTTAAAAAGTCTTTTATTTCATGTCTAGTGAGCGCGTAAGCTTGAGAAGTGAATATGTCAACCAGTACGGACTGGATGTTGCAAACAAATTCCGTCGGTTGGAAGATCTTAAGACGAAGCGCGCAAGAAGAATAACATCATTAAACTTCTTGAAGAGATGTCGTGATCAAGATCTCATCCCGCACTGTGTCAGGATTTCTCCAAAACATGACATACGAGGGAGCGCCAAGATCCTACAACAGGCAAGCAAAAAGTTACTCGTGAGCCTTATCCGTGAACATCGTTCCGATTTGGTAGCATTAAATCAACAAATAGATCGCTTGTCCAATGACTTGAAGATAAAACTTGCCACGGAGGACTTTAACCATTACATTCTGGTGCTAAATAAACGCGAAACAGCCGTATACAACGAATGTAAGCATAGACAAATTTCTAAATATGAGAAGTTGCACAAACGTCATCATGCATTTCCGTACGATACGAACCATAGAGTAGAAGATGACACCCGTCAATGTCAAACCCGTGCAGTTGTCAATTTATCAAAACAAATATTGGATGAAGCTACTTTAAAAGTATTAAATAAGGGTCTGAATTTCGCGGTAACACCTCGCAGAATACCGTATGAGGATATTATCTGCAGCGTAGAGGATTGTCTAGTTAAAAATCAGATCAAAAAAGAGGACAGTGAAGCTATACGTCAAGATATTTCATCTGTTTTACGTCGTAGTAAACTGCCCAAGCAAAATCTTCCTTATGATGAAAACGTCGCGTTGAAGAACTTACGCACTAGACCTGAATTGACTATCCTTCGAGCTGATAAAGGTAACGCAACGGTAGTTATGGATACGTCGGATTATAACGCAAAAATACAAGAACTTTTGAGTGATGAGAAAACCTACAAACATGTTAAATGTGATCAAACCGCCAAGATCCTTAATAACACGAAAGAACTCATCAAAAAACATTCAGAACAGTTAGATCTTGACGTCGATTATCTTATTCCATCCTGCCCTATACCGCCGAAACTGTATGGGTTACCGAAAATACACAAAGACAATGCTCCGCTACGTCCCATTGTAAGCCAAATTGACTCACCAACCTACAAATTAGCTAAACACGTAGCGAAAACACTCACACCACTGAGAGGTAATACATCAGCGTTTGTAAAAGATTCCTACCAGTTTGTCAGTGAGATACAACATCTACATCTCGCTGATGATGAAACTATGGTTAGTTTTGATGTTCAGTCCTTATTCACATGCTTACCAGTACAGGACTGCATTGATATCATCAGGAAAAAGCTAGTTGATAACAACATGCCAATTGAATATGCAGAACTACTAGAATTATGCCTAACATCTGGCTATCTGTTATGGAACGAGGAGTTCTACGTGCAAGTGGATGGCGTAGCAATGGGCTCTCCTGTATCCCCCATTGTTGCTGACATTTTCATGGAGGATTTTGAGGAGAAAGCACTAGCCACAGCACCAGTGACTCCCCGGTTCTACAAACGGTACGTAGATGACACTTTCACAATACTACCTAGAGACAGTGTCCCTGCTTTTCTTAACCATCTTAACTCCATAAACCCCAACATACAATTTACTATGGAGTTAGAGACAGATAATAAACTAGCTTTCCTAGACATTCTCATTATCAGGAATCCGAACCAAACCTTGAGCCATACAGTGTATCGTAAAGCAACCCATACAGACAGATACCTCAATGGTGACTCTCACCATCATCCTATACAGTTAGCTACCGTAGGGAAATCTTTGTTTCAGAGAGCCCGCGGCATCAGTGACAAACAACACCTGACGGCTGAGCTTCAGCACGTCAAACAAGTACTGCGTAAAAACAAGTTGCAAGTACCACGCTTTCGTCACAAAAAACGCGACAAACCAGCCACAGTAGAGCGTCAACCTGCCATCCTACCTTATTTGAAGGGTGTCACTGACAAGATTGGAAACATTCTGAAGCGAGCGTCAATCAAAACTTACTTCAAGCCGCCGAAGAAGATCAACCAATTCTTACGACCTGTCAAGTGTAACATCCCCCTTCAAGCCGCAGGCGTCTACAAACTAGATTGTGACTGTGGGCTCTCCTACATCGGGCAAACAAAGAGAAGTATAGGGACCCGCGTTAAAGAGCATGTAGCTGACATGAAACATAGGCGCGATAACAAGTCTGCAGTGTGTGATCACGCCTTTGAGGGGCCCAACCATTACATTAGATTTGACAAACCCCAAATCCTTGCTAAGGAACGTAGATTTATTCCTAGAATGCTCCGCGAGGCTATCGAAATAAATAAATATCCTAATTTCAATAGAGATGATGGTTGGAAAATTCCACCAGCTTGGGACCCCATCATTCACAAGCTGAAGCCCCATACACACACTGCAAGATCTAATGATACGGTTAGTTCCTTTTGCAAATAAATTAATAAATATAAAAGACGGAGGTCGGCTTTCCTCTCCAAGTTTTATTTCGCCATTTCTTTCTTGGAGGGGCCTCCCAATTTTGTGAAATGGTGGTAGTTTCAGTAGATTCTCTCTCTTTAGCATTAATTAAATCACAAAATCAACTTAAACCAATTAAAAAGATAAATAAAATTGTAAAATATTAATTTCTGAACGTCTTAAAAAAAAAATTCATCGCTTGAGGGTAGGCTCACGAGTAGCTTCAGTCCCCCGTGACCACGGCAGCTGCAAAGGTGCCGAAACGTCGGAAAAATCAAAAATCAAACCAAATACCAACTAATTACCAAAGTACTTTCAATAAAACCGCGCTAGTATCCGTTAAAAAGTCTTTTATTTCATGTTTGCAATCACTCTCTCTTCTCTAATTCCGATAGGACGGTAGGACGACCGACACGACCGGAGAGAGGTCAGGCGCAGGATCTACAGCCGAAGCACTGATCATCTTTCTTATCACACAATCAGGTGATCAGCCTGCAATGTCCAAACCAAGCTAGAAACAACAACTCAAAGATGTTACTTCCCGCGGGGATTGAACCCGACGCACCGGCCTATAGCCAATCCCTAGAGAAAGTGCTATTCAATGGTGCGCACCGCTAGATAGAGAAAAATACTATTCGTCGAGGCGCCCCGATGAATAGACACTTCCATATTTTATTATATTGTACGGTACGGGTGGTTCCTAGCTAGGAAGCTAAATTGGCGTATGTAATCGAGGCTTTAGAATGAATTATTATGAATGTATTAAGGTGCCGGCACATCTGTCTGACGCCACGTTTTAACCGTATTTATAAATGTGCTCCTTTTGCAAACATTTACTATGAAAACCAATGTAATCTGACGGCGTGTTAACACGTGGCGTCAGACGAATGTGCCCGCACTTTATTGTCATAAACAAATGATAAAATATCAAAAAAATCTATCGGTTTCATTTTGATCAAATATAAGAAAAAATGTGGTCGACATGCCACTGTTGACAGTATTCGTTATAGCTTATGGCTAGGCCATAAGGTATGGCTAGCACGCGTAGCATGAGCAAACGGGACTCTTGTCTACGAAGACTTGTCGTCTCGACCTTCTAGATTGCTGCACGCGTAGCATGACCACCTCGAGAAAAGATCCGACTCACAGAACAATGGCTTGTCTACACCGAAGTGTCACTTTTGTCGGGTTAAGATCGAGATACTGGCAGCGCGAGCATGACAACTAGTAGACTCGTATTGTTCTTTGTCGTAGCCTAATGTCAAAAGTCGACAAACGCGAGCACGACGGCTACCATAGAGTTTATTATTATACTAGACGGCCACTTTTCTCTTCAACTGACATTAATTTGACATTTGAATCGGAGATACTTGTCTTCCACCCTTTGAGTAGTCGAGAAGGTCGAGAAAGAGTTCACAGACTAATAAGAAGATTTGAAAGAGTTTTCTACGTATTTTATTTTATGTGAATCTAAATTTTGCAATAAAAATAAATCTAAATTGTCCGTGCTTATATTTTATTAAGGTAAAATGAGAAGTTACAGCACAAACAACAAAAACAGCTGACCGGAAACGAAAAAAATATAAATATAGTATTGATTTAATTTTTTTAATTAAAAAAAATATAAAAAAACATTGGAAATTAAACAAACAAGTATAAAAAATATACTTTACAAGTGTAGTAACTAAGAAGTTTTTTACAATTTTATTTTTTACATTTTGTATAAATAAAATGAATAAAAAATTAAACAATAAATGATTCTAAATAATTTATTGCTTATTATTTAATAACTTATATTGTTTCCTAATATTACCACACTTTTTTCCCAAATATAGTTTTTTTACTTTTACTTTAATTTAAATTATTTTCATAAGTACGTTGATTTCAATATTTCGTACCTAATTTTCTCGTCATTTTACACAGACTTCTAAATTAACAAGTTCGTCTGTGTTATATCTTTTCAAAATACTCTCAATAAAAGAAAGGCAAACGAATTTATATTTTCTTTCCTTTCTATACGTTTCACGACGCAAAACTCTTAAAACCGAGTTAAATATAGCCGTATCGTATGGATATAGTTCGTTTGCCTTCCTTTTATTGAGAGATTTTTGAAAAGATGACACAGACCAACGCACTTGTTAATTTAGTAATAAATATTGAAATCAATGTATGAAAATAATTTTAATTTACTTTTTTAAGTAAATAAATTAAAATTAAGTAAAATAAAAGTAAAAAAATTACTAAAGGGAAAAAAGTGTAATATTAGGAAACAATATTATTGAATAGGTAGGTACCTTTTTACAATAAATTATTTATTGTACTATTTTAATTTATAAAATTTATGAAAAAATTTTAGAATAAAAAATACTTATTCGTTATTTACTACTACCTAGTAAATATTTATTTTATTTCTTTTTTTATAAATTTTATAATAAAAAAGAATTACTTAAATACAATTTTTCATTTTTTTTTATTCCGGACAGCTGTTTTTGTCGTTTGTGCTGTTACTTCTCTTCTTACCTTAATAAAATATAAACACGGACAACTTAGATTTATTTTTATTGCGAAATTAAAAATTCAGAAAAAAATAAGACGACAAATCTTTCTCGACCACTCGAAGGGTAGTAGACAAATTTCTCCCACTCAACTGTCAAATTAATGTCAGTTGAAGACAAAAGCTCGTGTTTGTCGACTTTTGACATTAGGCCACGACAAAGAACAATGCGAGTCTACGGTTGTAAAATGCGAGCATGAGTATCTCGATCTCAACCCGACAAAAGTGACATTTCGGTGTAGACAAGCCATTGTTCTGTGAGTCGAATCTTATCTCGATGTTGGTCATGCTACGCGTGAGGACTAGCAGTCGGCTGCCCCATTTCAAAACCTAGTAAGTGTTTTAACCAAATTTTATAGCAGAGCAAAAAAACATATTTTGGGTTAGCCGTCGTGAACTACTAAGTATCTGACTAGAAATTGATATGTAGGAAAAAGAGCGGAACAAAGAGCGGAATAAAAAGCAAAACGATTGTAAAATGAATGGTACCATACCATTCATTTTACAATCGTTTTTCTTTTTATAAACTTATACTACATGTTTTATAAAAAAAACCAAATTGAAACAAAAACAAGATTAAAATTTTAGATCACAAAAACTATATCAAAACCCAGTAACAGCTCTTACTAGGTTTTGATCTGGTTCAAATCGTCGCCAAAGTATCAAAATTACCCATATCAAATGAGCTCATACTAGGTTCTGTTCTGATCAAGGTCGACTCGTCAGGTATGTATTTATTTCTCCAGATTAAAACCAAGTAAAATTGAATGAAACATGAATTATATTATATTCTAATGTAATTTTTAATTTTTATTCTATTTTAATTTGAATTCAATTGCCAATTTAATTTTAATTAATGAATTAATTTTAAATGCCCTATGCCCTAAACGACATCTTACAGCGGGCTCTCACGTCGGCCGGCATCCCCTCCGTTCTTGAGCCGCCGGGTCTCAGCCGCACGGACAGTAAGCGGCCTGATGGCCTAACGCTAGTGCCGTGGGAAAAGGGGCGATGCCTGCTGTGGGACGCGACTTGTGTCAGCACCTTCGCTGCTACCCACATCTGTCGTACCTCACGCGCGGCTGGGGCGGCGGCGGAACACCAGGCGGTCGCAAAACACCTGAAATATGCCCCGCTCGAACAGGCCTATTTTTTCATCCCTTTTGCGGTAGAAACAGCGGGATGCTGGGGGTCAGAGGCAATACAATTTGTCAAAGACTTGGGGCGTCGGCTCAGACAAAAAACCTGTGACCCCCGCTCTGGGTCGTTCCTGGTGCAAAGATTGTCCATTGCCATCCAACGCGGCAACGCGGCCAGCGTTATGGGCACATTTGCACCGGGGACTACTCGGGGCGGTCTATTAGACTAAGAATAGACCTAGTGATATTTTTAATATTACTGTTATGTCATTATTTACACTTGAAGTTATTTGTATATTAAAAACAAAAGTAATTACTTATCATATCATTTTGTATTTTAAGTTTAAAGTTATTTGAGGGACTTGTGCTGCTGACTACTTAAACGAATTAAATATTTTTTAAATTTTTAATTGTTATTAATGTGTCTATCTTAAACTGATCTATGGGTGTGCAGCCTGAAATAAATTATTTTATTTTATTTATTTAAACCTTTTTTAGGTTTTTAACTAGCTGACTTTAAGCGATTTTTACTTCGAAAATGAAGGATTTTCTTCAATACACAGTTTTATCCCACTTTTGACCCCTTCGAGGGTAGAATTTTGAAAAACGCTGAGACCCGTATTTATTAATTTTCAATCGTCAGCCTAAACACGTGACTTTCATACAAACTTTCATCCCTTATTGCATCTCCTTAGGGATGGAATTTTCAAAAATCCTTCCTTAGTGGATTCCGTAGTTAACTTATACCATACCATATTTTTGTATACCTAGGACAGGCACAAAAATCCTTCCTTAGTGGATTCCGTAGTTAACTTATACCATACCATATTTTTGTATACCTAGGACAGGCAGTCCAGTTAGGTAAGTCCAACTTCGAGAAAAAGATCTCTCTTCGAATCCAACTCGGATGGGCAGCATTCGGGAAGCTTCGAAAAATCTTTGTGTCCTATTTACCTCGTGTCTCAAGACGAAAGTCTATGACCACTATGACCAGTGTGTTTCACGTGGTCGCTTACTATAGGTCTCATAAGGAGGCTTGAGCCTCCACCCAACGTGCAATGGAGAGAGCCATGCTCGGCGTTTCCCTGCGCGATCTAATCAGAAATGAGATGATCCGTAGGAGAACTAAAGTCACCGACATCGCTCGAAGGATTGATCAGCTGAAGTGGTACTGAGCGGGACACATGGCGAGAAGAACCAATGGCCGTTGGGGCAGAAAGGTTCTAGAATGGTTCCCGCGCACCGGACGACCCTCCGTGGGTAGACCCCCGACAAGGTGGACCGACCATCTGGTGAAGGTCGGACTGGATGCGGGCAGCGCAGGACCGATCATCGTGGCGATCTTTGGGGGAGGCCTATACCCAGCAGTGGGTGTCGTGCTACGAAACCCTCAAAAACACAGCCAAAAAGTACGTGCGTTTCCCGTATGGCCTCGCAGGCGTCTGCGCTTGCGCTCGTCTCGTAAACCAGACAAACCGCGTCGAAATGGCACCAGCCGGCAAAGGGAGAGGGAAGGAAGGCACTATCCAAAGCACGACTCTCCGCCTTCTAATAAAAATAGTATTTTGTTATACTCGGCTCCGCCTCGTGTCACAATCGTAAAAATAAATAGGTACTACCTAGGTAATTTTAAAAATATAATAGGATTTTGCATTTGATTTGATTTTGGTTTTTCGTAAATTTTTGTGTTCATTTTCAATGCTCCGATTCTTGCGGGGACTGCAAAATCTGTGAATTTTTTGTGCCGATTTGTAAATCGCCATATTGGCGCTGAGAGCACTAGATTCTACTATAGCAGTAGTGAGTGTACTTGGAACTAATTAATTCCAATTACACTCACTACTGCCATAGTATAGAATCTACTGCTCTCAGCGCCAATATGGCGATTTTCAAATCGGCAGCCTGATTATCTAATTAAAAATCACCTAGCGACCGGTCATAATTTCGGAATCGTCGCTGTCAAACTCGATTTCGTACCACCGATCGAGTTTCTACGGGTGCTGCCTCCAACGGACAACTAAAGAACTGAAATATACGAGCACTTGCAAGGAAATGCTCCGAAATTCGTATTATCTAACTCAGAAACCACGACGCGACCGCGACGATTTCGCGATTTCTTCTGTCAAACAGAAACCAGACAAAACGTAATTTCTGATTGGTTTTCGTTAAATTCTTAGCCTTACCTTTAACCAAAATTAAATAAAATTACTATAATGTAAAACAAAAGGCCTGTCCTTCAATACCTACACGGAATTTGCAATTTTGAAGACGAAAAAATGTAAACAAAATTCGAAGCGAAAACAAAAAAGTTATGTTCACAGAGCACATATGGTCAGACACATACACAGTCACAGACTACTTTCGGTAAAAAGACTTTTCAGTCGCTCCCACCGGTTGCCAGTGGCGCTAGTTTCTATGGAGATCTTCTCGAGCATAAACCGAGCATAAACTAGTCAGCGATCGCATACATAATACCAAATCAGTGACTCAAGGTTGAAACAAAGTATCGGAAAATTTTTCGCTATGCTCAAGTAGGCGGACAATGGTGCGAGTGAGAAACCGTTTCTTACGGCTTGTGCGATGCACAGAGAAAGCAATAACTACGTGCGATGTGCGAGAAAGAGTTGAAAAAAAATTACAGCAGAACCTAGTTTGACTTCATTTATCATCGTTTATCATCTTGGTGAAAAGCGGAATATTAAGTTTATGGTATGGAGGGTACCTTTTCCCGTGGAACGTGTTGTCAGCGGTAAAAAAAATCGCGCGTTAATAAAATCGCTCGTGTGACACGATGCAATCTCTTAAGGTCCAAACAAATTATCGGACGCGGCTTACTGCCGCGGCTGATCTGAGGTGTGCAAACTCTCGGATGTAGTAGGTCGCGGACGTAACCATAGACTAATATGACGTCATCGGACGTCCGATAGCTATCTGGCACGCAGGATGTTATGAGAGCGTGCACACATATCAGCCGCGGCAGTAAGCCGCGTCCATAAGCCGCGTCCGATAATTTGTTTGGACCTTTATACGCCGCGTTTCGAATCACGATTACAGCACTATGAGCGCGCTAACGCCCGGACCGATTCATGCTAACAACGCTCACGTAAGTTGAAGTGACATCACAGATGACGTCATCACATGTGTTAATGACGCTCAGCGTATTCTACCAAAGCACTGTGAGCGTTGTCGGTGTAGCTGTCAAACTTCCTTGTCAAAGTTCATTCTTGTTAAAATTTGTGGTTATTATTTGTGATTTTTAGAAAAGATGGCTGTATTTATTGATCTGCAGATGTTTTGCGACAAGCTACGAACGAAATACTTATAATAAATTGATGTTGAGAGAGCTAGCAGTGGTAATAAGTATTTTTAATTTTTGATGATTTTTAAATTGGTAAGTAAATAACTGGTCAGAGGGAAGGAACTTGATTCATATTCATTATTGCCTTTGTATTTTTAACACCTTTTGGAGGTTACGTTGTAAAAAACAATCCAACGTTAGCGGTGTGAGCGCTCTCACGAGTGGTACGAATCAATAGTATCGTGAGCGTGCTGACAGCGTGCTAATGATTTGGACCGGTGTACAATGACGTCACACGCTGTGATTCGGAACGCGGCCATAGTGTATGTATGGACGGCAACCTGTGGTGCTGGGTGGTTATTACGTCTACGTACTTGACAAGCCATGCTTGATCGTCTAGGGAAAAAATAAGGCTATATTTACATTACGCCAGCAGATCGGCCCAGAAAACATTCCAGTAGAAGTACATAACGTGGTGTCACAGTATATAAATAAGTTTTACCATTGAAAATTGTTATCAAATGCAAATCGCCTGAGACGTATTTTTGACCATATCTCCGAGGATTTTGAGAGGATCGAGATGGAAATAGTACCAAAAGTTGAGAAATTTATCGAGACACGTGTGAGCGTTTGAATTTTGAAAATCTACTGGTAACTTTTTTTGAAATTTTGTAATATTCAAAAAATTCCGGGGTTTTTGGGGGGTGTTTGTTTACTAAATTGTAAATATTTCGGAAAAAAAACTGACTTAAGAAAAAATAAAAAAAAGGGTCCTAGGGTATTAGTTTAGCTACCAAATGGGGAAATAATTTTGAAATAGGTATTCTAGAAAAACGGGTGTTTCCATACATAAATAGTTATGTAGCTTCTATGATTATTGACCGATTGTCATGGTAATAGTGTTAAAAGATGCAGAAGCAGACGAGAGTGCATTCGTTGGAATTTTGAAAATCGGTTAATAATATTTCGGCTGCGTCGAAGCAGTCAGCGGGCGCTTTTGTGACACGAGGCGGAGCCGAGTGTCACAATCGTAAAAATAAATAGGTACCTACTACCTAGGTAATTTTAAAAATATAAGGGGAATATATAAATGCACTTTATAAATAATGTAACACACTTTGAAATGTTTAGCTTCAAAATTTATTGAATGAACTGTAAAAATAATGGTTTCCACTATAAATATGCTAAGCTTTAAAATTAATACTTTGCACTGTACAATTTAATTGATTAGCTTTAAAATTAATACTTTGCACTTTACAAATTAATTTTATAACTTTAGCACTGGTAAACAGACGTCTAGGTGCGACGACGAGCGGGCGCAGCGAGAGTGGAGCCCAGGAGGAGGTTACCCATTGTGACATTTGTGACCTACAACGCCAGAACCGACCTGATGGCGTATAATTATGCATCATGCCACAAGTTGTTTTCATCTTTCCATCTCATTTTTAGGCTGGCCCCAGACCTACCGTTTCTTTGCTGATCTACCTAGAACAGCAAAGCAAAGAATGAAACCGGGAGGCTAGAATGCCATACAAAACGTACTACTCGTCACAGACCTATCGACCCAAACCGGCAAGAACGCCCGGTCAGCAAGCCACCGGCCGACATCGCCGGTAAGAACGTCGTCACCGGTAAGAAAGAGGTGGAGCCTACGTGCTCGCTCCGTATATGGTCACACACAGCCCGGTTGCAACCCGGCGCCGGTGCCGGCGATTCGTAAGCGTCAGAACCGCTGGACCAAAAGCGATATTGAATGTTTAGAAATAGCAATACTTTTTTGCTACTTTTTAATACCTAACTTGACCTCGATTGACTACGACAAAACCTGTAAAATACTTTCTTTACACTCTCTTAGCCGCTTAGCCAGACATTCTGACGTCAGGTTGTATGGACCACTTTTTTATAGTTTTAAACAACACAATTAATTATCTCTTTGTAAATATTTAGTACCTTTTTAGTACCTTAACATATATTTTTTTCCAATTTTTTTGGCATAAGTATAAAAAAAATAAGCTTGAAAGATTTTTAAAATTGATATTTAGTTTGACACAGGAACTTTGTAATAAAACCATACAACCCCATCGAGTTTGGGCACGTTTCATTCGTCCTGCTAAGTAATCTGTTGGAAAGTAGTGTCCAGGGTCTGATGATGGAGCAGGAAGAAGACCACAGCCCCATGGAATTTGAACTCGTTTAATTTGATTTGATAAATACTCTGTTGAGAAATAGTGTCCGGGGTCTGATGATGGCAAGAAGAAGGTAAGGTAACCTATGTAAGACCTGATATGATATAAGATGGGTGACCGTGGGACTGCAGTAACGAATATTAAGCAACTCTCAGAATAGCCGCGTAAATGGGTGATCGTTTAGGACTGCGATAACGAAAGTTAAGCAACTTTCGTTATCACGGTCTCACGGTCACCCATCTCATAACCGGCCTCTTCAAAAGTAGCTTTACATTCGTTACTCTGGTCCCAAACAGTCATCCATCTCATACTCGGCCTTTCCTAGAGTTGCTTAACTTTCGTTATCGCAGTCATAGTAGAATCAAATAAGTAGGCCAACTCGAGCCGTTAGCGAGCGATAATAGCCTAAACACTGGCTGACTGGTAGGGCTGTCGCTTATAGTTTATTCAATCATCAAAATGCATATGTAGGCAATCTCTATGTAAAACAATTTTCCCTTGTAGGGTAAGCATCAGGGATCTATAATATAAAGGTTTTTAATTATTTTTTGTACATAGACTAGGAGCTGACTACAATGATTTCATTACTTACCTACGTCATATTATATGATTAGTGATTTGAAGAATTACGATGGAAATAGGATTTATTAAAAAGTGGCTTTACTAAGGCATGTTTTTATTAAAATAAAATAATTATTATGATATTGTAGTTTGAATTTTGACAGATTTGCGTAGTTTGATAACCGTGAGGTAGGTACCTAACCTACCTACATGTTGACTGATAAGATGTATGAAACATAGGTAAGTACCTACATACATACTCAAGTTTATTGCTTATATCTGTTAAAATTTGATTTACTTTGATTTATACAAATTTCTACTTATTTGGTCCCTTTTTTTGGTCAACGAAATCTGAAGCAGAACTAGGTAGGTATTTCCTAAACACTTTCAGATAGGTAAATAGCTAACACAAAATTATCCTTACTTGTCCTATTTGGTAAACAATGTAAACTATGTCGCAGTACTACATGGCCACCCATCTCATATCATATCCAGTCTTTCTTAAAGTTGCCTTACCTTCTTCTTGCTTCATCATCAGACCCCGAACACTATTTCTCAACACTGTACTTGTCAAGACAAATCACACGAGCCCAAACTAAATGGGATTGTATGGTTTTATTACAGAGTTCCTGTGGCCTTCTTCCTGCTCTATCATCAGACCCTGGATACTACCTCCCAATCCCAACAGATTACTTAGCAAGACGAATGAAACGAGCCCATACTTGATGGGGCTGTATGGTTTTATCACAAAGTTCCTGTGTCAAATTAAATATCCACAATAAAAAAAATGGTTCATGCCTAAAATGTTTCTGGTAGTTACGCCAAAAAATTTGAAAATATATATTTGGTAAGGTACTTAAAAGGTACTAAATGTTTAAAAAGAGATAAAAAACTTTTGTTGTTTAGAACTATGGAAAAAAATGTGGCCCAGACAACCTGACGTCAGAATATCTGGCCACTTTCTTTACACGTTTTGTCGCTGTCAATCGAGGTACCTGCTAAATATTTGAAGTTAGATATCAAATAGTAGTAAAAAGGTATTGCATTTTGGTTTTCATAACATCAGATATCGCTTTTGGTCCAGCGGTTTTGACGCTTACATTTATCACACAATTTGATTTGTCAGACGACCTCTCTCAGCGAGCGCTAGATTACGACTGAGCGCGAATCAAGAAAGCCCGGCGACCGGCGTGTGTGGGGCGATGATCCGGTTTCCATTCTGTTCTATCAGAATGTAAACCGGTAAGCAAAGAAACGGTAGGTCTGGGGCCAGCCTAACAGTGGTCAGATGGTGGTCAGCAGTCTGACATGGTTGGACAGAAACTAAATGGTTTCGGAGTTGGGACCAATGGTTGCGACACAGTTAAAGTGCAAGCATTATTTTTGTAGTGATAATATTAAATTATAGATCCATATTATTTTAAAATGCAAACCATTATTTTTGTAGTGATAATATTAAATTATAGGTCCATTATTATTTTAGAGTGCTGATATACAATTTTATAGCTGTTATCATCAAATTTAAAGTGCTATTAAATACATCCCAAAATATAATAGGATTTTGCATTTGATTTGATTTTGGTTTTTCGTAAATTTTTGTATTCATTTTCAATGCTCCGATTCTTGCGGGGACTGCAAAATCTGTGATTTTTTTCAAAACAGTAGAGGAGCTAACGTTACTTAGGCCCTTTTGTCATTGCACTCCGTCGGATCGCTAGGGTTGGCATTTTCCGGCCGTCTCGTGGAATTCTACACGCGAACGCTATGGAAACAACTGCGACGCTATGGAAACAACAGCGACGCGATGTCACAACCTTGACCAAAGTACTGCGAACTTTGCTTAGAGAGTGACGTCAGCCGTCAAATTCGAACGTTTCCATGGAGCTCCTATACTGTTTAAAAAAACCAAAAAGCTTAAACCCACAATGGAGATTGCACGCCTGGTATCATACTGAAGATTGAAAAAGACTCTTTAGTGACGTCACGGTGTATTGCTATCTCTTTCTTTTCGTTTTACAATACGTTTTCGTTTCTCACGAACGAACGAACGACGAACAACGAACACGTATTGTAACACTAAAGAAAGAGGTTGCAATAAGCCGTCACGTCACTAAAGGAGCTTTTTTCATTAGCGTATAGTTGGCAGACTCACCATGGAATTAGAAGGTTTTGACTAGGTCAAAAAATTGTTAATAAATAGTGATAAATAGTGAACTATAGCATATAAATAGTGATACTATGATTCAAAAGATATTTGAGTATCTTGGTGAGGCTGCAAACTTGACGTCAAGTTGGCAGACACCTTAAGAAATACAGTTCGTATCATTATGATTTATATGCCAAAAAATTGTTAGAAAATAGTGAATCGTATACGCAAAATTTCAATAACATTGCTTCAATACAAGCCGAGATATTACGGTCTCTAAGTGGGCTGCCAACTTGACGTTTCAGGCAATAGCGATTCCAGAGAAACGGGTACAAGTTTTAAACAAATAAATATATCAAAAAATTGTTAGTGAAATTGTGATTCCTACGATATAAATAAAACAAGAATTCTTCATTGCTATTTTCTAAAAATCGAATGTTAACTTTTACATAATACTCTGAATAGGATGTCGATCAATATTGAACTTTGCTCCACAGGAATAAGGTTCCAACTTTATTGCAATCGTGAGGTGAGTACTATCAAGCAAAAAAGTGAGATTTATATTTTTAGCCATGTCCTCCAAGTATTATTACACTTGTTTTATTAATTAAGTGTTGGTATCAAACAATAACGATATTCATTAATAACAATCATAGCAATAGCGCCATCTCTCGGAAAAGATTGTCAATTTCTCAGTTATAATTTAACGTTAGGTACCTATTTATGTATGAGTTAGAATAAAGATATTATTATTATTATCTGGTGAGATTTATAGTAAAACTAGCGGCCACCCGCGACTTCGTCTGCGTGGAAAGAGTTTTTGCTATCCCTCGGAAACAATACTCTTTTTCGGGATGAAAGGTACCCTATGTCCTTCTCTGTACCACTGACAACGTGTATGCAAAATTTCATGATGATCGGTTCAGTAGTTAAGACGTGAAGGCGTAACAAACAAACAAACGGACTTTCGCATTTATAATATTACTAGCTTTCGCCCGCAACTTCGTCCGCGTGGACATTCGGAAAATCCTTAGGGGACTTTTGACCGAGAAAAGTATCTGTTTTAATCCAGGCTATAAAATATCTGTGTGTGCCATTTTAAATCCGTCGTTTTTGCGATTGAGTTATAACATCTCTAAACATCTAAACCTTCACTAAATAACTTTTTAATTTTTGCAATCAACATTCCATTAAACTTCAATAACGATTTCCATAAAATTTTTTAGGTTTATTTACCCTGTTTAAGCCTCGATTACATACGCCGATTTAAGGAACCAATTATTTAGAGTTGCCACTCGTATAAATAAGTTAAATTTTAACAGTGAATTTGCACAAATGACGGCTTTCCGTCAACATTTTTTATGATTTTTTATTTTCAATTCTCATCTCCAATCTTAAACAATGTTTACTTTTCCGTTATAGTGTAGATTCGATTTTAAAATCGAACTTATACTACAATATTTTATTGTCAAGTACGGGTGGCAACCCGAAATTGCTTCCTAGCTAGGAAGCTAAATTGGCGTATGTAATCAAGGCATTCAAGAAGCATTACTCCTTAAGGGTAAAAAATCATAAAGTCACAAAATACATATTTGCTTAATTTTTTAAATTTCTACTACGAAGTTGTAGGTTGCAATGACGATAAAATATAATTTTTCCACTGGATTGACGATATTTTTTATTAATTCCTGGGCCATTGCAATCATGGGCATAGAATAAAGCACTATATTAAGACGCTGCTATAAACTATATTGTATGTCTTTCCATTTGGCGCGAATACATACAAATTCTGGGCAGTAGACACACGCGAACATGCTACATATAGTTGACCATGGGAAAAACATGGCTTTTCCAGATGAACCCCTGCTACCTGTAATGTTTGCCCTTGCGCTTTATTTATAGTGATAGCAAAGCTTAATTTGACTGGAAATTGAAGCCTCTTAAACTGGAATGGTAGGTCAGTGGGGATTATTGGGATTCAAGGTATTAAAATAGTGGCTCCGATGATATTTTGTCCTAATTGTGTGATACGAAGCCGCGTCCCATTACATAATCGGGGTGCATCTATATTTCGCATCAGCATGACCGGTACACCTAATTTCAATTCGAGTTTATGCGAGGGTACACCGGAAAGCTCCAGAGAATTTAAAAATTCAGCGGGGTATGAAGTGCTCTGTTCTGTGTCCATGATTGTATCTATAGAAATATACTGTTTTGTTTCTCCCAGCACCTCTTTCAAAATTTCAGTGTTTAGTTTGTTGACTATTTCATTTTTTGGTGCAAAAATTGCTCTTGCACACAACCACTGATCACAGTTTAAATTATTTTGCAAGTCCGGGTAAACTTTAGCCATGAGCTCCAAATCGTTTTCCACCAAATGACAAAATTCCCTTGTTAGTAAAACACAACCTTCAGCATCTGTTTCCAAACGTCCATCACCAATTTTCAATAGAGTCTCTGCATAAAGTCCCGAACCTACGTCATTATAAAAGTGTACTCTCATATTAGTTGTTAGACTAAATTTTTTCACTTTTTCCCATAAGATTGATGACTTGAGACAGGCTTTGATTTCATCTGCAGGTGTGCCCTTTTGGATCACCGGTAGAGTTTGTCGGAAGTCACCAGCCAGTAAAACTGCCATTCCTCCCATAATATCTGTACTGTCTCGCAGGTCCTGAAGAGTACGGTTTAACGCCTCTATGGCCTTTTTGTGAGGCACGTACTTTCGTCCCACACTAATAGTTTACACTGTCGTAGCATCATACCTCGAGAGCTATTTTTGCTGAAATTGCAGATAGGTGACTCTTCTTGTGCAAAATTTAATGGCAATTTTAGAACGGAATGTGCAGTACGGCCACCGTTTAGCAGTGTAGCGGCTATACCAGAGGAAGCTACGGCAACGGCTATTTTCTGGTCTTTTCTTATGAACGTCAATAATAAGTTCAGTAAAAACGTTTTTCCGGTTCCTCCAGGGGCGTCGAGAAAGAAGAGTGCACCCTTCCCTGACTCTACTTGACTTAATACCTGATGAAAGACGTAACTTTGTTCTGGAAGCAACCGCGGAACTAATTCGGTTACTTGCTGTTGCAACGCTGTGAAATCATAATTTAATTCTCGAGAAATTTCATCGTTTAAGTTATTTTCGTCTGATCGTCGAGGGCTCACCATTCCAAAATCTTGTAGCTTCTTCCCCGTCATTGTCATAACCTTGTTTTCAATCTTCGTCAGCGCTTCGTTGTAGATGTGATCATTAAAAGTCATATCTGCATGTAATTGCTGCAGCCGCCGCTAAATATCTTCCGCCATGTACTGTTCGTTTTTCTGGATGAAAAGTACCCTATGTCCTTCTCTGTACCCCTGAAAATGTGTATGCAAAATTTCATGATGATCGGTTCAGTAGTTAAGACGTGAAGGTGTAATGGACAGTTTTTTAACTATCCCTCGGGAACTGTTTGTTTTTTCTGGATGAAAGGTACCCTATGTCCTTCTCTGTATCCCTGAAAACGTGTATGCAAAATTTCATGATGATCAGTTCAGTAGTTAAGACGTGAAGGCGTAATGGACAGTTTTTTACTATCCCTCGGGAACTGTTCGTTTTTTCTGGATGAAAGGTACCCTATGTCCTTCTCTGTACCTCTGACAACATTTATGCAAAATGATGATCGGTTCAGTAGTTAAGACGTGAAGGCGTAATGGACAGTTTTTTAACTATCCCTCGGGAACTGTTTGTTTTTTCTGGATGAAAGGTACCCTATGTCCTTCTCTGTACCCCTGAAAACGTGTATACAAAATTTCATGATGATCGGTTCAGTAGTTAAGACGTAACGGCGTAATGGACAGTTTTTTACTATCCCTCGGGAACTGTTCGTTTTTTCTGGATGAAAGGTACCCTATGTCCTTCTCTGTACCTCTGACAACATGTATGCAAAATTTAATGATGATCGGTTCAGTAGTTAAGACGTGAAGGCGTAATGGACAGTTTTTTACTATCCCTTGGGAACTGTTCGTTTTTTCTGGATGAAAGGTACCCTATGTCCTTCTCTGTACCTCTGACAACATTTATGCAAAATGATGATCGGTTCAGTAGTTAAGACGTGAAGGCGTAATGGACAGTTTTTTTAACTATCCCTCGGGAACTGTTTGTTTTTTCTGGATGAAAGGTACCTGAAAACGTGTATGCAAAATTTCATATTAATCGGTTCAGTAGTTAAGACGTGAAGGCGTAACAAACAAACAAACAAACAAACAAACAAACGGACTTTCGCATTTATAATATTAGTAAGGATATTAGTAAGGATGAGTATCAGTTGGTATGTGAGTAGGTAGGAAGTAATATAAGTAGAAATTATTAATAGTTTCTCCTGAATTAATAATATTGAATTAAGAGTAGGGTATTGACCACAGCCTACTAAAGAGTAGTCTTTATACAGTCGATCATCGCCTTTATTGTTGGCGCAAAAGCCACCGTTCGTAAAAATAGACAGTTGACGCAACGAATAAAAGTGGTTGGCACGCTATGATTTGCCTTTTCGAATTTCAAAAATAAATAAGTAAAATAATACCTAATACATATATAGGCACCTAACTTTAAATTATAACTGAGAAATTGACAATCTTTTCCGAGAGATGGCGCTATTGTAATGAATATTATTGTTATTAATGAATATCGTTATTGTTTGATACCAACATTTAATTAATAAAACAAGTGTAATAATAATTCGAGGATATGGCTAAAAATATAAATCTCACTTATTTGCTTGATAGTACTCACCTCATGATTGCAATAAAGTTGGAACCTTATTCCTGTAGTGCAAAGTTCAATATTGATCGACATCCTATTCAGAGTATTATGTAAAAGTTAACATTCGATTTTTAGAAAATAGCAATGAAGAATTCTTGTTTTATTTATATCGTAGGAATCACAATTTCACTAACAATTTTTTGATATATTTATTTGTTTAAAACTTGTACCCGTTTCTCTGGAATCGCTATTGCCTGAAACGTCAAGTTGGCAGCCCACTTAGAGACCGTAATATCTCGGCTTGTATTGAAGCAATGTTATTGGAATTTTGCGTATACGATTCACTATTTCCTAACAATTTTTTGGCATATAAATCATAATGATACGAACTGTATTTCTTAAGGTGTCTGCCAACTTGACGTCAAGTTTGCAGCCTCACCAAGATACTCAAATATCTTTTGAATCATAGTATCACTATTTATATGCTATAGTTCACTATTTATCACTATTTATTAACAATTTTTTGACCTAGTCAAAACCTTCTAATTCCATGGTGAGTCTGCCAACTATACGCTAATCTTTTTTCAATCTTCACTATGACTTATGGCCGTGCAATCTCCATTGGAGGGAGGTATAAGCTTCTTGGAAAAAACGTATATTAGGTATGTACTGTGGTGGTGTGTTTGACGTTCTTTTAAAATCGACGAATATGCCAGGCAATGTACACTCGTTACTCGACTCGGTCGTCTACTTGACTTAAGCTGGCCCCAGACCTACCCGTTTCATTTTTTTGCTTTGCGGCTCTACCTTGCTTTAAAGACCACCGGCCATCAACCAGGGTAGTTTTCAATCTATCGCATTTTGGGACTATACCAAATTGGCAAGATAGCCATTAGCTTGGTGTTATCAAATATCATCGCCTGGATTGCGAAGTAGGAAGCTTTTAGGAGATATGCCACCCTGCACATGGACTCCGATCGTTAAAAATAAATCGAGAGCATATTTATACAATATGTTTGGTAAAGCCTTATAAAGCTGAATGGTGGATAGGGACCCTAAAACTGAACAACTTTTACTATGGGACCAAATCTGAAATCGCGAAAAAAAATGAACTGTTTCATACATTTTGATAATTTCGTTATAAATTTTTGTATGAAACAGCAGTTTTTTTTGAAAACTAAAACTAAAACTTCGCATTGCAACCCAGACGATGATATTTGATAACACCAAACTAATGGCTATCTTGCCAATGCGGTCTGGTCAAAATATGCGATAGTTTGAAAATGAGCCTCTTTGGCCGGCGGTCCATAGTAGAACAGCAAAGCAAAGAAATGTAACCGGTAGGTCTGGGGCCAGCCTTAATGTAAACATAGCCTAACGTTTTGTTCGAACAGGCCGTAGTTTGGAGACCCCTGCCTTAGAGCAAAAAAATGTTTACAGTTTCAATTATTATGACTGAATATGACCGCAGCCACAGAATACATAATAGTACAAGTACAGAAGATCCACTCCGCAAAGTCATTTAAATAAATATTCTATTCCATACCCAATAAAGTGCAATTCAGGTTGCACGCCTCTCTCTTGCCTACAGTTATATTCACCTAGAAGTTGCCTCTCTTTCTATCGCGTAGGTCTTATCTCTTCTAACGACTTCAGGGTTTCTTCTTTTAAATAATAATTAAATAACTGGTAGTTAATTTATTACAAGTTATGTGTTTGTGAAATAATGTGTAGTTAAATACGTTTAAAAAAAACATAGGCTAGGTACAGTCAACGCCACATCAGACTATACATGCTGGCTTTAAAACAATTGGCTTTATTACGAAATGAAATTGTAATTATAATTATTTTATTTCGAAAGTAAGTAAGTACCTACCTAATCGATAAATCATTATTTCAATAAATAGTTGGGCGAAGATTGTTTAGCAATAAGAATAAACGGATACTAGTTACTAACTAGGTACCTAGTAGACAAGCACTTCTTACGTTTTGATGTCGTTTGTAACTTTTGGAAGAGTGAAAAACGTGAGGTTCGGATGCTTTTTATTCGTATTAAGGCATACTATCGAAATCAAACTGCTAATGTGCGACCCAGCCGGCACGCGTTAGCCCTCTGAAATTAGTCCGTCCGGACGGACCCGCTACCTACTTGTAGCTTTGCACCTAAAGCGCGGAGTGCGCCTAGCCTGCCGCAGCGTGCAAAGTTATATCATAAGGTATTGTCTAAAACCACACAGATGGAGGCAAGGTTGTTTTGTGGAAGGTTTAAAGTGCTAGATAATAAGATAAGTGCAAGTAATCTTTAGCAATTTTTTATAATTTTACTTTTTATACAATAAAGATTTGGTTTAATTAACGACGCCTACCTACACCATTGACCTGAATTTTTTTTCTATACAGGTCAATGACCTACACACACAGTAAATACTGAAATCCATGTCAGTATTTAATCAGGGGCATATTTTACAAAAGATTAGTAAATTTACTACAATAATTTACCATTGTTGTAATTGGGGTGGAATTAGGTTTCTTATTAATTCTAAAACGTAATTCTACCCCAATAACAACAATGGTTTTAAAAATTTTTAACCATGGAAAGTAAAATTACTCTATGGCGATCGATGGCTCAGAGATTTGTCTGGTAGAATGTACCTTCTGTCAAATTGACAATGACAGGACAAAAAAAAAATAGTGTCGTACAGTATTTTGTAGGTAGTGGTTGCGTTTTATGTTTGCTTTTTATTTAGAAAAGATTTGAATAATAAATTGTTTCCTTTATCAAGTAGATATGTAAAGAACTTTAATTCACTCTTGTATTAAGTCAGACCTAAACAGTTTGTAGTTGTAGTGTTATTCAGTATAATAGAAAGACTGCTAAGCATCGAGATAATTACACTAAGTTTTAAAAAATGACTCTTACTATGACCACAAAAGTTAGTAAATGTCAAGCTGAGACTGTGCAATTTATTCCTGTGGATAAGGTATGTATAAATATCTAATTTTTTACAATCCCAACATATCTTAACTATTTTTTTTATAAGGGTACACAGAAGATATTAGACACAGGACTGAAAAATTAACATGTAAGGTCTTTATAGGTACATTATAGTCTCAAAGAGAAAAGCTCATTCTACATTTTGTTAAAAAGCTGTTTCATGATTTAACATAATATATTGTAGAAAGAAAACTCTACTACATGGGTAAAAGTTAAAAATCCCCTATTTTTTAATATGCTATCATTTTCATTGTAAAACACAGTTCTCCAAAAAATGTGTACCTAATCTAGATTTTATAGCTGCAAGTCTGCATGTAGTTTCAATATTTCTATTGATGATAGAAGTTACTTTATTAACACTAACAGACTCAAAAAAGAAGGAGTAGATTATCAATTTGGATGTTATATTTTTTTAAATGTTTGTTACCTCAAAATTCCGTCATTTATGGACTGATTTCGTAAATTTGTTTTTTTATTTCAAAGCTCACCAAAAAAAACGGCTGTTTCATACATTCTGATCGAGTAGGTATTGACAACTTGTATGAAACAGCTGATTTTTTTTTGTTGAGTTCCAGAGTTGGCCCCATAGTAAAAGTTGTTCATGAGCACAATCACCACCTAAGAGGTTTTGCATTTATTCATTAAGATGTTGTATATTGTATCCAACATTCTTCTTTAATTTTTTTCTGTAGTTAATTGAGTTCTAAAGGAGTGTCACTCAGATATAAATAATTATCTACTGTAACTGTTTCTCTTTGGTTGCAGATAGAAGATGAATGTAGCAATACAGACAGTTACTGTACAAACAGCACACTGCTCAGACGCGGCAAGAAGCTGGAGGACAACAATAATCTTACCAAAGAAGACTTAGAGTACATCAATTACAGGAAATTACTCAAATATGAAGAAGCCCCAGAATATTTGCAACACAACCCTTTTATTAGAGATGGTTATAGAAAACTACTTCCTACTAGATTATGTTGGGAAAGGTAAGTTACTGTTTTGGCTTAATGATACTTTAAAAACAGAATTTATGCCTTTATTGTTTTAGGTCCTTCTTTGTAATAGTACTTTTTTAAATAATTTTTTTGACATACCCAACCCAGCCCCCTACCCCTAGCATGACCGACGAAACATATTATATCGCGTGATACAGCGTTTTATCGACACCCAACTATCAAAATCCATTGTCTTTTGACAGTTAAGTATGATAAATCACTTTAATCATATCATCTTTCGGTGGTCATGTTAGGCAGGCTGTTATTGTTATACTGACCTATACTTATCATAGTCCATAGACCAGAGGTGCCCATACGGTCGATCGCGAGAGGTTTTGCGGTAGATCGCCAAGGATAACAGATTTGACATTTTGCACCCAATGTAGTTTTACTTATGCAATTTTTCTTGTTAAGTATTTGGTGGGTTAAATGGTCCAAATGTCGATCTCTTAGTCAAAAATTTTTGCTAGGTCGATCTTCTTAAGAAAAAGTATGGGTACCCCTGCCATAGACAATATTTTTTATCTAAATATAATCAATCACTTACTACTTAAGCAAAAGAGCAAAAGGTAAAGAAAAAAAGAGCTTTAACCACTTTTGTTACACTACAACAAACTATATTTTACTGAAGTTATTGTTTGTAAATATACTATAGAATCTTAGCTTCAATCTTTACATGTGAATTTTCGATACATTATGTACAGTCAGCAAAGCTATGAGCTGAACACCTTAAGGTTCATTTCTAGATTGAGTAGTTTGTATTATCTTGCGTTTGCCCAAAAGTCACAAAAGCATCTTTTGTATAAAAACAATGGAGGCAGGTAAAAGACGAACTTTTAGTTACATCCTTGCAAGCGATTTATTTTCAAACTGTTCAGCTCATAGCTTTGCTGACTGTACTTAGCGAGCAATAAAAATTAAGATGAGGGCGCCACTTGAGAGATATAGTAGCCTTAACTGCGAATGCCGCAGAACTGAGTTTACTCAACAAGGCATCAATGTGTAGATCCCGTTGTAGTCGTCAATCTACTGTAACACTGTAACTAGTTAGTTGTGCTCTCAACATACTCAATCACTGAACTACTTCTGCATTCAAATTAAGGCCAGTATATTCCAAAAACTCTGTCTCTCTCTTTTTCTTTACGTGTGAAGAGTAATGAAAATAACCTCACTTTTTCATATTTTCAATGTTTTTGTTGTTATTTTGAGCATAAAGTCACTTTTTGAAAAAGTAACCGTTGAATATTCTTCTATATGTCATTACCTATTTTTCTATATATTTTTCGTGAATAAGGAATTGATAAACTTTAAGTATTCTGCCACTCCCGTTCAGCCAACTGCGCTCATGGGTGAGACAACGTACTCGTGCTGCACATAATACTCGTTGGGTAAACCTAACAATCTGTAGACAGTCCAAGTTGGCGATGACCGCAGTCTCGCCGCGGTTGACCTGTAGACTGCTCAGCCTTAATCGTCCAGACCTCCGAATAGTTGTAGGTAGGTACACTTACAGGTCACCTTGCCTTAAACCGACAACTATTCATCATGAATGCGACAGACAGTCCCCTATGTAGAGGATGCCTGGACGCAGAGGAAACAGCCGCCCACGTGATCCTGGAGTGCGTGGGTTTGGCCGCACACCGGGCAGAAATCCTCAAAGACGTGAGGTCGCTCCTAGAAGCCTGTGAACGCCCCAGGAGGCTTCTGCGCTTTTGGAAGGAGCTGGGATGGCTTGACTAGCCACACCAATGCTGTGTTTCACGCATAACGGACCAAATGAGAGTCTAAATGCGGAAAAAAGAGCCCATCACCAATACCAATAAAGTTTAAGTATTATCCAAAAAATATAAAATTAATGAAAATTTTCTTTGTCCTTGCATATTTTTTTAGTCGAGTGAAGATACGAATATCGTATTTTTAACCGTAAAATAATCAAGACCGTTTATGAAACTTTAACATAATATTTTTATCTGCTCGAAATAAAGAATAATTGATTGTTTATTTTTAAATCAAACATAGGCCAAATTCGATAATTTGGAATATACTGGCCTTAATATGCACGTCTATACCGCTCGGCACGTAACTTGGCAAGACAAAAACGAGACAAAAGATGCGCCGTAGCTACAAACCCTAAACTCGACGCATGTTTTGTCTCATCTTTATCTTGCCAAGTTATATGCCGGCACCTATACCTGCCTTACATTAGGTAATATGAATTTTATACATTTTGTTTAATGTTCCCTTATAGTATATGTAGATACATACCTCAAGGAGGAAGGCCCCTGGTCCCGACGGCATCCCGGGGCGGGTGCTTCCAATCGCCCTGGAGCATCTCGGTCAACATGTTCGGGAACTGTTTGACGCCTGCCTCAAGTGCGGGCAATTCCCGAAGAAATGGAAGAGGGGGAGACTCTGCCTCCTGAGAAAAGACGACAGGCCACCGGACTCCCCGTCGGCGTATAGGCCAGTAGTGTTGTTAGATGAGCTTGGTAAGATGTTGGAGCGAATTATCGCAGACCGAGTCGTCCACCACCTAAACAACGAGGGGCCTAACCTATCCGACCGACAATTCGGGTTCAGGAGGCAGAGATCAACAATCGACGCCATCCTCGCTCTAAAGGAGTTGTCACAGAGGGCCATAAGCAGAGGAGAGAGAGTTGTTGCAGTCTCTTTGGACATCAAAAATGCGTTTAACTCTCTCCCGTACAGCGTTATTCGGGATGCCCTGAAATATCACGGCATCCCTCCCTATCTAGCTCTATCTACAAGATAGGGAAGTGGTATTTCTTGCCCCAGACGGGCAAATCAGGATGCGTGGCATGGAGTGTGGTGTTCCACAGGGGTCGGTTTTGGGACCACTCCTGTGGAATCTAGGCTACGACTGGGCGCTTCGCGGTGCCTTTCTCCCCCGGCATGATGTCATCTGTTATGCAGATGACACCCTCGTTACTGCCCGGGGTAGAGATCTCGCGGAGGCGAAGTACCTAGCAAAAATCGGAGCAGAGCACATGATCCGCCGAATCAGGAGGTTGGGTTTGGAGGTGGCCGTGGCGAAGACGCAAGCCATCGTCTTCCATGGGCCAAGACAGGGGCCGCCTCCTGGCGAAGACTTGGTAGTGGATGGGGTCGTGATATTGTTGCGACCACATATGCGGTACCTGGGGCTGGTTCTAGATAGCCGCTGGAGTTTTAGCGAGCACTTCAGGCAGCTGGCCCCCAGGCTAGTGAGTGCCGCAGCGGCATTAGGAAGACTCCTGCCAAACGTAAGCGGCCCAAACCAGAGCTGCCGCAAATTGTTCGCAGGAGTCATTCGTAGTATGGCCCTGTACGGGGCGCCAGTGTGGGCGGACGCCCTCAGCACGGAGAACAGGGCGGCTCTTCGAAGACCACAAAAGGTCATCACCTCCCGTATCATACGGGGATACCGCACGGTGTCGGGGACGGCGGCATGCGCCCTCGCTGGTACACCGCCCTGGGAGCTGGAGGCCCAGGTGCTCTCGGAGGTGTATAGGCAGAGGAGAGTAGACATAGAAAGGGGCGAAAGCCTGGCCCCTGAAGAAAGGTCGCGAGTCCGGCGCGATGCGGAGGAGCGGATGCTCCAAGATTGGGAGCTCCAGTTGCAAACCCCGATTGCGGGGCATAGGACTGTTCAGGCCATTCGCCCGGTCCTCAGGCAGTGGCGGGATAGGGAGCATGGCTCCCTGACATACAGGATGACACAGGTACTTACCGGGCACGGTTGCTTCGGTAAGTACCTATGTCGAATACGGAGAGAGGCCGCTCCGGTGTGCCACGACTGCGGCGCACCGGTCGACACCACGGAGCACACTCTTGCAGAGTGTCCGACGTGGTCGTCACAGCGGAGAGATCTAATGGCGGTCATTGGAGGGGACCTCTCGCTTCCCAGCGTGGCAGTCGCCATGCTGGGTGGTGACAGGTCGTGGCAGGCGGTGGTCTCCTTCTGTGAGGACGTGATGTCACAGAAGGAGGCCGCAGAGAGGGACCGAGAGGCGGATGCGGACGCAGACCCGCTCCGACGGAGACGGCCAGGAAGAAGGAGGAGGCGCTACGCGCACCTCATTCCTCCCTAGTCCTTGTCAGGGGACGAGTGCCAATTGGTGCTCCTCCAAGTGCCGGGCTCGTTGGGGCGTCAACACCAGGACCACACGGTGCGTGACATCACGGTCCCGTGGGTCCTGCGTGTTAGGTGGTGCGGGAAACAGTAGGGGGTTTAGTGGGTAGGGCCGGGGCGGCGAGTCCCACATACCTTCGGGATGCATAACCGCATTCCCCCTACTATAAAAAAAAAAAAAAAAAAATATGTAGATACATACCTAGTATCCTACCTAGTATCAGCATTACAGTAATGGCGTATTCGGAGTGTAACGGCATTGTTGCGCGGTATCATTGCAATCCATCTGCCTATCATAACATTTCATGTATAAAAAAATACAGTGAAGAGCTAACTTAACATGCGCAAATAAATTAGTTGTTTAAGATTTTTTTTCCATTTTGTATTTCGTATTAAATGATTAGGAGAGCTTGTTGGTTTTATAAGCGCTCTCTCGTAGGGTAAACAAACGTATTTCGTATAGCTTTTCAAGTTAACGATATTTGAACAAATACGAGTTACATCTGACACGGTCATCTTCATCACATGATTTGGGGTCTAGGTGTGTACCGATAGCGACAGCTTAAGAACGACTAAAGTTATCGAATTAATGCGAAAATTTTGCCTGCATTTTTGGAAATACTGGTATCCAAGCCAGCAGGCTTTATTTGCCAATACCGGTGGATCCTGTGGTCCAGGCCATCTGGCAATTCTAGTTGATAGTCCATTGTAGTCGTGAAATTATTCGTAGGCTCGTATTCTACGTCCATGCCGGTGCAGTCATCGTTTACCGTACGATAGGACGCGCCAATGCTGCCGCTGCAATGCAGCACTGTCGCGTCGTATAAAAAAACAGTTCAGCTTTCAATCAAAAATCAAACCAAATATCAACTAATTACCAAAGTACTTTCAATGAAACTGCGCTAGTATCCGTTAAAGAGTGTTTTATTTCAGTACACTTTGTTTGAAATCTGAAACTTGAATCGAGACAGTAAAACATAAATTGGATTGTAACAAAAATGACTCAAAGCTCCAACACTTAGGTACCAATCACATCAACATTTTTTATAGATTTTCCATGCTTACTCTTATCTCGATTTTAAAATCATTAATAATTTACTTAGTTCATAACATCGTACAATGACCACATATATTTTGTTTTAGCATATTCTGGTGGACCAACGAAACTATGAACATCTGGACGCATATATTCGGGTTCTTCTTACTCCTCTTCCTCACCATCAATGACCTCGTCATCATCAACATCCATGCGACTGTCACCGACAAAATTGTCGCCGGGATACTGTTCTCCTGCTTTTTGGTAAGTTTGCCTAGCAGAGGCCGTATTACAAGGTCTTAAATCCTGCCAGGTTTATAAATTGCTGTAGTGACATCTCTTTCTCGATCTCGTCGTATAGCAAATAAAAGAGATAGATTGATAGCCAGTCAGAAAACTGCCTGGAAATAAGAGGTCATAATATGGCCCCTGGCACAGAATATATACTCTAACGCCCCTGGTCTGTTTATTTGTTAGATTATTGGCTAACTCTTAATAGCCACATTCAAAACCCTAAGTTAAGAAGATACTGCAGATGGAGTGAGCTTGCCCAGAAAAAGCTTGTTCGTTTGAGCTCTAAATACTCCGTGCTAGTGTTCATGTTGTATTGTATGTTATTAAAAGTCCGTTTTAAATACCACACCTGTATTCCTGTGTGCCTGTTGTTCAATTTGTTGTTTTCTTAACACTTAAATTAATATCTGTGATATTTCTAATAACAACAACATAGGTATTTAATTAAATACTGCGTCAGAAACAGGTTATACATAATTATAATTCAATGACTTATTCTAAAATGAATCGTCATTCAATGTTTTATCATTATCACTAATGATAGGACAATTCCGATTTCCGACCTTCTTGGTAATCGATTTGCAAATGATGGGGCATTGCAGACCTGCAAACTGCAAAATGACGTGGTTTGACGTAGTTTACTCTGAAAACTAAACCACGATAATCGATGTTCGTTCCGCTTTATAGCTGCGCTGCGTGGGCTATAGTCTGTTTATCGTGGTCCTATTTGACCCAACTCTTTATTGATAAAAACAATGATAAAAATACAACAAACGGATTTTCACACACGGGTAGATTACGAAAGAAATTACTAATTAATTAATAGTGAAGATTTAATGAGACAACATATTTTTTTAAATTAAAATAGTAATTTAAATTTAAAAGACGTACCTATAACAACTGTCAAAAGCTAAAGAAGACAAGTAAGGATATTAAACAGACTATAGTAAGATTCAACATCGAACATCGTTCGATTACGAGATTATGGTAGTAGACACTCTGTTATGAAATGAGTGAGCCACACCATTCCGCCGGCGTCGAAAGTCGACTCGGCTCAGATGACGGCCTGCTTTCTTTCACAGTGAAAGTACATATCAATTTGAAGCAATTTTTAGACTTCACCATATCTTAAAGTTTACAAAGGAGTTCCATCTATTTTGTTATTAACCAGTTTCCGTGTATATCTGCACATTTCAATGCCATATTTATAGACTTTCTAGAAGTTGAAGCGAATCTTATAAATATTTTAATACTTAGTCGGTTAGGAAATTAGAATTATTAGGATTTCTTCTAAGAACATATTGTATATGTTTTCACGCTTAAAAGCTGATCAATTTTGATAAATTTTCGTTAGAATGACAATTAGAATTATAAGGATTTCTTCTGACAATATGTATTAGTTTTCATTCCTAAAAACCTGATTAACTTTGATTCATTTTCGTTAAAATTACAATTAATTTTATAAGCATTTCTCCTGAGAATATGTATTCGTTTTGATGCCTAAAAAGCTGATCGATTTTGATTAATTTTCGTTAGAAAGACATGGATTGACGCAGCCGATGTCTCTGGCCAAAGCCAGTCTAAAATTAGTAAAAAAAAAATACACAATTAATACTTACTATAATTTTATCATTTATTACATAATTTGAAATATCGGATGTTGTGCTCTATTAATGTGCATTGTGCACTTTAGTTATTGTGCAGATTCAATAAAATAAATTATAACGATACGTGTTCGTTAAATCTAGAAAATCTTCTCGTTTTGGATGTGAATATTTTTCTCAATATTTATACACCCTGTACCTGTAGATATAATATTCATGAATAATGCAAATCATTTTTGTCTAATATCCATGTGGTCAAATTTTTATTTATAAGTTAGGCTTTCTAGAAGACTAGGTATACCATTTTTTTCATGTTTGTTTTCATTTTTATAAAATGTTTCGTGTGCAATAATATGGTGTTAAATGTCTAATGCATCCAATAAATGCAAATCAGGGAGTTGTGAATGAACTACCTACTACGCCAGTATCGCTAAACTAGTTGACTACTCGTCCATAGCTTGTATGTTGACTGACTTTGATTTCCAAATGTTAATGAAACAGAGGCCTGTAATGCGATGTTCTCTTGACGTAAAATGTACAATCAGTTTATTGCTTTGTTCAACACATGATGGGACGATCAGCAACGAAAGTGACTGAAAACTTTAGTACTTTGTCATTGCAACTTTCTTGAGAGATGTGTCAGTTTGACACATTAATAACAAATTAATACGACAAACTAATTATTGTTCAGCGACTTACTAGCCCAGTAAATGAAAAGGTGTAGAGGGAAATGATTGGAACACAATTTTTGACTTCGTAACTTTGTTTGGACCAGTTAGGTGGAGAACATATCAAAAGTCCCCGCCCGTAGCCCCTATGCCGGGGGAGAGGGGGGGGGTTTGAAGGTCCCATTTTTCAGTTTTTCAGATATATCTCGAAAACTATGCATTCCAGCGACATGAGTTCTTTTACAAAATAAAAGCTGATTAAATTTGAGACAAGATTTATTATGGAAAATTTTTCGATATCTTGTATAGTTTTTCAGATATCCGCTCCTGAATATCTGTAATTTAGGAAAAATATTTTTTTTTGATTGATGATGATTCGCCCCCATTTCATCCCCATAATGGCTGAAATACTAACAATAACGATAAACGTCGAGTTAGATTTGCATCCATATGCCAAAATTATAAATTTAGCTATTTTTACTTCGAAAATGAAGGATTTTCTATACACAACTTCATCCCCCTTTTCACCCCTTCGGGAGTAAAATTTTCGAAAACGCTGGGACACGTATATATTTTTTTTATCGTCAGCCTAAACACAAAATTTGAAGATCCTAGCTTCGAAACTGACGGACTTTCATACAAACTTTGGACCCCCGTTTCACCCTTTAGGGGGTGAGTTTTGAAAAATCCTTTCTTAGTGCATCCCTAGACCTCATAGGAACCTATGTGCCGAATTTGGAGTCTCTAGACCCAGCGGTTTGGGCTGTGCGTTGATATGTCAGTCACCAATCAGTTTCTTCTTTTACATATTAAAGATAAAATTACAGACTTTTAATAGTGAATATCTCGAAAACTATACAAGATATCAAAAAAATACTGAATAAAACATGTAGCAAATTGAACCAGCTTTCATTTTGTGAAAAAACTCATGGCACTGGAATGTATAGTTATCGAGATATATGTGAAAAACCGAAAAATGGGACCTTCAAAACTCCCCCTCCCCCCCGGCATACGGGGCTACGGGCGGGGACTTTTGATATGTTCACCTCCTAACAGGTCCAAACAAAGTTACGAAGTCAAAAATTGTGTTCCACGCCTTTCCCTCTATACCCTTTTTAGATAGTTCATTTCCTGAACTATACGTTGCTGAACGTATACAAAGAAGGTATGGTAGCACAGAGTTGATTGATGAAGAAGAAGAATATTGTGTTAGGGAATGAATGAAATGACGGCTGAATGAATGAAAGAATGAAGAATGGAAGATACAGTTACTTATATAGTCATCATCATCATATCAGCCACACGACACCCACTGCTGGGTATAGGCCTCCCCTAAGGATCTCCACGACGATCGGTCCTGCGCTGCCTGCATCCACTGGCTTTCCGCGACCTTCACCAGATCGTCGGTCCACCTTGTCGGGGGCCTACCCACGGAGCGTCGTCCGGTGCGCGGTCGCCATTCCAGAACCTTTCTGCCCCAACGGCCATCGGTTCTTCTCGCTATGTGTCCCGCCCATTGCCACTTCAGCTGAGCAATCCTTCGAGCGATGTCGGTTACTTTAGTTCTCCTGCGGATCTCCTCGTTTCTGATTTGATCACGTAGGGAAACGCCGAGTATGGCTCTCTCCATTGCACGCTGAGCAACCTTGAGCCTCCTTATGAGACCCATAGTTAGCGGCCACGTTTCACTGCCGTAAGTCATCACTGGCAACACACACTGTTCATAGACTTTCGTCTTGAGACACTGAGGTAAGTCGGACGCGAAGATTTTTCGAAGCTTCCCGAATGCTGCCCACCCGAGTTGGATTCGGCGAGAGATCTCTTTCTCGAAGTTGGACCTACCTAACTGGACTGCCTGTCCTAGGTATACGTAATGGTCAACAACTTCAAGTGTAGTGTTCCCAACATGAACTGGAGAGGGTACAACATGGGCATTTGACATAATTTTCGTCTTTTCCATGTTCATCCTAAGACCCACTCTTTGGGAAGCACTACGGAGATCTTCGAGCATTGTGTTCAGGTCTTCCATGGTCTCAGCCATAAGGACTATATCATCGGCAAAACGAAGGTGTGTTAGGTACTCGCCATTAATGTTGATGCCGAGTCCTTTCCAGTCCAAGAGCTTAAAGATGTCCTCCAACGCAGCTGTGAACAGTTTCGGAGAAATAACGTCTCCCTGTCTCACACCACGCTGCAGTTGGATAGGATTTGTGTTCTGGTTCTGTACTCGGATCGTCATGGTGGCATTTTGGTATAAGTACCTCAACACCTCGATATACCTATAGTCCACTTGGCACCTTTGGAGAGACTGCAGCACCGCCCAGGTTTCAATCGAATCAAAGGCTTTCTCATAGTCCACAAACGCCAAGCAAAGTGGCTCATTATACTCCTCGGTCTTCTGTATAACCTGCCGAAGCGTATGGATGTGGTCTATGGTGCTAAAGCCTTTTCGGAACCCGGCTTGTTCGGGAGGTTGGAAGTCGTCGAACTTGCGAGCGAGACGATTCGTAAGGACTCTCGAAAACAACTTATAGACATGACTCAGAAGCGAGATGGGTCTATAGTTCTTTAAGAGGGACTTGTCACCCTTTTTAAAGAACAAGATCACCTCACTTATGTTCCATGTCTTTGGCGTTCTGCCCTGGACGATGACGGAATTAAAGAGCTTCTGGAGGACTTTGAGTATCGGCTTACCGCCCGCTCTCAGAAGTTCTGTAGTGATTCCATCGTCACCCGCCGCCTTGTTGTTTTTCAGCTGTTTGAGAGCCATACTAATCTCGTACAGGCTGACGTCCGGGATATCTTGGGTATAGTGTCGGGTAAGCTTGGCTCTGGGGTCTTTAGCCTTGCTTTCAACAGGTGTCTGCGTGGAATATAACTGCCCATAGAAGCTCTCGATCTCCCTCAGGATTTCAGGCTTTGATGAAATGATGCGTCCGTCGTCAGTTTTCAGCTTCGTCATCTGGCTTTGCCCAATAGACAGATCTCTCGCGAACACTTTGGAGCCTTTATTCCGCTCGATAGCCTCTTTAATACGATTCGTATTAAATTGGCGAAGGTCGCTCGTCAAAGACTTAGATATCTGTCTATTAAGCTGCCGATAACGATTAGCATCTACTGAACTCTGGAGCCTCATTTCACGTCTCTGATCCATGAGTAGGAGTGTGTGGTCGGAGAGTTTCTTTATCTTGGGACGGCGGGTCTTAAAGAGCTTGGACCCTACCGTACGGACAGTATCCACCACCATGTTGTTTAGATCGTCCACATCTATGCTGTTCTCAAGGGCTTCGAAGCGGTTTTGGAGTTCGAGTTGAAAGCTCTCGGGGTTTTGAATATGGGCCGGCAATGGTCGAATTGTTGATTTTATCAGTCGAGATCTTTCCAGCTTTGGGTTGATATTCAATGTGCCACGTACCAATCGGTGATCGCTCCCCGTCTTAACAGCGTTGATCACAGTGACATCATTGAATATTTGCTTTTTCGTCGACATGATAAAATCTATCTCATTTCTGACTTTACCGTCCGGACTGACCCAGGTCCACTTCCGGCTTTCCGGCTTTCTGAAGAAGGAGTTCATCATAAAGAGGTTCTCCTTCTCCATAAAGTCAGCCAGCATCTGCCCTCTGTCATTCCGTTGCCCAACTCCAAATTGCCCCACTCTCAGCTCATCACCGCATCGTTTCCCCAACTTTGCATTGAAGTCCCCCATCACAACAGTGTAGTGGGTTTTGTAGCTATGCATGGCTTTAGAGATCTCCTCATACATAGCCTCCACTTCGTCATCTTGGTGTGTTGAGGTCGGTGCGTAAACCTGTATTACATTCAGCGAACACCGTTTGGATATTCTGAGTATAAGGTACGCCACCCTGGTCGACACACTTCCGATGGTAATCACGTTGTTGACAAGGGACTTGTGGACGATGAACCCGACACCACCTTGGGACTGTTGGTCGCCCTCCCGGTAGTAAAGCAAGTTACCGGAGTTGAGGATTATCGAGTCCTCTCCCGCTCTTCGGACTTCAGATAACCCGATAATGTCCCAGTGTACCTTGCTGATAACTTCTTCCAACTCGGTTAACTTCGCGTCGGTCCTTAGTGTGCGCGTGTTATAGGTTGCCAGGTGCAGTTGTCGTCGTTTTTGGTAGCCGAGCCGCTCCCGGGGATTCTTAGCACCCCCTGCCCCGCCGTTACCGTAGCCGCTACCGTAGCTAGGAATAGCGGGGCTGCCGGGGACTGGGGGCCAATTTTTTGATCCATTGTGCATGAGGGGGGGGGGGGGTTTGCCATAATCGCCACGCTTGGCAGGCGGGTTGGCGATCGCAGTAGGCCAAGGTTTTTTGGAGACGCTGCTGCCCGTCTCTTGAAGGCTATGAAGGCTATGCTCCCTTAGTCGCCTTTTACGACACCCACGGGATGATAGGGGGTAGTGCTATTCTAGGCCGGCACATACACGGCACTTATATAGTGCCCCAAATAAATTGGAATAAGTTCGGGGAAATGATGGTTAATGTAGGACGAGATTTCAACCTTCTTCCAGCGTAATAAAGTTTTGAATTGGTTGCAGGTATGCATGGCGTCGTCAGCCATGTACCACACGTTCTTGTGCCGGTCCGAGGAGGACTGCAACAAGTTCCTGATGTACGACCTCTTCGGCATAGCGCTGTCGCTGCTGGCCATCTACACCTCCGGAGTCTATTACGCGTTCTGGTGTCATGCTGTGAGTATCCATACATAAAATGCAATCTATATCATCCGATTTATGTCATACTAGCGACCCGCCCTCGCTTCACTTCGGTGTAGTGTGGAATTTAATATACTATATAAACCTTCCTCTTGAATCACTCTATCTATTAAAAAACCCATCAAAATCCGTTGCGTAGTTTTAAATCTAAGCATACATAGGGACAGACAGCGGAAAGCGAATTTGTTTTATACTATGTATGGTGTATGATGGTGTATGGTATCCTTCTCGAAAGATGTGGGGCTGGTATCCTTCTCAATTTCTTATTTATGGCCTGTACTGTAACATGGCCAATGGCCATGGTCTGTAATAGTCTGTATGGTTAAAACATTTGAATGACTTTGGAATTTTCCGATCTTCTTTTAGTCAGTGTCATTGAATATTTTAGACTGATGTGTAGATAATTAATATAAGCAGTAAAAGAAACGGCCCAGGCATGATTTTAGCTGCGGAGTTCATTAACGTCATATTCGTGGGGTATCTGACTTCGCCTATTTATTCCGAATTTCCAATCTGAACCTTAAAGTGTAGAAGCTAAAGTTCAAAATTGATTTATCATCATCATCATTTTGATATAGGTATCATCATTTTTTGCCGCATAGCGTGCTGCAAAAAAAAACTAAACCGATTAAGTTAATATTGTGGTAATTTTATGTGTTGCCAGTACTTCCAAGTAGTTCGAAACAAGTTTAATGAATACCTGCTATTGAAGCGGACACAATAGAATTATGGTTCTTTGCCGGTCATTTGCCATTCAAATGTAGTCTAAAGTTCATCTCTCTCATAAATTTTTCCTGTCTCTGAAACTGTCTCTCTCATACAGGAATCAGTTGCATTATCTGCCTATGTTGGAACTTTAAACATTCACTATCCCATTACTTATACACGAACCGTTTGTATCTTTGAATCACATTATTATTATGATTGGCTAATTTTAACTTAATATCTCCAAGCAATTTATGGCTTGTTGTAGAACAATTTCTTACAGAATTTCCTGAAGTAAGATAATTTACATTATGCTAAGAACAAGTTCCACAGGTTCCGGAATTCCGGATATGACCCAATTAACATATCTACTTACCTTAAAACACTTATATAAATATAAAAACACTTAAGTATATAAATAGTACCTACCTACTACGGAAAAGATCCAGTTTACCTATGTCTATGTGGTTGCAGTAGGTTAAATTTAATTACCAGCATAAGTTTACCCGCTTCTAACTTATGTCATAAAATTGCACATAATTATGGACTTGACAAGGCGTAGACAGCTTCAAGAATTCTAGATGTAATTG
The DNA here is from genome assembly GCA_928269145.1 of Agriphila tristella. Lineage (NCBI taxonomy): Eukaryota > Metazoa > Arthropoda > Insecta > Lepidoptera > Crambidae > Agriphila > Agriphila tristella. The sequence goes on along the minus strand of OV743439.1, from coordinate 8,045,657 downwards.
CGCATTTCATTTCTTTTAAATTAATTGTGAAAAAGTAAGTACCGTACGTGATTTTATTAAAACTATCTTCTTTACGTAAACTTGTTATAGTTTACAAACAAAAACGGCACCATGACGTGTGACGATGACAGCCTATCAGGGGCCTTATTGTTGAAAGGTGTCGAGTGCTCTTTACCACTCATTTTCACAGGACATGGAAAACCATGGCTGTCGAGTTAAAATTAATATTTAGCTAGTAAAGAGCGCTCGACGCCTTTCAAAAATGGTGCCCAAATTCGAGATGACGACGGACGTTGGCAAAGTTTCGAACCTGGAGAAAAGCTTCAAACTCCTCAACCTTTTTAACTAAGGTATTTCTGTGTGTATAAACTACAAAAAACCTTTACGTTTCGTGTGCACTTGACATAATCCGTAACATTTTTGGAGTCGAATCATCGTAACCGTTTTCTTTACTAGTTTAAAAGACGCGTCCCACATTGGGTGGTTACGCAAACACAAATCACCAGGCTCGAGCAAACAAATACGTAACTTCTCGTGGGTACGTACCTCTATCGCAGTTCGAGAGATATGAATCTACGATTTTAGGATTATTAACTATCATAGAAGATACAATAATAACGAAATAATCAACGTGTTCGATATAGTAAATCGTAACAAAATGTTTTTTTTAACAATTGCGAGTTTTGATTGAATGTATAAAACTGTGCGTATCGAAAGTAGTTCCTTGTTTCGACGATGTCTAACATCTTTAAGTTTATTTGTGATGAAAGCAGACAGGTCAAAAGTTAAGTATTATTAGTTATTTATTATCAAACAGTTTATTTAAATTATATAAATTTTCTGCAGATTTCTGAGATCCGCAGGAGAACTAAAGTAACCGACATCGCTCGAAGGATTGCTCAGCTGAAGTGGCAATGGGCGGGACACATAGCGAGAAGAACCGATGGCCGTTGGGGCAGAAAGGTTCTGGAATGGCGACCGCGCACCGGACGACGCTCCGTGGGTAGGCCCCCGACAAGGTGGACCGACGATCTGGTGAAGGTCGCGGAAAGCCAGTGGATGCAGGCAGCGCAGGACCGATCGTCGTGGAGATCCTTAGGGGAGGCCTATACCCAGCAGTGGGTGTCGTGTGGCTGATATGATGATGATGATGATGATGAAATTTTCTGCGTCGTTCGCTAATATTGTAGGTTTAAGCGCTGTTGTATTAATTGGAGAGGTATAAATATTTCGAAAACATTACTGAAGTATTAGCAGAGTTTAGGAGGGCTAATCATGATTATTCAGAAGTTGATCGAATAGTAATTGGCCGAATAGACATTCAAGAAGGTATTCCACTGAGAAATTAGAAATAGTTTTGTCACACACCTAAGTCCTAATATACACAAAGATAAATATTAATTGCCATTATTATATTAGGTGATTATGTTCAAACGCTTTAAACAAACCTTAAAAGATGACTGTGAAGTACATTTAATTACTGTCATGTAACTAACATTTAATGACTTATTAATTGCGATTAAGAATGTATTTTAATAGCAAGTTCATGCATTGACCCCAATGTGGCCAAGTCCGTGCGAGTCCATCTTAAAAGTTACAAGAGAAAGTTCGGTGGTGTAGTAATCCGAGCGAAATGTTGCTATTCTTAATGCCACTATTTTGTGCTTAAAAAAGATTTAGGTGATTTTACCGTATTTGTATCTTTATCAAACATCATTGTTAGAACTTCTTCCTATTCTATTTCATTTGGATGTAATTATTTTTCGGTATTGTCACAGAATAAAATATATTTATGATCTTAATTGGAAACATGACGCTGCAATTTCTTTACTATTCCAATTTCAATCAAAGAAACGACAAAGTAAAGATTCTAGAGACGGATAAGTAATCTATAAGTAATATACGTAATGTACTACTACCAGCAGCTATTGGCAAAAAAATATTTCATCTTTATATTCATTGTGAGTCAGTTTAATTTTGTGATCTACTTAACTCATTCTGAGTTGTACCGACCGCTCTGTTTTAGAACAACATAATGAGTATTTATTCTGTAATAGCAAATTATAACATGTTATGTAAGTTTTTATTCTGTGCTAAATTATTACCGCATATTAAGTTTTTATGTTTCTGAGACAAGATTATGCAAGGGCAGATTTGTAATAAAATGTGACCCATATTTAAATTATTTTTTACAAGTAAAGCGATGCGGATATTTTAAAATCAGGGGCGTTTTAATTAAAAATGGCAATGAAAAAGGTTGTTTTGAAAAAGTTAAATTAAGCTCACTTCCACTTTAGTTTTGTTTGGAATGGAAGTACTCAGAACTTCCTTTTTGATTGTGAAACAGGCTCTTAACTTCGTATATATAGACAAGTGAGTAATGACTTGAGTAAAACTTGCATTTTTCAAATGCTTCTAGCTAATATTATATTCACATGCAATTTACGGTATAAATTAATCTTAAGTGCACCAAAACTGTACTAAAACTGCATTTCTGCTTTATTATACCATAAATTGCATGTGAATAGAATATAAGAAGCATTTGAAAATTGCACTCGTCTATAGATACGAGGGTTAATCTCTTTACAAGATGTTCCATTTATATTTTATAACTAACATTCGCCTTGCATTGAATATAATGTCGATCTAACAGTATAATATAACGGCGCCAACTGAGGTGCAATTGCCATTCGGTTGATGGTCCCTACGTCATCATCTAGCCGCGAAGCCTCAAATACTTTCACTTATGCCTCTCTGACAAAACTGTTTGACTATAACGCTTGTCTATTTAATACTAACATCCATATGAATATATATATATAGATAGATGTATTAAATAGATATTTATAACCATTTTTCTATTATACATCGATACATAAATACACTTATTTGAATATCCAAAACAGTTATCATTATTCATTTATTTAGGCAATAATATCTCAATTATTAAGAAAATAATAGTTTCATTAGGTATATTAGAGTTGAGTAGACTTTTGTATCTTGAAAATAGAGAAATGAAACTGAAAGTATTTTCTCTCTCACCACAAGACAAGTGCTTTTACTAATCTCTTCAGCTCATTTATTTGTAGAAAATATACTTCTCGTATCGTATAAGATACACGAAAGAATTTAATAGCTTGGATTCCACCATTGTTAATAAAATCATACTGCGGATTTTTTTTAAATAGTTGATCAACTATCAATATTGAACAAACAAAGAAGAATTTTCCCTACAACAGTGTTGACATCCGTTCGTTTGGTATTTCATTGTGAAATATTGACATCTCCGATTCTTGTAAAGGCCACGTCGTATCAACATTTATGAGTGTCAAATGGTAAAACGCTTTTTTGTTAGCGTATATTTTATTTTATTTGATGGTGGTATGGTAATTTACGTCAATCTCAGTTAACCACATAAACAAAATGTTAATTTGATAGTAATTGTAAGGTAAAGTAAATAAGGCATATCGCTATCGGTATAATACTGAAGTTAGAAAGATATATTCACCATTGAACTAAGAAGTGTACGAAAGTTTTTATTAGAGAGCTTCATAATTAAATGTATGTATGATAATAAAGTACGTATCTTTCAATGAAGCATATTATCAGCTGATATATCTACTGTTAAAGAAAGATAAAAGTATCGACAGTGAGTTATAAAGGCCTTCAAAGTATTAATAACAGCCAGCTCTGGTGAAAGAAATTAATATGCGCAGACGCATCTCTGTGACACAATATGTTACAAAATCGCTGCGACGACAATGACCTTCTTAGTGTAATTACTAACAGCAAGTAAAACGACGGTCATACATCGTGGAAGGTGCAGCACTACTCCCGAGTCCCAGCATCGATATTAGTGTCCGTCTCCTCCCTAATTTTTCGGGCAGTCCGTTGAACGAGTTATGGCGTATTCATCCCATTACGTCACATCCCACTTGTTATCTTTTCTTTATTCATCCCATTTCTATTACTAACTCATCCCACGTCAAAAAATATTTATCGATTCTTTTTCATCCCATTCGTATGCTTAACTCATCCCACACAACAAAACTAGCAAGGTGTGTACGGTCTGATTAAAAATATTAAGTATGTGTACTTATAATAAAATAAAATACGTTACAATCTTATTGGCGGCTCGGAACATCGCGCGAGACGATGCGCTATTATAAATACATACATACATTATTGTTTAAATATTATTTGAAAATAAAACAAAGATATTGGGCATAATCAAACATATATTATAAAAATCGTCAGTACAAAATGAACTAAAAAGTACGTTGAACGTACGTAAAGACACATTTAGGTTGCGATCTATTTTTTTTTATTTTGTTACTTTTTATAAAAACAGATTAAAAAGCAATAACGAGATGGATATAATACAGATAGGTAACATTTTAAATTAAACTAAAAACTACACAGCAACTACACAACAAAATCAAATTAACAATAGAGTAACTATTTTAGAAAGATAAGGGGTTTGGCATTAATTTATCATACAATTAATAATACTTACACACACAGATACATAATCAAATATAAAAAAATATAAAACTATAAAAAATATCAAATTTTACAAAAGAAAACAAAACTTAAAAGTCTATCTACCTAATCTAGAATCTAAATTATCAATACAAACTTATACACAGATACATAAATCAAATTCGATTAATATGTACAATGCCTTTGATTTTGGACTAGCAAAAATTTATAGACATGAAATTTTAAATGACGGTCGGTTTAAATAGTCGGTAATGTGAGTGTTTTTGTAGACAATTAAGTATTTTTCATCCCTTTAAATTATCGCTAGTCCAAGACCAAAAACACTGTAAAATTACAAAAATCAACAGAAAAAAATTAAATATATAGAAAAAAAAATCAAATCACAACATAAGCAGAACTTAATTAGCTCTAGCTAGACTTAATCTAGAGTCTAGTACTATGTTAATAATACAGTTATACCTACTTTTTATTTTTTTATTTTAGTGTGCATAAATGTTGCTAGCTTTTCTAAGCAGTGGCCTAACCCAACACAATACTTCCTTCTTCCAGTTCTTCAATAGCTCTGTCGATTCTAATTTGATAAAGATAAAGATAAAGATAAAGATAATTTATTTGCATAAAATATGGTACATTGAGATCTTAACATTCTAAATATAGTTCCACATATTTTGCCAAATCTAATGGCGTGCAAATGTATGTTCATTATATTATTTCTTACAAAAAATATTTTATTCAAGCTCCATTGCAAAGACGGTAAAATATATTTAATCTATAAAATGTCAAAATGGTTACATAAATAAATTGAATTTAGGTATTTAATATTGTCAAGTTTTATCATTTAAAAATTCATTAATAGTATAAAAACATTTATCCACTAGCCATTTCGTCAGATTAATTCTAAACAGGTTAAAGTTTTGTTCACGAATGGATTTTGGGATCTTATTGTATAGTTTAATAGTCATAAAGTAACAATTTTTATGATAAAGTTTCGAGTTTGAAGCAGGCACTAATAATTTTGTAGGATCTCTGGACACATGCTTTTTGTATTCCTTTGCCTTTTTAAATATCTCTGGATGCTTTCTTACAAATAGCCCAGACTCTAGGATGAACAAGGAAGGTAACGTTAGCAACTTTAACTTTTTGAATAGAGGTCTGCATGAGTCCATTGGGTGAGCTTTGCAAATAGCTCGTACACATTTTTTTTGTGTTATAAAAGCCTTATTGAATATTGGTGAGCTACCCCATAAAATGACTCCGTAACGTAGTACTGAAACTACGTAACCATGATAAGCTATTAGAGCTGTTTTTTCACCTGAAGTTTTGCGTATCATTTTAAGTGCATAAACGAATCTATTCAACTTTTTGCACAACTTACTTATATGTCCCTTCCAGTTACAATTACTATCCAATGTAATGCCTAAGAAATTAATTTCATTTATGTCTTCAACTACGTCATTGTCTGTTTTAATATTAATTTTATGTCTTGTGTTTTTATAATTATTGAATTGTACTATCTTCGTTTTCGATATATTTAATGTCAAGTAGTTTTTAGTCATCCATTCTTTAAATAAGTCAATTGTTAATCCTAATGTATTGTCATGGTCAACAGATTTATTATCGTCAGGTATAACAACGGATATGTCATCTGCAAATAGTACGCACTGATAGTTGGTTATATTGGGAATGTCATTTATGTATATTAAAAATAAAAGTGGTCCTAATACGCTACCTTGCGGAACACCACGGTTATTTAATTGATATTTAGAGTTGTATAAGGTAAGTAAATTATTTTCGTCAGTTTTTGATATTGCTACGCGTTGCCATCGATTTTTTAAGTAACTATTGATCCATTCCCATGATTTCCCTCTAATTCCGTAACGTTCACATTTATTTAATAAAACATTATGGTCAACATAATCAAATGCCTTACTCATATCGAAAAAAATGGCGGATACTCGGTTTTTTTTGTCAATATTTTCCACAATGTTCTGGACCAGCTTGAATGCAGCAAGTGTAGTCGACTTGTTTTGCTGAAAACCATTTTGTTCATTTCTTATTACGTTGTGTTTCAGTAGAAAAGCAATAAGTCGTGCATACATTAACTTTTCGAGGATTTTGGAAAAAATTGATATTAATGCTATGGGTCTATAATTGCCGAGTTCTTTTTTATCTCCTTTTTTAAAAAGCGGTTTGAGAATGGAGTGTTTCAGTTGGTCAGGAAATACACCCTCGCTTAACGATATGTTTATAATGTGGCATAGTACATCTGCAAGCTCAGAAGCTGATTGTTTAATTATATACGTTGATGCACCATCATAACATAACCAACAGCATGAGTGTTATTTAGAGATTTAATCGTTTTTACGACCTCGTCTTCAGATGTCGGTGCAAGAAATAATGTATCTTTTACTGAATTGAAAAGATTATAATTTGGTCTTTGACTTTTATTTGAATCATTCTCATGGTTATTATTTGAGATAAAGAAATTATTAAAAGCGTCAGCAATCTCATTGACATCTGATATTTCCTTATTATTAGTCTTAATACTGCTAATATTGTCAACACATCGATTACTATCTATTTTATTTTGAATTATTTGCCAAGTGGCTTTACCCTTATTTCTTGATTTGCAGACGAAGTTCTTATTAATATTTCGCTTGGAATTAACGATACACTTCTTCAATAGTTGTTCGTACTTTATGTAATTGAGCTTATTTTGAGGTGTTTTATTTTTATAATATGCAAAACGAAGTTTTCGTTTTGTTAAAGATGATTGCCTGATGCCTCTAGTTACCCATTTAGGCTTCGTGCCTAGGGTGATTTTAATTTTGTTGATTGGGAAACACAGATTGTAGTATAACATAAATGTTTCATGAAATATGTCAAAACCACGATTTACATCTGTTTCATTTAGTACTTCAGTCCACGTTAAACTAGCCAGTATTTGCTTAAATTTTTTAATGTTTTCTTCATTATAATCCCTTTTAAATGTGTAATAATATTTTGCTTTATTAATATTTAAATTTTCATTTGGATAGGAAAGGGATTGCCCAGTGTCATGGTCCGATAGAAATAGTTGATGAACTTTACCACGGGCACTATTAATATTACTTATTATATGATCAATACATGATTTTTGGCGTGTTGGTTCATTAATGTGTAGTATTAGATTGTAATTGAGTAGAATTGCTCTTAAATTTTCCGAATTTTTATCACTTATTAGAGTGTTAATATTAATGTCACCTACAATAATAATTCTTTTTTTGTCATTTTTTAATGTCAGTTTGTGTAGTAATATGTCAAGTTTATTTAAGAAAATATTAACGTCCGAGTCAGGTGTCCTATAGACACATATAATAAGGCAATTTAACATTGGAATAGCAATACCACAACATTCGAATGTTTTTTCAACAGCCATATTGTTACATAATGGTATTTGTTTAAACTCCGTAATAGTATTTCGTACCAAAATACACACACCACCTCTTCTTTCATTGTGTCTGGAGAAAAAAGCTGCTAATTTATAGTTTTTCAGATAAACATTAGATTCATCTCCACTTTTAATAAACGTTTCAGATAAACAAATGATATGAAAAGGATTATCCGAAAATTCATCAACGCACAGTTCTAATAAGTCTAATTTATTAAGTAGCCCAGCAATATTTTGATGAAATAAGACGTTTGTGGCTGTATTTTTATCAACATCAGAATTAACGAAAAAAAATATTCTTTGGTTCTGTGTTTAGGATAGGTGTCTCGTTACTTTTTTTTAATATGGGAAAGTAGTAGGGTATAGTACCTTTTTTATTATTAATTACCTTTTCATTTTTCTTTTTCAGATTACTTTTAATTGATGTCAATATATGTGTGTCATAGTATTTAGAGTCAAGTAGTAGGTTAATTTTTTTACAGACCTCTGTAAAATAGTAATTTTTAGTGTAATAATTTAGTGAGATATTTAAGAAGTAGGAATTATTAAAGTGTTCACAAACATTTTTGATTAGGCCGTTTAACATATGTTCATTCATAAATTTATTTTTAATAACATTTAAAAAAATTAGGTTAGCTTTTTTATAACACTTAAAAACAGTCACCAATTGCATCATTGTCATAATAGGATTAGTGTCATTTTCCCCGATACATAGAATAATATAATTATCTTCAGAATCTGGAATATTGCAGCATGACTTGATTAATTCTTCGGATGGTGCATTGGGTTTAGTTATCGATGAAATAGTATAGTCTTCAAATTTCGTGTTTTCTCTAGAATATGCCAGTTTTGATGCCAGTCCAGTACACTGTTCGCTACTGAGAATTAATATTTCAGGTTTCGGATCTAATTTATTTTGGTCAATCTCAATATTACAACTATCTTGTAGTGTCGGTGATAGTGGAGAGCTAATATTATTAGTTTGCTGTATTTTACAGTTGTTAGAGACTTCTGTTATCAATGTAGATTTAGCGCCCTCGGCAATAAGTTCTTCGTCTTGTGTCAGTCCTAAATCACTGCTACTCATGTCTAATTTTGTACTATTCAACTTAGTTTTCAAGGATTTTTTGTGTTTTTTCTTTGTAGTAGATGTGTCTGAACATATTAGTTTATACTTAGATATTTTACTTTCCAGATTACTTGCAAGTTTCTTTAGAGATATATTTTCCAAGGTCAAACCATCTATTTCTGCATGCGCTACAGTTAATTGGTCCTTTAAAGATGATATCTCTTCCTTAAGCTCTTCTATTAAATCATTATTATGGATATGGCTATTGGACAAATCTGGTAAACTCTTTGCAAGCTGTTCAGAATATGTAGAAACAAACGATGAATCAAGTGTATCATTCATTGATTTCCTTCTGTTTTTTTTGCGCAAAGTAATGTTATTTTGTTCAGCTTCCATTTTATTTAAACTGCAATACGCTCAACTGTTTCGATAAAATAAAGCAAGAAAAAAAATTTTTTTTTCTTCTATTCGCCACCAGATGGCAGTGCTGTTTCTCGAAATCTTGTATTAAGTGTTCTTAACAAATTTTATGCATCAAAAAACGACTTTCTTCAGGGATTTGAACTCCGGATCTCAAGTGTAATCTCAGAGGTTCGTGCCTCAGCGCTGCGAACGCCTTAAACACATCATTCGAAAATAAGTATGATAAGGCAAGCCAGTGTTTGAATTATTATAAGGTCGTTATGAGTGACTCATGTGTATGCAATTTTTTCACTTTTGTTGAAAATTCACTGGTTTTTTTTTCACTTTTGCAGCACTTATTATGGTTGAATCAATATGTCAAAGGTAAATCGATTTTAATGTTTATTTACGTTGATAAATAGCACTTTTTATTGAAATGTTGTTTTATGTTTTTATGATTTAAATATTGATATTTGAAGCGAGATAACGTTTTCACTAATTATTCACGTCACTACGAACACAAAATTATAGGAATACTTCAAAATAAAGCGTTGATTTTATTTTTAATGATCTAAAAACACGGAGCTGTTTTAAACGTGACGACCAACGCCATCTATCTTGCTTAATCAACGATTTTAATTTATTTTCATTGACGTTGATGATGACGCTCCGAGTTGTCTTTGGATTATTCTTGCGTTTTGAATAGTCCTTTGTGTTGTATCAAGAATCTTATATTCATATTCTATTAGGCCGTTGTATTCTGTGACAAAGGTCTAAGTAGATTCAAAGCCCACATTTGCTATAAATACATTTTATTAATCAGCTTTGCTTGTGTATGTAATTACTTTTTTTTTAAATTAATTACTTTCATCTATACCTACATTCATGTCATTGTTGCAAAGTCGTGAAATACTATTTAACTTTTTAGTTTGCTCGATTTATTAAATGGTACTCAAACTTTTATTATAACTTTTAAATGTCTGAACTAATCACACTATACTAAAATACTGTTAAAGATTCAAATTAGTCTGATGACTCTGATGTCAATTCTTCTGCTATCCGTACTTTTTCATATAAATTCTTGGTATTTTTTGTCGTGGGATGAGTTAAGAATAGATTTGGAATGAAATCAGAATTTAATTTAAAATATATTCATGGGATGACTTAAGAACACGATTTGGGATGAATAAAGAAAAGATAACAAATGGGATGAGACGTCATGGGATGAATACGCCATAACCCCGTTGAACTCGTGCGAGAGAGTTCTGTGATTGATTAGTTATGTAGTTCTGTTTTTTCTGAATAGCTTCTATAAATACAATTACAATCTTCAGTATTTATGGCACTTTCTCTCACAAAGTAACATGTGCAAATCTTCGTTATAGCTTCCCTTTCGGAAGCTGTATGTATGGGATAGGATTGACATTCGTTAACATTTTTTTTTCGAATTCCAACTATCGAACAGAAAGCGAAGCAATAACGAAGTTTTTCAAATGTTACTTTGTATTGTATTACCTCTCGTGTTTGTTGAAAACCTCTCGTGGGGTTGATCAGACCATCAAACTGAACAACTTTCATTATGGGACCAACCTCGAAATCACGAAAAAGAAATCAGCTGTTCCATACAAAAGTACAATGCGTACTCCATCTCCAAATGTATGAAACAGTTGGTCCCATAATAAAAGTTGTTCTGTTTGATGGTCTGATCAACTCCACGAGAGGTTTTTAACAAACTAAAAAATAACCTTGTATAATAACTTCATCATACTTTTTATCTGCTGATCAATACGCTTATTTTTTAAGCATTTAAATTTTTAACACACTCAAGAAAAATTATGGATAGTCAGTCAAAGATATCAATATGCGCAGACGCATCTCTGTGACACATGTTACAAAATCGCCGCGACAGTGACCTTAGGGACGACGTACGTGCTCCACATTTCTTTAGCAATTACTTCACTACGTGACCTCACGTACAACTTATTTAAGAGCCATACGAGCATTGCTGGGTTAGCAAACTCGTTATTGTTTGAACTGTTTAGTGATTTAACACTTCCATGTATGGATGGATCTTTATTCTTTGACCATGTATTTCGTACAAGGGGTGACAAAGGAGATCTTTTGCTATTTATTCAAACACTTGTTATTTTTAGTGCAGCTGCAGTGGGTGCCTTGACACAATTCCACTGCCATAAGAACGTTATGGTACCAAAAATACTTAGTAGAATAGTTTTATATAAAATTATGTTACCAAAACTGAACAATCGCACCTTCTGAATCCTATGGTGTTCTTGGTACCTAGACCTGTATTTGGTGTTCAAGTTTTTCTCTAAGCATAAATGTTTTATACCAGTAGTGGTATCTTAGGTTATTTCTCTTTGAAGTTGGATGTGCTTTTAAACATTTAAAACATTGGATTTAAATAAAACACAATTAATCGAAAATAAAGAAAAGGATATTTCCATAGAATAAATAATTGCTACCAGCTTGTTTAGGATAATTTAAGTAGCTCTACCACAGAATAAAAGATAATAATACCTACGTCTTGGAGTTTCAGTAGAGATAAACCAAATCCAGGTTTATAAACAATATCTGAATCAAATCGGTTCGGATAATTGACCTTTGAAGAATTTCGAAACTCCAATCAATGTAAAATACGCTTTATGTTGCAGGAGTTAAAGGCGTTCTACATGACATCGGTAACGTTAATCTTCGTGCTGGCGATGGTGCTGCAACTGCCGCGGCTGAAGGTGCCTTACTTAGTGAAGATGTGCGTGTTCATCGGGTGGGCGGCCTATGGGGTCCTGCCCACGCTGCACTGGACGTACGCCATGGGAGGGTTCGAGAATCCGATGGTGCAGGTATGTCCCCATAAAGTCCGTTCGCTCAGATAGTGTCGCCCTTTTACCTCGCCGCCTTTGCACGTGTCGCTTCTTGTCAAAGGATGCTGGCGCATAAACAAAGGATACCGCGTGTGGCGTACACCCGCAAGTGAATTTGGATTTGGGCAGTTTACATAGAAGTGCCGTAAACCACACGTAAACTGCCGTAGTGAAGGGTTGTGTTTGTTACCGGTATTCCTGTCTCTAAACACAAGTGCTTGTGGGTGTACCGACTATCTAAGCGAATGGACTTTACATAAGCATAAGGCATTAAACATCCTTGTCTTTGGTTTTTGTAATGTACTTAACTCTTGTAAAGTCTCTATTTTTGCAAGTGAAGTGTCACCTTTAAGCAAGATTTCAGTGTTTTATAAGTCAAACTCTGCAATGCTAACAGACTGACAGAAAGACACTATTATTTTAAAATATTGTTTAATATCATTATGCCCTCATCACTACATCCGTTGACGGCGAATCTTAAAAGTTGAACTGGTTTTTGTAATGTTGTAACGTTACAAAGAAGAGGGGAAGATAGAGAGCCTACCTAGAGTAGAAGGATTGAATCTAGCTAGTTAAGGAGCAAAGTAGAAAGATGGAAATATAGTACAATTAACATTTATTTACACTAAACCTAACAGACAGGAAGCTAAGGAACTTAAATGCTACGAGGGAGGATAGGGGAAGGGGCGATTCTTCAGAGGCTTGCAGAGGGACAGGGGAACGTAATCTAGCGCGCGGAGAGGGGACGCGGAAGGGACGTAGTGGTACCGTGGATGAGCAGCGTAGACAGGCCGGAGATGGAGCGCAGATGAACGGAGGCTGGCCGCAGATGGAGCGTTTCAGCAGTAGAATAGTAGGTGCTGCCCAGCAGGAGTTGGAGACTCGCAGCACCCGTAGAACTATTAGTTGACACTCGCGGCGCGGGCTTTCTTGTAAGGCCCGGGAACACTACTTGTTTACACCGTAGATCTCGAAGACTGACTGAACCACGTAGACAGGGGGGGGACACTCTTGACACTCCTATACTAAGTGACATTATTGTAAAGGAAGTGCCTTCATCTCTCATCGGCGAAGATCATTACTTCATACAATTTTTTTTTTATAAGAACTCCCTCAACGGTCAAGCAATGCTTGACAAGCGCGTAAATGCTTGTCAAGCAGTTTATGGTTTGGGAATAGACAATGATTTTCAAATAGTCATTTAGCGAGAGTACATACATAAAGGTAGGTATACTCTTTTTATCAAAAACAAAATTTAATTGTCAGAATTTTCCTTTAGCAATATCACAAAAATCTTTTTTGTGTTTATTTCGCACGTTTACTTATTTCAGTTGCTCCTTTCCACCGTTTCCCAACAAAAGAATAAGGGCCCGGATAGTTTTAAAGATTGGGTAGAGATTGGTGGTTAAAATGTGTTGACAAGTTAAAAGAATGGGGTCTGCAACCAGCACCTTCGCCAGCAGGATAAGGCCTGTAGGCGTAGTACCTTCCCTTCACTTACCGGCAATTCATCGTGTACCTAAGTTTTTTATGTAGGTACTAGGTAGGTACCATAGTAGAATCAAATTACTACCTCCTTGATTTAGGGTGCGTTTCCACTGAAGCAACATCACGTAATTTTTTTTGGGGTTGGCTTTAAAAATGGGGCGCTTGATTTTGAAATTGAAATATAAATAACTTTGTAGTTTCGTAAGGCCTTTCAAATGATACTTTAACCCCGGCGCGGAAATTTGTATTATTATTTTAGTGTTTATGAAAATATATTTTTTTATGTTATATTTTTTTCAGGCAACCAGACCCAGTTCCAGACCCATTTCAATTCCAACCCATCCCACTTCGTCTTCATATACCAGAAATATCATGTAAGTTTTGTTTACGCATATTAAGGGTAGATATTTCTCAAAATAATTGTACCGTTACGTGCAGGTAAAACGCAGTTACTTTATGCACACGTTTTGTTATGAACATCGCTCCTCTAGAATTACAAAGACAACATCATGCATAATGCCCTCATTATGCATCAATTTCATAAGCTACAATATTTTTAATAATAAAATTACAAACATTTTTTTTTCAGATCACAGCCCACCCCCATCCCACTCTGTTGTCATCCTGATACAGGTGCAGTACGAGCTATCGAGCAGTTTAGTTGTGGCAACCGCAAATGATGAAAATTAATATTTTTTTATAAAAAACAAGTATCATTACCTACTTGTTTCAATTCCGTCCGGGACTCTTTGGCTCCATAATCGTTTTATAGACTTAAAGTAAGGGTGTAAGTAAAATGATTGTATTATATCTCGTAATAATATATAGGAGTTCGTATAGGTGTCAGTTAAATTATATTGGTTCGACCGTGCACCATCCTTCCTGTTTTTCTATGCGGAAACATTAATTGCTTATTTACGAATAATACTGGAATGGTTTTAATATTCAGTTATCAATTACTGGCTGCGCAACATGTTTTGATGAAAATGTATTTTCATTAAAACTGCTAGCTATACTTATTAAGTGTTAGTGATGTGTTCTTTAATAGGTTACATTTAACAAGATTATGTTATACTTACCTGGGAAAAATTAATGGCTGTGGCGAGGGGTGAAATTATGGCGAAGGTAAGCCGTTCAACAAAGTGTTATGATCTGCATAGTGGATCGGTAGGGTGAGATTTCTAAAAGGTAAGCCAATGGGAATCGTCTTGTATGGACCCTTCGCCACTGGCTGTAGGTACATTAGTATACCTAATACTACTAAGTAGGTATACTAATGCACTACACAAACACGGTCAGGGTACCCTACTAGTTACTACGCTAGTAGGCACCCTGACCGTGTTTGTGAATGAATAAATATTGAGAAATAAGAATATGAACAATTTTGAATAAAATTATCCCTAGGCATAAAATGAGAGGAATAAATAAAAACATAATGACTCTTTCACTTAATTGTTTAATTTTGTGTCCTTTTCTTTTCCCCCTTTTGTAATTATGTTTTTAACTGTTTTGTTCTAGTTATCTCTTATAACATTTGAAACGTTTGTTCTCATGTGTTAGTTATTTTCTTCGGAAAAAATACTAATACTAGTGAACACGGCGTTTAGAATGTTATAAAAGATAATTAGAACAAAGCCGTAGGTAGGATTGCTAGATTAGGTACTAAAAAAAAAAAAAATACCTAGAAAATCGCCGATCAGAGATGGCGCTTCAAAATGAGTAAGTTTTAAAATCGCCAGAGGGCTCTCTACCCCTATTTTTTTTATCTTACTCTATGCACGTAGATTTCGAAGACTGACTGACCACCGTAATAGATTTGACAATCCTTTTATACTCACAGTAAATTTTGAAAAACCGAAAGAAAAATGTAGAAGAAAAATAATACAGCATTTCAAAATGGGAATTCGTGTATTCGCTCGGCAGCAATACAAAAGAGCGGAATGGCCAATAAATTGATAGACAACCTACGCGAAGTGTGAGTAGAATTGAAAAAAGCAAATAAACTTAGCTGTCACTTGTAAACAAGCAGCTGTCAAAATAAATACAAAATTATAACCTCACTTTTCCACTAAGTATGAAATTTATGTATGAAATTCAATAAAATTGTATGAAAAAGGATGAAACTACAAACCTAATAAAAATCGCCGTAAAGCGACGAATAAATTGCTGCCAAGCAAATGCTTATTTACAAAGAATTTGGAAAGTTATGGCCAAAAATACTTATTCCCTAAGAAACTTAAACTAATTAAAACTAGCTTAAAACTAAGAGCTCAGGAGCGACAGGCAGCACGCTACAATGTGCTCGAATGTAACTAGCGAAGCCAATTTAAAAACACGATCTCAAGACGCACAGTGCAGCTGGCCTGTCGTTTTATACGGCTTTAATCGAGTCTTTCGATACTGTAGGCGCTTTTCTTCGTGTTTATATATACTACGGTAAACGATATGACGCCACAGAATAGCTAATAGTACAAGTACAGAAGCAGCACGCCGCATAGTAATTTAAATAAATCGCGACTTTTGCTCTGACACAATAAAGTGCAATTCGGGTCGCGCAATGGCCTGCAGTACAGTTTATATTCACCTAGTAGTTGCCTCTCTTTCTATCGCGTGCTCTTACCTTTTCTAATTACGCAACGTTAGGGTTGACTTCTTATAAATGAACTGCGTAGCATATAACATAATCTGAAAAACGACAATTGTTTATTGTTTTTTTATTTATTTTGACATCCGTACATGGCACAGTAATGTCGACTCGACATTGTTTCTATTATAACGAGACAATACCTACGCAGGCAGTAAGATGTCGCGCGACTACACAGGCGGGCGCGTGGCAGCCCTTTGCTCACTTGTTCCGCCGGCGGAATGGCTAGCGGTAGATGCTTATCGCGTGACCTTGAGCGAGTGATGGAGGCCTGATTCTGGTCTATGCTGTGCAAGCTCCTCCCAGTCATCGGTTAGATTGGAATATCACAGGCCACTAGATTGCGTTTAACACGTATTTGTATCGCTTGCCCTCCTTGTTTGCGCTTCCCGCTAAGTGTAAACAGTTAGATATAATAAAATTGCGTTGATATTGTTTTTTTTTTATTCCAGATGTTCTTCCCTAGAGTAATAGGGATGTACGTCATCAGCGGAACTGCCTTCGCAATATACGCCTTCAAGGTATGTTTACATTTCAATGAGAAAACATAACTTAATGATTTTAGTCAACTTCCGTAATATGTTTATTTTGTCCATACACTTATGATATGAAGAATGACTTTGTTTAAAATTAACTGTTGAAAAAACGGCCTATTCCCGTTGTTTCCCACTTTTGACCCCCATTCGGGGATATCGGGAAAAAGTATGATTTTACTTTCGCGTAATTGTGTAATTGTTTTAGGAATATTTAAGTAATTGTGTTACAATGAGCGCCCGCACATTACGCCACTAGTCGCAGCGACCCCTAAACGCGACCACAAGCTGCGGACGAGTTTTTTAAACAATTTGTATAGTATCGGCGTAAACCGAGCGTTCGAATGGCCGCGTTTGAGCCACAAGGTGCGCTCGTCGCCCGCGCTCGCTACTTGTGGCGATTGTCGGTCGCATCGCGCGCACACTCAGCCACAGGAGCCGGTTTCTTCCCGGCGGCCACTACCACTAGCGGCTGCGATCGGTGGCTGCGTCTAGTGGCTTCACCGAGCTACTAGTGGTCGCGTTTAGTAGCGACTAGTGGCTCAATGTACCTAAAGTAACTAAAGTAACCGACATCGTTCGAAGGATCGCTCAGCTGAAGTGGCAGTGGGCTGGACACATAGCGAGAAGGACCGATGGCCATTGGGGCGGGGCAGTTCTGGAATGGCGACCGCGCACCGGACGACGCTCCGTGGGTAGGCCCCCGACAAGGGGGACCGACGTGAGGGTGAAGGTCGCGGTGCGCCGCTGGATGCGGGCAGCACAGGACCGATTGTCGTGGAGATCCTTAGGGGAGACCTATACCCAGCAGTTGGTGTCATGCGGCTGATATGATGATGATGAGTGGTTCAATGTGCGGTGGGTTTATATGTCATTTTTGTTTGATGTAGGTACCAGAGCGCTGGTTCCCCGGCAAGGTGGACTACGTGGGGCACTCGCACCAGTGGTGGCACGCGCTGGTGCTGGGCGCGCTGTACTACTGGCACAACTCCGGCATGATGTACGTGCAGTACCGCATGAACCACGGCTGCGCCAACACCATGCGCATATTCTAGCTGCTCCTATACACATACGGTCAATACAAACCTAATGCAAACAGTGAATACAAATCTAATTATGACAACTAAATCAAACCACGCCAGGGACACTCTGCATTTTAGGTATGAACCCAGGAGTACGCGGTGGACTCGACCATGAGCGTATCTAGAGATATTTTCCAGGGCAAAGCCTAGTTTGCTACAGCCGCGTTGAAGTTTTGAAGGGCAATAGAAAATATAGGTATCAGCTTTTTTCTGACCGGAAGTCAATAAAAGAGTACCCCTGCAATAACAAAAAAACCGCTAAACGCGAGTCAGACTCGCGCACGAAGGGTTCCGTACCAAAAACGGCAAAAACTGTTTGTTGTATGGGAGCCCCTCTTAAATATTTATTTTATCCTGTTTTTAGTATTTGTTGTTATAGCGGCAACAGAAATACATCATCTGTGAAAATTTCAACTGTCTAGCTATCACGGCTCATGAGATACACCCTGGTGACAGACAGACGGACAGCGGAGTCTTAGTAATAGGGTCCCGTTTTTACCCTTTGGGTATGGAACCCTAAAAAGGGAATTGCATTCCCAAAGAAAATCATGTAAGTAACACGAGCTTACGTCATGACCGCTATCGGTACTGAAAATTACGTTCATTCATCTTTTTCAAAATGAACTGTTTCGTTTGTTAAGAGAAACAAATCACAATTACTAATTTTGTAATGACAGAAAAAAAATCTTCATTCTTTGCTTGTTACTATAAAGTCGCGCAACTGGATAATTACGTAAGCAAGTATTGCTCCCGGACTGCCAGACCTTGTTTTCTTTATACGTTGGTTGTCGCACGCATTGGCGGACTAAGACTTTTTGAGGCCCGGGGCGATCTTTAATTGTGGGCCCCCAGGCGCCCTTCAGATTTGAATATTTACGTTTTCAAAAGGGAAGTGTAGAAGGCAGTTTACCGCCCTCTATGTAACATTTTTCAACAAATCGCCCCTCCCCCTCCTCAAAAAGGCCGCGCAGCGCGATTTTTAGTCAGTTTTATCAAATACTTACTCTTGTATTTTGACTATCTTTAGTAAAATCAATAGGCCGCGCAGCGCGATTTTTAGTCAGTTCCATGCACTTATCTTGTAATTTTTCCTGCATATAGAAAAAACGGCCGCGTAGCGCGATTTTAAGTCAGTCAAACCAGGGCCCCCCACAGGAGTGGGGCCCGGGGCGGACCGCCCCTGCCGCCCCCCTTAGTCCGCCAGTGGTCGCACGCTAGTTACTCACACGCTCGCCGCGTCTCGTATGGTCGTACTTTTGTCGTTTACGATATTTAACAAAAATGTTCTAATATATTTGTAAGCTTTTCTATAACCACAGTGCGTACAATCGCTTTCCTTTTATGATATGCTATGGAATTTATTTAAAAGAAAACAACCCTAAAGGTCGCTAGAAGTGATGAGAGTATCTGATAGAAAGAGAGGCTACTTTAGTTCTGTAGGGAATTAGCGCTGTGCGACCTGAATTTGCACTTTATTGTGTCGGAGCAAGAGTCTTTTAGTATTAATATAGTTTATTTAAATTATTTTGCGGAGTGTCCCTTTTGTGCTTGTACTATTATGTATTCTGTGGCAATACATGCAGTGAATACAAACCTAATTTATGACATCTACATTAAACTTATATGTGTAACTATGTATGGACACTATCAATAACTCTTGTAGGGTCTCTATTTAAATCCGCCACATAAACATTCCAGTTACATTCTAAATATTTTTATTTAAATAAGAAAAATAAAGCAATCATTAAACTTGCCTTCAGCAAGCTGGCAAAGATTCATATCTCGAATTTTACAATAGCTCTCTATTCGGAACACATGCATTTTATTGTAACTCTACTCATTTACTACCTATGTACAGTTACGTCTATAAATAAATATGTATACAGTTTAGAACTTTGACACACTAAGAGCTATTACTCTTTTGAATATAAATCAACGACAAATGAAAACTACAACAAAGTTGTAAACCCCTCGCGAATATGTGTTATTTACAACATATTTTAAGACGTGACTGTACTATATAAATATACACAATCAACAATCTTGGATTACTATTTCTACCTACATAAAGGTGCGTCCAGATATGTTCTTTTGATCGTACCGTACCTCCGTTCTGTACCAGCACCGTACGTACCTCCGTTCCGTTTTTCCTTTGAACGGGGCGAAAATAACCGACTCGCGATGGATCGGAGCGTACCTGTCGGCGATCGAGACGGCGTACCTCCGTACCGTTCCGAACATGCGTCCAGACTAGCGTTCTTTGATCGCGACGCCCGATCGGAACGGAGGTACGGTACGGGCAAAAGAACATATCTGGACGCACCTTAAGACTACAACACCCGTAGCTCACCAAGGGTTTTGTCTATGTCGAAATGTCAGAAGTGACAAGACAACCCCACGTAGACAAACTTGATTATATCTGTAAAAATTGCGTTTCGGTGTAGACATAATGTCACACGAAAATGTAGTTGCTGCTCTTTAATATACCATATTATGTTCAAAGTATTGACGTAGAATAATTTATTAGTCGTAATAATTAAATTAAATGTACAGTCAACGACACGCTGGGCTACCACAACAGGGTAGTCAATTTTGAACTTAAATACGAAGACATTAAGGTTCAAAATTTATTGGTGATTTTTGTCGTTTTGCATAATTTGATGTGCTGCTGACTGTACCTTCTCAAAAGTGAATAAGTATAAATTCACAATAATGCTCAATAAGGGTGCTTTGCTGGTTCGGCTGTAACAGCCACTAAATTATCGAATTAATAAAAATTCTAAACTAAATTGTGATTCATATTATATTTAGAAATATTGTCATTAAAACTACTGTATACGTATTAGCTAGAAATATGATTGTAATACGTTATAGAAATTGTTATTGATAGCTCGATTTAGCTTTTAATAAGTAACTGAATATCCAACATTTATTAATGACCTCTATCGCAATCTAGAAGTAAACCGACACTTAAATAATTAAAAAATGTTTACTTAATATTTGAAGTTTTTCAGTCAAATATGATTTTGTCATTATGATGGAAAAGGTTCAATAAAAACTAAATAGCGAAAGAATAATATTGCTCGAATTTCGACGATCCCTCTAGTGACTCGATAGCTCAGTTGGATAGAGCATTGGGTTCGAGTCCCGCCCCGCGTGGGGAGTCGAATAAATCTAGTACTTATAGCTTGGTATTATAATATCCTTATGAAGCCAAATATGGTAGGGTACTATACTATGCATGCAACCCCGTTTTTTTTTAAAAACTGAAAACCAATACTGTTGAAAATAAAATCTATGAAAAACTTCATAGTCAAAACCCTAGACCGATTTTTTTCTGGGGCTGTGTGCATGATACCTTATTTTATTTTCCATGTTTAGCTCCATAGATGTATTATAAATACCCTGTGGTAACTTTAACTATACACGCAATTTCATAATTTTATTTTGTCTTCATGAATAAAATGACACAAGCAATGCAAAATATTAGATCTGAGCAAAGTTACCTTAGTTTTAGTTATCCTATTTATATTAGCTTAGTGAATCGACTATTATAGTGTTAAGTAGATAATGAATTTGACAAAAAACTAATTCTATTCTTTATTTTTCTTGGAATTTATGTACTTAATTATTTGGTTATTGCATTTAAACTGTGATTTTTATGTAACTGTTATTTACTTTCTTGTTTTATATTTTTGTTGATAAATTGTACTTTTATACTTTTTTAATTCTATTATTGGTCTTGGGTTATGAAAAATATGAATAAAAATGCAATGTACGAAACTTTGTTTTATTTGCACTTTAGTAATAGTTTAGGTGACTAGAGACCAGTGGCGAGGGGTGAAATTATGGCGAAGGTAAGCCGTTCTACAAAAATGTTATGATTTGCATAATAAATCGGTGGGGTGGGATTTCTAAAAGGTAAGCCGATGGGAATCGGCTTGTATGGACCCTTCGCCACTGCTAGAGACACTATGCCGAAATTACGCGACCGAAGTTTGATGATGATGCTTTACTTATATTTATACTCATTGCTTGCATAGAAGTCTAGTCGATGCGAAGCGCGCCGCCGCGCGCTCTGGGCCCTTGCGGCGATTCAATTGAGCCCCACGCTTCGTTTTTGTAAAATTACACAAGTGGGCAGATTCCTGAAATATACCTGTATACTAACTTATTGTGTAGGTAGATGTCTAGTCTTGGGGTGCGAAGCGCGCCGTGCGCTCCGGGCCGTGCGGCGATGTTTTTGTAAAAATATACAAGTGGGTAGTTTCTTGAATTATACTCGCTTCTTATGTAAAAGTCTAGTCGCGGCGCGCGAAGTTAAGTTTTTAAAATCCAGTTTAGATGCCTGTCCTCTCTGTCTGCCATAATTTGTTGCGGAGCGGTAGTAAGCAAACTTGCATTGATTAGAAAAATAAATGATTAAGTGCCTACATGAGTCACTCTTGGCATAGCCGCATTTCAAGAAAATCTTACAAATCTAGGAAGACTTAAAATTAAGCGGGATCGATGGGTATTATGAGTGTTTTTACGTAGGTTAGTTTATACCACGCCCGGGCCCAGCATCACGGGGGCGCGTGGCCAGTGGCGCTCGGCGGCGCCCCTGAGACCGCGGCGCCCGGGGTCACCGCAATGCCTGCACCATAGGTAAAGACGCCTCTGAATATTTAAATATTCAGCGCTCGGCAGGCGCCCCCGGGCGCGCTCGCCCGGGTGCACCGCACCCCTTGCACCCCCGGGTAAAGACGGCCCTGCCAGTACATTACGTGGTATGCGTAGAGATTAAGAAGACCAACAAAACGTCTCATATAAAATGTATATTGACATTGTTGTTCTTTGGCATTCTATTTCTATGCAATAGACAGTGCTCCGCTGCAAATTCACTCGAGAATGTATGGCAAAGAGAAAATTTTACATATAAATAAAATACGTCATTTTGTAGTTGTACAATTTGTACTATTACTTATTCTGTGGTTGTACCGCAAGCGCTCTGAAGTTGTTCATTTTCACTTCTGTTGATTAACCGATTAACCGCATTGGACATGTTAAAAAATTCGGGAGTATCGAAGTACCTACCGAGGGATCTTTTTTTGTTTTGTGGGAGGAGTACCTAGCCTACTTTAAAAAAAAAACTGGCGACTATGTTTGCGACATCTAGTAGAGAATAGAAGCACTAATATATTATGTCATTTTCTACTCACCGACAGATGGCGTTGTAGTGTTCCTAAAATAGTTCACAGATGTCGCTAGAAGGTAATCAAATCAGAAAAATTGTTTATTATCTCGACTATTAAATAAATATTTATTTTTGTTAAAAATACCTAGCATGTTTATTTTTATGAATAACCTACATAAATAAAACTAATTAGGTACCTAATTAACTTATTTGGACTGAACTTACTCTTTGACCGTGGCCGTTTCAGTGTGGAATCGCACTGAAGGATTTTACTACACCTAGGCTAGGAGCCTACTTTTCATGTGTTAATCTGGCATTTGTCGACAAAACGCTACCGAGGGTTGCCTTTCAGCCTAGTTGTGTTGTGCCGAGAGGTCCCCAAATGCCCAAACTAAGCAAGCTTGTATTGTATCTTGGCTTGGGAAATAAATAGGTAAGTGTAACCGAACCGACCTAGGTAGGTAGGTATATGATGATGATTCAATTATGATTTAATTTAATCCTATGGAAAAGTCAAATAGTTGATTTTATAAGAATAAAGTAGCATACAGGGTCTCACTCAATCAGCACAACTAGTTGATCGGTTTAGTCAAAACTGTGGTTTACTTGACCGGAATGGAAAAAGGGTAGGTATAAATGTTATATCATTTTATAAGTACTTATAATATAATATTGATATTGACTAGGTCCTTAAATAAGGACATTAACTCTATCGTGTTCTAACTATAATAATAATATCAAAGTGCGTCCTTCATTTTATGCTAATGCAGATGTAGTACCTACCTAAGTGCGTATGCAAAAACACACGTTAATTTAAATATAAAATATTAAATTTTAGTAGGTAGTAAAGTAAGTCACTCGAAAAATTTGGAAAGAATAACGGATTATCGCAGCTCAAATATTCATTTATTCACATAACAACGTAGACGTAAAAAGTGTCCGGGGACACCAAACCAAACAGTGATTTCACATATCAGCGCGCACTGAAATCCTTTAGTTGTTGCAATAAATGAATTCGGTGTGCACACACGTCGACCGGCGCGTCAGTTAAACCGTGAGTTTGCGAGGGCAACAAAAAGATAAACGGCCAATATTTTCACTGCTCGATGAATGGAGCCGTGTTGACTCAGCGAAGTGGAAAATAGATGGATAGGTAGGTACCTACACTTAATATTCGTCGCATCATAGTTAATCCCAACGGAATGAGTGATGTTAAAAAACGGGCTGCAGATTGGATAACTATAAATACTTTTATTATTAATCTGGATCTGGAATTAAGTATATGTGTTATAGTCAAACCCCGAAGTCCAGGCGCTCCTAGATTTGCCTAGTCAAACCTCAGCCCCCCTAGCCAAAGTAACATTTGCAAATTTTCGCTATCGCTTCGCTTCGAAACATGTATGGATTTGACGTTTTAAAATTCGATTGTTAACGAAACCTTATGTCAATCCCATACATGTTTCGAAAGCGAAGCGATAACGAAGATTAGCGAATGTTACTTTGGCTAGGCCCTCTGGTTTGACAAGAAGGCTTAGTCAAAGTACAAAACTAAAGCGTATTTCGGGCTTGAATAACGAATTTATGGCCAAACCTAGGAGAGACCAACTTGGATAGTCAAACCCCGAAACTCAATACGATTAAATCGGGGTTTGACCAGTCAGACTTAAATTAGGGTCAGAATGTGTTATTTTGTATGTAAATATGTAAAAATACATTCTTTACAGTGAAAATGTAATTAAATTAACAATCTTCCTGTGAAATAAAGATTTCTGTTGTCTGTTAAAAAAAAAAAATAACCACGAAATTTAAGACGATCGCGAAGCGCAGCGGAGCTGAACGTGACCTGTAGGTCACGTTTAGGTTAGAAGTAAGGCAGCTTTGACTAAATTTAACATCGGAAATGAATGCTGTTTCTCATACATATTTAGGTTAATCTTAGTCAACGCTGCCTTACTCCTACGCTGCCACTTACGTTTAGGTTAGAAATTTAAGACGATCGCGAAGCGCAGCGGAGCGATCGTCTTAAATTTCGTGATTATTATTTTTTAACAGACAACAGAAATCTTTGTTTCACATGAAGACTGTTAATTTAGTTACATTTTCACTCTAAAGAATGTGTTTTTCATACTTTTAAATACAAAAAAAACATATTCTGTACCTAATTTAAGTCTGTCTGGTCGAACCCCGATTCAATCAAATGGCGTTTCGGTGTTTGACTGTCCAAGTTAGACTTTGACTAAGCCTTCTTGTCAAACCTGAGGTTTGACTAGGCAAACCTAGGAGCGCCTGGACTTCGGGGTTTGACTATAACATATGCACGGTCTTAGCTGTAAGTGGGGAAGTACGTACAAAATGACATACATGGGTAAAATGACACTCTGCAGTTTATTCGAAACTGGTGACCAGAAACGAGGTGTTTGACATCGTATCACGTAAAGTTAGCCATTTTAGCAATCCTGTCAAATTTTTATCGCCCTCAGCTCAGTTGCGCTGGAGTGACTGGTACAAATGTGTTTTTTGCCTATTACAACTTTTTATTCTCATTACTATTTTCAGACTTTTCATAGGTTTTACGTTGTTTTCTTTCAATATTGTAACTTAAATCGATGCGTAGTAAGCTTTATGTTGCGATGTGTAAGTATTAAATTAATATTCAATAAAAGCTGTTCTCAGTTAATTCTTAACTATTTATTCATGTCACGTATTATTGGACAAAATGACATACTTTTACTCCGGACAAAATGACATATTATTTTGTGCATACAGATTTAGGAATTTTAAATTTTCCTTTAGAAATAATATGCTGCGCTACTAAAAAAGGAAATGTGAACGTCAAACGTTGTCCTGCTGGATCTATGCAAAAAGCGAACAGGACCCAGCAACAACAACCAGACGATCGAATATTTTTCAAAGAAGGTAATTCTGTATCTGGAGATATTGAATGTATTTTTGGAAACAAGTCCTACCTAGCAGTCGTTGGACGATGAAAAAATTTAGAACAAATCCAGAAACACACATTTACGCCGACATAAAATATATAAGTAATAGGTAGGTAGAGCTAACGCCGAAGAGTCTGCTTTTTGCGCGAAAAAAAAAATTAGGCCTTCTCTACCATATAACACTTTTTATGTATTCAGTCAGAGGCTCGTTAAACAACTTTCTCCAAAGTAAAGTAACAAATTAGCTAGGTCACCGCGCGTCTGATCTGATAGGTGTCAAGTGCGCGTTCCCCCGGGGCTCGGTCGCTGACGGATTGCCGCGCGATTGCCCGCGACGCGCGCCGCATCGCACGATTGTCAGATGTCACGATCATTTTGTTTCCTGCGCGATAACTGTTTTGATGTTGCATTGCAACACGTCTTCATTTTTGGGGTTGTTGGAATGATTGCAGTTCAATCTTGCTGTGAAGGCAAAGTTATCAAATAGTTATTTTCACCTCTCCAGCACGAAAAGGGTGCTTTTGGCGCGTAAAAACTCGCAGCAAAATCGATTTTTGCTGCGAGCGTGAGACAAAGTGCTTTTTTAATTTCTAACACCAACTTTTAAAATAATAAAGAAAAAACAAATGAAGTGACAAGGATGACACTTGTAAAATTGATATGTGAGAAAAGGATAGATAGAGTGCTTTATGGTGTCATACACGGATTAATAAGTAAAAAAATAAAATGCACGGATATACCAAGGAGTTTTAAATAAGGATTGTTAAAAAAGAAGGTTGATAATTCGAAATAAAGTATGGAGGTAATGAGGTCACATGTATGAAACAAATATGAAATAAGAAAAATTAATGAAATTTATTAACAAATTATATGTTTTATGATTATAAATAAATAAATAAGACGGAATATTAATGAATAAGAGAAAAACACAAAGTAATGTAATCAAAACGAAGGGAATCTACTTTACTGGCTCTATGAAAAAAAAAATTCAGTATAGGTTTGATTGAATTATTTTTGTAATAAATTACAAAAATTAATGTATCCAACGATGAAGATAGTTTCTTAACTCCAAAAGAGTTAAGTGAACAAGTTTCTAATGCTGAATTAAGCTTTTTTTACCAGGAAAGTCACGTGAAAATTTTCTCGCCGGTCGAGGTGAAAAGTTGTATGTTTTACACGAGACCAAAATGTTGTTCTGCCTCGTGCCTTTAAATCACTCACTGTGCTCAGTAGTCTATATTAGAATCACTCGCTACGCTCGTGATTCTTTTCTAGACTACTTCGCTAGTTCGTGATTTAAAGTCGCCCCTCGCAGCACAAATTGATTTTGGTCACTTGTATAACAAATAACTATTCTTATACTAGACACCAAAGTTAATTTGTGCTGCAAGTGCTAACTTTAAGTCAAGAACTAGCGATGTCGTCTAGAATTGAATAGAGCATAGCGAGTGATTCTAATATAGACTAATACTCAGTGGCGGATTTACAGTCTTGGCCGCCCTAGGCCAAATAGTACTAGCCGCCCCTTTCTCAGCTCCCATCATGGACGGAGGGAGAAGGGGAGGAGGAGCTTGGAGCCTATATGTATGGGAGGATGCCTGTCTAGGATGCGCACAACTACAGCAAAAAAAACGAACGCGCGGCGCGATTTTTAGTCAGTTTCGTCCACTTATATCTTAAAATCTTGCCTGTCCAGCTATAATCGGCCGCGCGGTGCGATTTTTAGTCAGTTTTATCCACTTCTATCTTGAAATCTTGCCTTTCTAGCTATAGTTAAAAAACGGCCGCGCAGCGCGATTTTTAATCAGTTTCATTCACTAATATTGTACCTAATATGTAGTTTCATCAGTAAAATCTAAAAATGCCTGTGATGCGTATCTCACTCAGCTCAGTCGGCCGCACGCCAGTCTAAATCGTAACAAGCCTATCAAATGCGGCAAAAGCTTCTCAGATTGTAACTCTGAAAAGGCAGAAAAACGGCCGCGCATCGCGATTTTTAGTCAGTTTCAACTACTTATTTTGTAATCTTGCCTGGCTTTTACATAAAAAATTGCCGCGCCGCGCGATTTTTAGTCTGTTTCATCCTCTAATGTTGTAATCAGTGTGGTTTCATCCGCGAAATCTAAAAATGTCTGTCTCAGCTTTAGTGCCGGCCGCACACCTGATGTAAAATGCCTGTCAAATGCGGCAAAAGCCTTTCATCAGTCCTATCATCAGTCTATTTTCGCCTCGCTTGGCCGCCCCTAATATCTGGCCGCTCTAGGCCCGGGCCTACTTGGCCTTAGGGTAAATCCGCCACTGCTAATACTTACTGAGCACAGTGAGTGATTAAAAAGAACGAGACATAAAACCCAAAAACATTGGTCTCGTGTAAATATAACTTTTCACCTCTACCAGCGAAAAAAGTGTTGTAGGTACCTAGGTGTTCCTGGTAAAAATAGCCAAAATCAATTTGTGCTGCGAGGTGCCGACTGTAAATCACGAACTAGCGAAGTAGTCTAGAATTGAATCACGAGCGTAGCAAGTTATTCTAATATTTATACTACTGAGCACAATGAGTATTTAAAGGCATGAGGCAGAACAAAATTTTGGTCGCGTGTAAAACATGGTAGGTACAACTTTTCACCTATACCAGCGAGAAAATTTTCACGCGAAAATTTAAAGTCGGCACTCGCAGCACAAATTGATTTTGGTCACTTGTATAACAATAACTATTATTTAGGGTTTTCAGATGAATCACCCAAATAATTATTAGAAAATCATCGGCAAGTAGTCGGTCGGTACCCTATCGTCCACACTTTACAATGACGTAGGTGACGAATTGCGCTACGGCCCGATTGTCAGATGTCACGTTCATTTTATTTTCGCGCGCGAAAACTTTTGTTTTGATGTTGTTTGTAACCACAGAATAGAATCAAAATTGGGGTTTTGGGGTTGATTGCAGTTGATTGTTGTGAAGCTTAGAGCGTCGGGAAGGTATTTCTTTGCAGCGGTACCTAAAAGGAAAATCCATAGCCATTTCCACGTTTTCCTAGTTGTGGTCAACATAAAAAAGAGTTTTGAATTGTATTTATAATTCACTTTAACAATCGCAATAATACGAAAAGTAACAAGTAACGTAGTTTTACCGATAAGTTTTACTTCCAATGCCTTTTTTTTCATAGATAAAAGGAGAACCTTGGAATAAAAACGCAAAACATATTTCACTTTAACTATGTAGATATGTGTACCTACATATGCATTTGAGATTATCTGCGCCTGTAATGTAATGTAATAGCAATAAGTTGTTTAAATTTGATTTGAGTATCACAAATTCAACATCTTGCGGCACATACATACCTAGAGAATTTAGTAAATATTAGATTCGTCAATCTTACAAAAGTTCCCTCTTACTTTTTCACAGAAACAAATGGTTGAATAACCAACACAATTTTGATTTTTTTAACGCATAATATCTCCACAAATCCTTTCAGATTTAATACCCATTAGCATTTTAACATAAATTTAAATCTCATCGTTAAAATGTTGCAACTATTACGTCATTTGCATAAACATCGCATGTTTCTTGCGTTTGCCCGCCCACCAATGTGTAACTTTTGTAATGTGATTATCATTATGCTAATCCCATTTTAGTACTCGTCAAGGATTTCAGAACTTTTTTTAATGCACAAAAAAATGTGGGCACGCGCTAATAAACTGTGGGTCATATGGATTATAAATCACGCTTAAATATTCCTATTTTTTTTATTGTAGCGATTTGCAATTGTGCAGCTAAAAAGCAGTGAACTCTGCCCGTCATTAGTAAAGGTGCATTCAAATGCATCAATGTTAAGGCGTTTGTATGACCGTAAGTGGCGCCGCGTTGAAATTTATTTTATATTGTAATTCTAATACTCAATTTTAATAAAACTTAACGTGGAATTTTTAGGGCCCATAACTATGGGTTAACACTAAACTTAGTATTTTTAAACGGTATCATTACATTCCCACGTAGCCACTGCTAGAAGTAGATAGCAAAACTGCTAAAAGTGGCCGTTTTTGACACATTTGCTATCTACTTCTACGAATGACTACGAGGGAATATTATATACCTTCTAAAAATACTAGACCATGGGCCCTAAAAAAATTCCACCTAAAGTTTTACTTCTAACATTTTATATGTATTAAGAACTTATTAAATAAAAATCTTTGACGGCGCAACTTTCAGTGGTATAACCACATTAAACTTAGTTTTCACAAAGTTAGGTGTAAAATACATAATTATAAGTGAAAAGTGCCGTCGTGGTGGGTCTCTGATAAGAAGCAACTGTTGATTTAGATTAAAACCTACTGATAACTTGTACGATAAATACAAGATTCCAGTTGCTACTTGGTTTTATCTTTATTTCGTTGGTAGGTGGCGCATTAATAATAAAAGATATCAAAATTACTCTGACAGATTCTCTAAAAGAAAAAAAAGCTTTTAAGAATTTTCACGAAAAATGTATACTTAAGTATGAGGAGTATACTTACATAACTATTTACAAGATATTATATTTAATTCAGATTTTGTTTCATAAATAATAATGATTGATACTTTATTTAACAGCGTGTATTTCTTATAAGCCCACACATATTTTAACCGATAATTTATCATAAAATGATGTTTATTAAAACCAACGAATCATGAACTTTAAATTGTTACAAATTGGCAACATACGTAGTACACGAAACATTTTCTCAGATATAAAGGGGGAAGCAGAGGGTAGGTGTTCAACATAAGGGAGGGCATGATTAATCACAATACATGAATATGCATGGGCCTTAGTGCTGTCACCCGAGCTACCTTTAAATAATATCAAATTAAACATGTAGGCGCCTCGCTACATACATAAAACATATAATTTTGGCCTTTATTTCGCAAACAGGATACAGATAAAGGAATATGGTAATGGTAGCTTAATGTTGTGCAGGTCTTTCCCAAAACTTTGTATAATGCCCTGCAAAGTTTGGAATTTGGACACCAAATGGTATGGGCACATTATTACCTCACAGAAGCGAAGCGAAACTTACCTGAACATTAATAACAGTTTTATGCACTGACTTTGCTACGGAATAATCATGCATGAAGAAAACCAAATATTATGATAGAAAATTAGGGAAAACTAATGTGAAAATTGGACTCAAAATAAGTCTACAGTTTTTAAAGAAATATGGAAAAACAGCTTTTGAAATTGTTTGATTTGACATATTCTTACTGACTGATGCATTATGATGATTTATTAATCAGTAGGTAGTCACAATAAATAAATAATTAATCAGTAGTTTTAAATTTATTTCGATAGTCGTGACTTAACTTATCACTAAAACTCTTATATTTAAGTAAATGACTTAATAAAAAATATATTTCAAACTTTTCTATCTAACCTAACCCAACAATGACCTACACGCGAAATTGCCTGAAATTCTGGCGATACCAGTTCACAATGTGGAATAAACAGGCGAAATTACCATCACCATTATTATTTCTGCGGAACATTATCATCTAAATCGCATCGCGCGCCGTAACGGTGTTTAGGTATTTGCGAACTATTGTTAGTGGCATTGTGTATAAAATAAACATTTGTTATGGAGGGGCACAATATCGGCGGTCGCCTGGATCCCGCATTACCATTAGAATGGCTGACGTATGGCCTGGTTGGTATGCGGCTTAATGCTTACTGTCCGTTAGTGTAGTAACCGAATTTTTATTTTTGTGTTAAAAAAAATCTAGCGTCACTTGTTTTTTGTGTTTTGAATTTCGGGTGTTTTCGGTGATTTATGCGCGGTATGTGCAGTCAGTGGTTTCTATATCCAATCAAGTTTGAATACTTTTATTGGATTCTATTAAAAGAATTGCGATGAAAGCTTTACATAGTTTAGTTGCCTCTACAAGTAGATTGAGAGAAATGAAATAATTTTAAGTCATTATCATTGTAGGTATCTCTCAATTAAAAAAACGGTATTTAAATTTTGATAAAAATAATAATTTACTGAAGTCTTTGTAGTAGGTACTTACTACATCGTCGTATCTTGTAGAAAGTTGGAATAAGTATTTTCTGTTCCCTCCCAACAAGAGGGTTTCAGTTTTATAATATTTATTGAACAATGCAAATATTAAATTTTAAAAAGAGAAACCTACTAACAGTATAGCAAAAATTCTCATTCAACAAAGGAGATGGCACTCAAAACAATTAAGTAATCTCACAACGATGTTTGCTTTGCGCAAGTGGGGGGCGATGAAATCTAAACTAAATAATTCACAATGGGCGCGATTTTCGTCGTTCGGGTGACACGACACGATCCAAAAGAGATTTTAGTTGTAGAATAAATACTTACGGAGAGATCGCCAATTCCCTGCGGCCGCCACGTGACCGTCGCGTGCGCGCCACGCGACGCACACGACGAACCCGACAACGTTTTGGCGGGAAAAGAGGGCATTTATAATTCGAAACAGGAAATATTACACGCTAATTTTGTCACATTTGGGGCATAAATTGATTTTGTGTGGGAGATTTAGTTTATGTTCGCCGATGTTGTCTTTATTCAGCATTCTATTAGATAAGTTGACAATAGGCAGTGCCACTGCAATTTACCTAGATTTTACGTACCCAAAGGGTAAAAACGGGACCCTATTACTAAGACTCTGCTGTCTGTCACCAGGCTGTATCTCATGAACCGTGATAGCTAGACAGTTAAAATTTTCACAGATGATGTATTTCTGTTGCCGCTATAACAAAAAATACTAAAAACAGAATAAAATAAATATTTATGCCGTTTTTTTTGCCATTTTTTGCTCGATATTAATAACGACTGCAGGTAGACAGTTGAAAGGATTATGCCGATTTTACTATACAAGCTAGGCCATGACGCGCTTTGATGAAATTACCAAAATACTATAGTAATTTTATAGTGATTGCGTGGGAAGAATATCATTAAAATATAATGCGGGAAAAAAGAGAAATCTCAATCTCAAGGAGCCGTTTGGGGTAATAATTGTTTGACATTTTCCTATTATATGACATTTTGTTATCTACCCCTTTTTGGCATGACATGAGTCTGTCACAGATATGTATGGTTAATGCGCATCATTGTCATGGCCCAGAATGCGGCATGATCCTTTTTACAGGTGATGTATTTCTATTGCTGCTATAACAACAAATACTAAAAACAGGATGAAATAAATATTTAAGGGGGGCTCCTTTACAAAAAACGTGATTGTTTGCCGTTTTTTGGTACGGAACCCTTCGTGCGCGAGTCCGACTCGCACTTGGCTGGTTTTTTATTTTTATTTAAGTCAGATACTACTAAAATAGTAAAGTTGTTAGAATTATGCATAGTAATAGTGGTAATTAATTAAACGCATTGTTAGTAATTAGGTAATGTTTATCTATATTTTCAAATATTTTTTCATTAGGAAAAATAATTGTAGATGTTTCAGTAATTCGTTGTACTTCAATAAAATAGCATTCTTTTTAAAGTTTTAGATTTTATGCGTTCACAATGCTATTTTACACTATATATTGTTCACCGTAGCGTCCCGTCTGAGCTGCTACGGGTGAGTCGATTTTTTCTAATATTTTTTTCAATTACTTATATTAAAATAGCATTCTTTAAAATTTAGTAGGTAAGTAGCGACATATATTTATTTAGTTTTCATTATTTTTATCAACGGAAAACAAAAAAATGCGAATGTGATTTAAAAAAATAAATTACATGACAAATCCGTGCTACTTAATAGTAGTTTATGAAACTGGCGCATAATGAGAGGTATTAAAACATGAGTGTGTTTTTAATAGTTTTACCATTGAAAATGGTTATCAGATGCATATCGCCTGAGACGTATTTTTGACCATATCTCCAAGGATTTTGAGAGGATCGTGATGGAAATAGTACCAAAAGTTGAGGAATTTATCGAGACACGTGTGAAAGTTTTAATTTTGAAAATCGACTGCTAACTTTTTTTCAAGGGGTGTTTGTTTACTAAATTGAAAATATTTCGAAAAAAAAACAGACTTAAGAAAGGTCCTAGGGTATTAATTTAGCTACCAAATGGCGAAATAATTTTGAAAATCAGTAAATAATTGTGACCTGTAGGTGGTCCCTTTAGATTTGGAATTTAGAAAAACGGGTGTTTCCGTACATAAAAAGTTATGTAGCTTCTATGATTATTGACCGATCGTCATGGTAATAGTTTTAAACGATGTAGAAGCACGAGAAGTGCCTTCGTTGGAATTTTGAAAATCAGTTAATAATTTTTCGGCTGCGTCGAGGCAGTCAGCGGGCGCTTTTGTGACACGAGGCGGAGCCGAGTGTCACAACCGTAAAAATAGATAGGTACTACCTAGGTAACTTTAAAAATATAATAGTATTTTGCATTTGATTTAAATTTGGTTTTTCGTAAATTTTTGTATTCATTTTCAATGCTCCGATTCTTGCGGGGACTGCAAAATCTGTGATTTTTTTTTAATAGTATCACATGAGTGTTTTAAAACCTAGTTATGTACAGTTTCATACACTACTTTATCTACTCTCATACAATTTGTGATTGAACCGATTGAACCTACAAAATAAAATATCAATGATAAAAAGAGTACCTAAGTAGTTTTTCTACAGCACTTACGTAGGTTAAGTAAGACGTTTTTCCGTCGCCGCATCTAAAAAAATTTCGGGTGGATTCATATTTTCACTCAGTACACTCACTACTACGACATTTTTAAGCAAAAGTAAAAATTTAAATCTAGAAATGGCGTATTCAATTTGAAAAATAAATACTGAGATGAGTGCATTCCAGAAGACTAATCGCAACGGTAAGTCATCGATTACCATAGAGTACATTTTAATCATGGAAAGTTTAGTGCAAGAAGCTTATTTGGTTTAGTGCAAGAAGCTTATATTCCCAATGGAGATTGCACGGCCATGTGTCATAGTGAAGATTGAGATAAGGTCTTTTAGTGACGTGACGGTGTATTGCTATCTCTTTCTTTTCGTTTTACAATACGTTTTCGTTTCTCACGAACGAACGAACGAGGAACACCGAACACGTATTGTAACACTAAAGAAAGAGGTAGCAATAAGCCGTCACGTCACTTAAGGACCTTTTTTCAATCTTCACTATGACATATGGCCGTGCAATCTCCATTGGAGGCAGGTATAAGCTTCTTGGTTTAGTGGGAAAATCGTTGTTTTTTTTAATGTCACGGCACTGCCTTCTTCTTAGATTTGCCCTGTATCGTAATGAGAAAAAAAGTTATTTTATAACATTGCTTAGTATAGGGAAGGTATGTTATAAAATAACTTTTTAATTTTTTTTCGGTATTGCGTGTAAAAAGTATGTCAATATTTCGATTTGAAATTCATAATTCTAATTTTACGATATGAGAGTAGATAAACAGTTTTAAAGAATAGTGAAAGAGTCCATGTATATGAGAACTTAGTACTTACGAACTTACGTATTTACGTAAATTAAAGAGTTTTTTCAGTCCCTAATTCAATGATTTCTTAATTAGTTAACGTAAGGCATCAAAGTAAAGGAGTCCCAGACGGCTAATCCGTCCGCATCTGAACTACGTTAATTAAACCGAGTCTGCGCGTGTAGTGGGGCCATAATTTCAATTGTAATTATATGTAGTGGAAGTAAGTTCAACTATCGTTGGGTTTACGAGGCGTGTGATTGAGGGGCACTAGCTTTATTGATTCTCGTTCATTTACTTAATGGACTGTTATGGTTGTTTTGTTTTATGTTTTGTAATATCTTACAGGAAGACAAGTGTAAAAAACAACATAGTACTTACTTAAAATCAATAATAGTAGGTATTTTCTTTCGTCCCATTTCGTTTTTACTCAAATAATCAATTTTTAACATTTGTTGGCGATTTTTTTCCGGTGAAAAAATAGGTATTAATATTTCTAGAAAATTATTAAAAAATGTACTTATAAAATTTTCAGGATTTTTCTATTTAGAAAAGGAAAGAAGTATTGTGCGCGTTTTAAGCGCTCGGTCATGTAAATGTGCGCGTCA
The DNA here is from genome assembly GCA_928269145.1 of Agriphila tristella. Classification (NCBI taxonomy): domain Eukaryota; kingdom Metazoa; phylum Arthropoda; class Insecta; order Lepidoptera; family Crambidae; genus Agriphila; species Agriphila tristella. The sequence continues at coordinate 8,009,470 of OV743439.1, read as the reverse complement.
ATGAATCTAAGATCTAATCTAAATGTATTAATTTATAATTAGGATAGATCAGTATCAGTGTAGTAATTACTCGAAATCTGTTAAGAATCTTGGTATTGTCTTTGACCAGCATCTGACTTGGAGACCACAGATAGAGTCAGTAAGGAAAAAGGTATTTGCTGCGTATGGATCGCTCAACCGACTTCGAAATTTCTTACCAACCAGCACCAATATCACTCTTGACCTTGTGTCTCACTTCCGTTCCAAATTGAACTGGCTCTCTATTCGCTGGCGCAGGGACTTACACACTCTTACGCTTTTTTACTCCATACTTTTCCTTCCAACCTCACCACCTTATCATATAGCCTGTTTCTCCTATCTCTCTTCGTCCTCGCAATGTAAACTACGATCTTCTTTAAATCTTATATACCCTTGAAATTCCACAACACTCCTTTTTCGATTTCTTTTCTTATTCCTTTACTGTCCAATGTCCATGCTGACCGCTTATGGAACTTTCTACCAGAGGATGTCAGGAAAGCTCAGACTCTTGTTTCTTCCGAGGTAGAGTTAGAAGTTATTTCCTTTCCTCTTATTCTGACTGACTATTTATATAAATCTCCTTAAGTTTTATTTCTATTTACCTATCTGTAGATATATTAATTTTCAAATACACTATTTCTTTCATAATTGCACCCCACTCCCCTTTTAGTCTTATCTCAATTTATTTTTCACCTAAGGGTTGCCTGGAAGAGATTGCTGCTTAGCAATAAGGCCGCCTCTTGTATGCTTTTTCTCTGTAATAATTGTCCTTCTTTATGTAATAATTTTTTTGTGTGCAATAAAGTATAATTTATTATTATTATTACTTATTTCTAACATATAACACTCTATTTCAGTGATTTCAGGTAACACAAATGCTTGCAATTAAAGGGGCCGTAAGCCTAACAAACAAATGGTACGAGAGACAAGCCTAAATGTAGACGCTTCATTGAATCTAAAAAGTGGTTAAAAAAATACTAACCTTTATTATTCTTAAAATGATAGTTTTCGTCGTATGTCGTTTTCCAAGATTCATGATTTCTACATATCTTTGCTAAAATAACTCGACATCCAACCTTCATTTCAGGTAAGTAATACTAACTTCTACAATTAAAGGGGCTGTAAGCCTAACAAACAAACGGCACGACGAGCCTAAATTAATTATAATTAGGATAGATTAGTGTCAGTGTAGTAGTAATTATTTATATGCAAGATTTCTAACATAATTATAACAATCTGTTTCAGTGATTTCAGGTAACACAAATGCTTGCAATTCAAACTAACGGTACGAGCGATGAACCTAAATGTAGGTAGGTACGCTTCATTGATGTAAGAAGTGGTAAAAATAAATAAATAATTATGTCGTTTTACAAGATTTCTACATATCTTCTTCGCTGAAATAACTCTACCTCCAACCTTCATTTCAAGTACCTAAGTAATACGAACTCCAGCAAATTAAAGGGGCCGTAAGCCTAACAAATGAACGGTACCAGCGACGAACCTAAATGTAGGTACGCTTCATTGATGTAAGAAGTGGTAAAAATAAATAAATAATTATGTCGTTTTTCAAGATTTCTACATATCTTCTACGCTGAAATAACTCTACTTCCAACCTTCATTTCAGGTAAGTAATACGAACTCCTGCAATTAAAGGGCGCGTAAGCCTAACAAACAAACGGCACGAGCGACGAACCTAAATGTAGGTACTACTAGGCACGCTTCATTGATGTAAGAAGTGGTAAAAATAAATAAATTATTATGTCGATTTCCAAGATTTCTACATATCTTCTACGCCGAAATAAAATAACTCGACCTCCAACCTTCATTTCAGGTAACACGAACTGCTGCAATTAAAGGGCCCGTAAGCCCAACAAACAAACGGCACGACGAGCCTAAATTAATTTAGAGCGGATCGCATTGGTCTTCGGAGTTCGCAAATTGAGATCTTATCTTTTAATGCGGCGACGCGACGCTGGCGGCGGCCATTTCTTGATTTATTTAACGGGCTGTGGGCAAACTTGTGTCTCTTAAAAGATTACGGATAATGAAGAAAACGCAAATACATAGTAACTTTTATTTATTTGAAAATCTTTTCCTGGGTTCATTATTTGTGGCTTAGACACCTAAACAGAAAAGTTTTCATTTGTTTTTAAAGATGTAAAGTATGTGTAACTATCCTTACCTTACAACCAATATCTTATTTGCTGTAAGCTAAGGGGTAACTCATTTTCAGTGGATGAAATTTAATACGAGTGGCTCTGTAGAACTGTTTACCTCGCGTATGTGACAGTTTTGAACATTTTTTGAAATGGCTGAAATATGATTTTTCCCTTGACTCCGCCATTTAAAAAAATCTATAAGTATACCTATAATTATAGAACCGGCTCACAAATTTCACGAGAATCAGTTGAGATGTTAGAAACCGACACGAAAGTGACAAAAAAAATCTTCCTCTAACTTCCATAAGTTGTAAAAGTCGACTGAGGTTGGCTTTAATGGTATTAGATTTTTTGTATCCAACTATGGATCTATCAAATTGAATTATTTCAACTTCAACTAGGCAATTGTTAGGTGTGGTTTCAACTTTATTTAATTTCTGATTAAGTACATGCAAGTATTTAGATATTTTTTTTGTATTATCGTTGGTTAGATCAATAGCGATCTATTTAGATGCTGGCTGAGCTATTGTTTGTTTTTGGGGTTTCGTTAAGGAACCCTTAAAAGATCGTTCAGTCCGTCCATCTATATGTCCCAGTCTGTCAAAGGATCGTTACAGTTTTGAACCGGTTTTTCAATTTCATTCTTGTATGTAAATGTTTATAGCACTTTTGTAACTTAATGGTAATGGTAGAAGGATAGATAGCCATTCTGCAAACGGCGGCGCTAATAACGATTGTCATATTTCATGGCAACATTTTCGTGAATTCCAATTGTTTATCCTAACAAAACGGCATTTGAATGGGGCCACGGCGGCATTATCTGGAAGCCTGTGTCTTACGCGCTCCTTGGAAATCGTGCCCGTTGTGATCGGCAAGGGAATCTGCATAATTTCGCTTCATTAAGGCGCTGAAATGATTAATAATGGGGATCTTTGAGCCTAGGATGTACTTTCCCCAAAATTTCGCCAAATTTCAGGATAAATATTACGAGAATGACGGAAAATATAGAAACACATGAAGGAAATATTTCTCTAGTTACGTAGTTTTAATTTTGCGGAATAGTGTGCAGTTTAACTTTTTTTACCTCCAAGAAACTTTTTCTCCTATTTATTCACAAGTGCGACATGTGGATGTTCTCTTTTTTGATAGTGAAAGTGACATTTATTTTATACTTATTTTGAAAAGTTTTCATTACTTTTTTGTTTTCCTAGCAAGTTAATTTCATTGTGTTTAAGGTCAAAATACAACAAACGTTACGTTAATATTGCCTCTAAAAATGTAATAAAATGTAGATTGTAACAATTACCTTCAGATAAATAAATGGCTTTGCCACGAGTCGAAAACGTAATACTTTTTAGTTAATTAAAATCTTCCATACAAAACAACAGAGTCACCCTACCAGTCGTTACAATTGGCTCCGATTTTCACAAAATATTATCTCGCGAGTTCCTATTGCTATATTAGAAAATTAAAGCGGTATCGAAGGAGCCTCCTCTTTGAATATTCAAACGGAATAAATTACGCCCGAAGTCTGGGGAACAAATCGGTGCGGTATTACGGCATCTTGAATTGTAGGTAAATATTAATTCTGGAAGGTAAATTATAAATTATGAACAGACTTTCTGGAAAAACCGAACCTGTAATAGATACTTTGGTCTTTGTGAAAATGGTGCTCAATTTTGTTTCGTTATTTCTAAGGTTCGGCTTACTCACTTATTGAGTTATATGTTGCTGTTGCTGGGTGTGATTCTTAGTTAGGTAATTAAAATTATTATCTAGCTTAGCTAGACAATCAATAATCACAATAATTATAATACTTATTCAAATCGATCAAAGTTGTGTAGAGCTTATTTTCAGCAGAATTAGGTGGGTGTTAATGACTGCATGCAGTCAATCACCCAATATAAACATCACCCAATTTGCATGCAAATGCTGCCGGGACCAATGGCTTTACGTGCCTTCCGAAGCACGGAGGAGCTTGAGATTATACATTAGGTCACCCATCCCATGACCGACCCTTTCTTTTTTTTTGTTGTATCAAGAGGAGAATGCAGTCTTTACGCATACAAAACGGCATGTTGGACTCGGTCATACTCGGGAAACCCGAGCATGTCCCTCGCCGCACCACCATGCGACCACCGACCCTTGCGAAAGTTGCTTAAACTCCGCAACTGCTGGGCAAGGCACTAAACCATTGCGCCATTGAGCTGCACACTGGCATGGTGGGTGACAAATAAGGTGTACCCTAGCAAAAAGAACTAGCATCCTGGACGTGAGATTGAATTTTTATCTTAAAAAACGTGTTATAAATTGGAGTTATTGAGCATCTTGAACCCATTTCTAAGTATAACATATCGCTGGCCCCGGGCAAGAAAGCATCGCCGGTTACGCCCTTTTTAATGTTATTAGATTTTTGGCTTCTCAGAATATCAGTATATCAATCCTATTTTTTTTTCAGATTTTATTATTAATATTTCATTAAAATAAATAAAATTAAAAGATTAATTGAATGGAAAAGTTTCTACGACTAAGTTATGTATTATGCATTACTCTATGAAACACGAAACAAAAAATCAGTGAACATCTTTACACTAGTTTCCTAAACAAAAAGGAACAGTATCAGCTGTTACACCTTTCTTCCCGTAAAATTGTAGGCCCCGCAACGTACTGTCATATTACGCTGAGCCGTATTCACACGGGGATCTTAAGTGGAAATAACGTCGTATTATATGCTTACGTTCCTGAATGTCAGTGGTCAGCGTGTATATAAAGTCGTTAATGATGTTACTATTAAAACGGTATCGTCTATAATTTGTATGATACATTTTCATCATTATTTCGTTAACTATTTAATCCATTTTTAAACTTTAAGATTTTTTGTTTTCACAATGTTATTTTATATTAAGTTTATTAATATAATTGAAAAATATTTGAAAATATCGACTCACCCGTAGCAGCTCAGACGGGACTCGATCCCGCATTCTTAGGATTCCGTTCCAATGCGTCGTGCGTAGTGCATTGGGCCGGAATCCTAACGGCGCGGGTTCGAGTCCCATCTGAGCTGCTACGGTGAGTCGATTTTTTTCTAATATTTTTCAATTGGGTTAGTAAACTTTTCCAAAACTGTTGTGAATTATATATTTTCTGGTATCTTTTGGCTTTGGAGTTATAATACTTCAAATTTAAAATTTAAATTTACAGCATGGTACAATAAATCACTTTTACGGCTGTATGCGCAATGCCTTTGCTCAAATACAAAAAAAAAGTTTGTCATTGGCAATGTCAACTAGTTGTCATGTCAGCCACAGTCAGCTAAAATGATTAAAACAACTATTTTGTGAGCAAGTTTGTAGATCCTTACTTTAATATTATAAATGCGAAAGTCCGTTTGTTTGTTTGTTTATTTGTTACGCTTTCACGTCTTAACTACTGAACCGATCACCATGAAATTTTGCATACATGTTGTCAGGGGTACAGAGAAGGACATAGGGTACCTTTCATCCCGAAAAATAGTATTGTTCCCGAGGGATAGCAAAAACCTTTCTACGCGGACGAAGTCGCGGGCGGCCGCTAGTATACATATATTTACGTGATCATCACAAACGTATAAAGCTCTCTGACGACAATTCCTGTTAAATCCTCTGCACCACGTCTCTTTCAAATGTATGGGAATTGTAAAAAAACGTTCTGCGGATGGTCACATCTTTATTTCAACAAAACGGAATAAAGCAGTGTAGTTACTTCATCGGCGTAATAAGATGGATAATGGGTTTCTTCAAGCTGATCCATTTCCCTTAACCGAACAAGAAAAACACTAGAAAATCACAATAAATAAGCTGATAAACAAACAACAACATTAGGTCGTGATTAATGATCAAAGAGGAAAATGATTATGAAAGATTACTCTTTGACACTGTCTGACAAATCTGTCCTGTCAATCAGTTTTTTTAATCAGTAAATGCAAGGAAACTTTATGTTCAGCCGTACGTTTGATATTTTATCGCGATAATAATATAAAAAAAATATATCTGGTTAACAAGGTAAAATAAAAAAATCATAATATTATTTTCTTTATTCTTCAAACGTGTGCTATCAAAGAAATATATAAAACAATTCTCTTCGAAAAAGTTTACCAACCCAATTATATTAATAAACTTATTTAATCCATGTCTATTAATTAAATTGGTCAAAAATTAGCATTCATGTGACATACTGAACGTCTGTCTTGGATCACTGTCATAAAGTTAAAGGTAATATTAACTTTATGATCACTGTACGCTGAAATATAAAGAAATTAGCTTCTTTTATTTCTCCTGAACAATTCGATTTTTGATATAACCGCTGTCTTGCCCGGGGCCAGCGATATAATATACACCGTCATTTTGTAGTCGTTTTAATTAACTTAAGGGTGTGTTGTACCAATGAAACTAAACATTTTTGCCCAAGAAACATGGGTCGAAAAACGACAAAAAATTTTGGTCCTCCCATACTAACTAGACAGCTAAAACATTGTATTTGTATGGGAAAGTCCAAAATTTTTGTCGTTTTTCGACCCATGTTTCTTTGGCAAAAATGATTATTTTCATTAGTAGAGCACTCCCTGAAGTTAATTAAAATGACTACAAAATGACGGTGTATACCTACCTAAATAATTCAACATATTTTAACATTCTAAGATTTTAACTAAATGTAGTAAACACAATTGCAGACTATAAACACAACTAAATGGCATATTTCGCATTCTGCTATCTCTTACACCTTTTAAATTTTAATTAGTACAAATATTTTAGGAGATTATTCTGTGAACATAAACAACTTGATGGGATGTTGAGTTGATAATTAAATATTCTGTGGTATGAGACCAACTTTTAAATCTTAAGAAAAAACTCAGCTGCTTCATACATTATTTACTCGAATATACTGTAGGATACTTACCTATCAGATAGCTGAGATTTTTCTTCTTTGAAATTTAGCCCCATACAAAAAGTTATTTATTTTCACATAATAATGACATATTATGTGTTATCAGAATCGAACGATTTAAATTATAAATTATTAGAATTGGTTCCATAAAGGCCCTGGGGGGCTACTCAAATGGCCACTTTTCCATTCGTTCGCTAACTTTAATCTTAATTAAAAATAAGCAATAGGGAATATGCATCAATTTTTTTTCAAATCTTATTCAAAAGTATAATGCGTGAGAAAGTTAACTGTAATATTAAAACTTTTCTCTTGCGTTTTTTTCTCGTGATATAGTTACTTGAAGTTAGCGCGCAGCAGCACCCGCCGAAAACGCTCCATACAAAACGGTGACGTCACACATCACGTTTCAGGTGTGTTTCGGCGCGTTTAATATGGAGTTAGCCAATAATCTTCAATTATCTCCCTAAATTTTGCGTTTAAGTACATATGTGTCGTACAAAATATTGTTTCTTATTCGATATTCTATCTGACTGAAAAGTGTATTATATCCGAAAATGAAAAAAAAAAATCGTTATTTTCCCCTGATTTCATCGTGTGATAAAACTAGGATTATACATTTTTTTTTTCCTGTTCCATCATGTTTTTATAAGTGTCCGCAGTGATCAAGCTCAAATTCATCAAAATCGGTGACTTATGCATATTGATCAAGTCAGACGTCGCAAGTTTATGTAAATCACAGACATTGTCATATTGTATGGAATCGACAAGCCTACGACACGTTATTTTGGTGTTTATGGCTTATTTTTAATTTTTAAGTTAGCGAACGGATAGAAAAGTGGCCGTTTGAGTAGCCCCGCTGGTCATGCTAGTAAAGTGTCCTTTCGATTTTCATGGATATATTTTCCGTCGGTCGCCGTTGCGTAACTTCACAGTGTGTGTTTTACACATACACAATACTGTGTATTACACTGGCCTCGGTCAAGTTCTCGGGCGGCTGTGGATTATGTTCTCTGAGCTAATCTACCTGTGATCTTAATAGCCGTCGTGTGCCAGACGGCCTCATTACCGTCAACGTATTGTGCCATAATAAGTACAGCCAGCGCCAAATAATTAGGAATCAAGTGTTTTATTTTAATACTCCTACATTGAAATAAAACACTTTTAACGGCGTCTTTATTCACCTTTCGTGATTAGTTTGGATTTGGTTTGACTTTTTTATATTAGTTGAGAGCAATTTTTAGTAAAGTAGGTGGGCAATCAAAACACCTATAGAGGTAGACATTTGCTATACAAGACAATAACCAGAAAGAGAGCACACAAATAGCAATATTTTTAGCTATTGTACTAAAAATAATATAATAATAAAGTAATAATTTTATTAAAGACAGAGTAGAGAGAAAAGAAATCGAATAATAATAATTTCTTATATTCTTGTATGACGCTGACTGTACCCAACATAATGTACGCTGATATCGTTTTAATGATGAACAGGCATTATACATGTACTAAAATCTAATACCAAATAGTAGTTAAAAACCCATCAAATTAAAGTTACTCATATTTTGGTGAGCATTTAGCTTAAAATCAATACATTTATATAAACTGTTACCTATACAAAAATTCCTCTATCGTCTTCGAACACCGAGCTTTTTCGGACTGTTATGTAGAGTAGGGCCACCAATGTTTTGTCTTACGAAATGAAGCGTGTTTACAACCCGAAGTATTAAGTGATGTAGCATGTTATCTGACATTGCAATTCAATACAGCGTGAAATTTTAATCATTTGGTTCCGTGCCGTGGGCCGTGGGGTGGTTCCACTCACGATTACAAGCAACTTTTACTATGGGGCCAACTTTCCTCCTCGCAAAAAAATAATCAGCTGTTCTATACATTAAGGTCGAGTAGGTACTGCACTTTTGTATGGAACAGCAGATTTTTTTTGCGAGGAGGAGAGTTGGCCCCATAGTAAAATTTGCTTGTAATCATGAGTGGAACCACCCTACGGAACCAAATGATTAAAATTTCAGCGTGTACATTGCCTGTGTGAAACAAGTGGCAAAATAAATATATGAACTTCGTTACTTTTGTTTACTTTATTGCTTGAGTTTTTGAAATCTATCGCTAGCACTATATTGGAGTGCGAGACACGACAATTTATTATTGTTTAGTATGTTTCATCTGTTTTCTGTATGTGACAAGATCCCTGCGTATTCACAAACATTACTATAAGGTCACATGTATCGAGAGTTCTTGCTTCACTTTTACATGTGCAATAACAACCTAAGATTGGATCTAATAATAAATTAGAAACATGAAAAGAGTTTAAAAACTAAAACCCGACTACGGAAAAATCGTGCTCTAAAAAGTAAGAAACAAGAAAATATTCATAAAAAGGATAACCGTAGTCGCATGCCACTTTGTCCTAGACACGCACGGCACGGGCTGAAGGTGGCATGCGACTACGGTTATCCTTTTTATGAATATTTTATATTTTCTTGTTTCTTACTTTTTAGAGCACGATTTTTCCGTAGTCGGGTTTTAGTTTTTAAACTTCTATTTTATTTTAAATATTTTGGAGTTGTCAATAGGGTGAAAGCAAGCAAAGCTACGGGCAAAAAGCTAACAATTTATATATTTTTGAAAAGTGCTCATTAAGCCCTTTCATTTGGTACCCAACACGGCATTATCAAAAAATATTTTTTTTAGTTCATGTCTTTAACTCCTCTAGAGGGCGCCACATTCAATTTAATGTAACGTCATATAGCCTATGTTCATTGGACGATTAAGACGCTTCTAACGATACCTCATTTGTCAAATTATAACAAGTAGTTTAGAAGTTATGAGGGAACAGATGAATTTACAAACATACATACATACAGGTCAAAATCATATACCCTCCGTTGTGGCTTCGGGTAGTAGGGTAAAAAATGTGATGTGTTTCTTTATTTTTAGTTTTTTCTTACAACATTAAAAAGCCATATCTAAAGTGAAATAATAACTCATTATTTCATTATTTCACATCATTATCGTCATTATTTCACTTTACAACTTTACAGTTTTAATCAGCCTGTTACTATGTATAGGTATGTAACTAAAATTTCAGCCAAATTGATCGATTGGTTTTTTTTGAACATTTTGTGCGGGGTCTTTTGATGATTCTCAGTTATTGTTTTCAGCATGTAGGTTCGTGAATGAGTAGAGATATGCTATGTAACAGGGTGTTTGGTAATAGATTTATAAAGCCAAATATGGTAGATAGGGTACATGCATACAATCCCGGCAAATTATTATAAACCCTGAAAACTCAGGGTTTATCTTTTTCTTTTTTCTTTTTATGATAAACTGCATAATGTTGACCGAATTGTGTTTTGATTTTGCTTATTGATTATCGAATACAAGAGTCTATTTGTGTTTTCATACAAAAAAAAACAAATTTTCTCAGCCAAGTGGCTGTTTTCAGAGTTTTTAATAACTTTCCAGGTTTGTGTGAATGGTGTTTAGATAGAGCTACTATATTTGTTTTAATAAGGCTATAACCAAAGTTGTATTAGTAAGTAGTAGCTTTAATTAGTTTTTTTCAAAAAGGTAGAGTTAGTAAAACACAAATAATATCTAAGATATTTGGTTATAATTAGATTAATACATATAAACATATTTTTGTACATGATGTGGACAGTATCCCACTTAATAAATTGTCACTGTGATTATATGACAAACAAGAGGTAGTTTTAATAAAAAAACGTTTTCTTTTCTATAACATACAAAAAGAAACATTAAAAATAATAACTGTATGTGACAAAATACAATTCTTATGATTATGTTTCATATTTTTTCAGTTATCCCTATCAAGAAACTATAAAAAAATAGTGGTAGGTTTAATTACTTATTTTTTTACTTTACTTATTATTAAAGTTATAACACTTCTTAGATGATTGAGTAGGAATTAAAGTGTAATAGTTTTTACAGTTTTATAATAGCCAAAAATATTTCAAATAATACTTCTCTAGCCACACTTATATATTATTCCTTCGCTACAAGGCAGAATATTGTTATATTACAGGTAAATATACATATATAACTTATCTTATGCTAAGTAGTCATCAATAGTTATTGAAAATAACATTCATAAGTATTAGAGATACCAAAAAATAGCCTTTTGGAAATATTTTAGGTAATTGTAATTATATTAATTGCAAATAGTGAGATCATTCGGCAAAGAGTAAATTTTATAGATTTTGTACCGCAAGCACTCTGAAGTTGGTTAAATTATTCACATTGTGATAGTCAACATCATAAAATATGATAATTCTATTTTGACACAATCATTTATAACCTTTAATAATTAAAATAAGACAAAGAAATATTTTAATTTCATATTGAGATGGAAATTATCTATAGTAATAATAACTAATACATGAATTACAAAAAAAGTTAAGAAATTCATTTTACAATCTCCGATATGTAATGTTTTAAACGACAAACATAATTGTAATGTTTCAAGTTGGTAGGTACTTGAAATTATGTAAATACTTTAAGTATCTACCTATTATAATTATGTGCGTTGTTTCTTGTGTAAAAATAAGTTGATTGTTTTATTTTACCGTTAGTAGGTATTTCTAGAGATAACGATAATTTTAGGAAATACAAAATCAATCAAAAGAATACTTATGTATTAAAAAAAATGCACAGTAAACTGTCTACAAACAAAAATGTTTTACTCCTACCTACTAACTTAAATGTACCTATAGTATCTACTATAGGTACCTGGCACGATAGTCTAAAATTTAACTTGTCTATAATTATGTAGGTAATTAATTTACAAATTCTACACATTTTAACTCTACACATTTCTTACTTTGCTAGCCGATAAATAAACTCAAATCTGTAAATAATATATTTGCCTATCATTTGCATTTGCACATAAAAGAAGTGAGTGTATCTAAATTCTTAGTAAAATAGGTACTAATAACACGAACTAAATATTGAGCTGCCAGATATACCTATGTAATGATAAAAAAATATTATGCGAATAGTGAATACTCGAATCACATTATTCGAAAACACATTGCAATTATTTGCTATGAAAACTGTTTTGATTCGAACAATTACAATACAAATAGAATAACATAAATTTTTGTATGAGAAATAATTCCTGTACTTACTTATTAATTTGAAGGAGATTGATTGGTGAAGAACAATATAGATAGGTAGTTTTGATTAAGCGTTTTTAAATAATACCTAATACTTAACATTATTTATATACCTACCTTTTTCCTTTCTTTTACTTTTCATGATAAATCAAGTTTCATTTCGATTGGAATTTATTTAATTTAATTACTTAATTAAAGTAATTAAGTATATGTTTTTGTTAAGTTATATTTAACATTATTATTAAATAGAGCTAAGTCATAAAAATATCAATTACAAACAGATTAGTACTTGCTACAGCTACGGTTACATTTAACAGTCTCTACAATAATTTTTACAAACACTTTTCCGTCGGCCTCATGCCGTCGGAAAAATTGTTACACCGCTCTACTACTTTGGTCGACTTGCAATTCCGTAGCACTCGTGTAGCAAAATCCGTAGCTTACACGTTACGACACAGTGAACAGGACACCTTTGAATCACATTATTAATTATAAAACTCACTGGACACATGAAAAACTGTAGCGCGGGAACCGTCTGAAACGGCGGGAACGCGGTGGCGGATGGAGCGCCGCCGCCATTTTGCCGCGCCACGCCCGCGCCGCCGCCGCGCGCCTATTGGCCGCGCGCCGCGGGGCGGAGTCGCGCCAAATGTTGCCAGCTTTTTGAATAAATAATTTCAGTAATTTAAGTAATGAAGGCAATTATGGCGTTGTTTAGCTAAGTTTGCGCGCCGGCGAGTGGGAACTTTATATTTATACCGCTCTCTTTATGTACGCCGACGCGCGGTTAATGCGCCCGATCTGTTTACGTTGCGAAGCGGAGCGAGCTTTTATTTATTGCCAGTGACTCTGTTGCACGGTACGCGATTTAAACTGCAATTATATTGTACGGTGTAAGTAAAACATACGTAATAGTGCGGCATAAATCAGAGTAAGAAAGAGACAGAAGGGTAAGCTCCTATCTCGAGATATCGATATTTGTATATCGATTGCACAGATACCTACACTAAAAAAACTTTTAAATAAGTATCTGAATTTAATACACAATATAATATTAATGCTATCCTTAAAGCAAAATCGATATGATTGTACAATTTGTTGAATGAAAGGTAATAAAATTGATAAGTTGGCGAAAACATCATAAAGTCAAATCCCAAATCGTCGTCACGTCACAGCGGTCCGTCGAAGATCCAGTGTCCACGCTCGCGGCGAAGTAAACAGTGACGTCACGAAGCGTCATAGAGCCGATAAAAAGTCGATTTTATTCGCACAAGTTCGGCCAGCTGACTGCGCCCTGCGCCATACGCACTGAATTTCAGCGCGACGAGATTGGAGTGCGCGAGCGAGAGGGTCGCGCTCGGAGGTAAGTGCGAGCGAGACGACGGGTGGGGCGCGCGAGCGCGGCGGTGGGCGGGCGGCCCGATGATGTATAGAGTGGTGGAGTTAGGTTCAAATTGCTCCGGGAAGTGGCCGAGATTAGAGCCAGCGCGGGCCGCACCGCGCCGCGAGCGTAAGCCCACTTAAGACTGTTTTTAATACTAGTATTTTTTACGCGATCCCGACAGGATTTAGCGGATAAGCGACGTCGCCGCGATCGTGCGCTTTGATTTATCGGTTTCGGATTCGGATACGGTTTGTTTTCTGGTGTTTACGTTAGTGGGTGACGGCCGGCCGCGCGTGGACGCGCGTAATCCCGTGGCTTGCACCAGATTATGACGGATATCATCGGATTTCGTGTACACACACTGTGAAATCAACTTTCCGTGGAATCACCGAACTTAAACCACATCTAACACCGAAGCGTGCTTAATTCAATTTGTGACAGTGAGTATGTTTTGTAGTATAAGTCCATGACTGTGTTACAATATGTAGGTAAGCTTGGCTAAGCTAGGGCTTACAATTTGAAGACCTGAAACCTATCAATTAATTATTGTCATTATTTGATAATCCCTAGTAAATAAACTGGGAAGTAATGGTGACATGATATTTAAAACATTCCAATAAGATATTATTACAGAATCCTACCTTTAACTTTACCCTACATTCAGTAAAGAAAATGTGTTGTGATTGTATATATGTATACTCAAATTACTGTATTTATTACCTTTCCAAAATTTAGCATCCTAGACTATTGTCTTTACTTTTAATACGAAAATGTTTGATACCGTGGGTTTCATTATTGAAATTTTCGTAGGGATCTCTTATTTTATTGAAAATATGTTACTCGCTGATAATGTAGTTTTCGACAGGTGAAATAGATTGTAAATATCTGATTTTGATCCATTACAAACAAACACAAAAACATACAAAATAAACTTTAGACTGGGATGGTTTCTTGTAATTTTTCTTGCTCTGGTATGACTATGTTAGTGGTTGCATATAATACAATTCACGATAAGACATAATTTAAGCTGTAATACGGATAACAACATAAACAAACTAAAAAAATAATGTATTGTTGAAAATTAATTAGATAACATATTCAAATTATATATTTTCCGCTTATTTTACTGCTATATAAATCACTGAATTTACTTTCCGAATAATTACTAGTAAATACCATTAAGGAAAATAAATTACTAATCTCTCTTTTATATACTTAGGTAAGTAATAAAATAATTCTATTCCTGGTATCCCCCATCTTTGTCCACTATCAGAAGAAAAAAGTTTTTTTTTCTATACATTTCTTCCCGATTACCCTCCAGTGGTGGACAACGAGAGTAGATACAGCCATAATTTATTTCCCGATCGGGATCTGGTCATAAAATAAGATATATCCTGAAAGACCCACCCTTACACAGCTCAAAACACTGAGCGGATCGAGCTGAAATTGGCCAACATTAATTAGTAACCTACTAATATTATTAAATGTGAAAGTTGGTATTTGGATGTTCGGATGTTTAGATGTTTGTTCCTAAATCACGCAAAAACTACTGAACGGATTTATTTCGAATTTTGCACACAGATAGTAGAAAGCCTAGATTAAAACATAGGATACTTTTTATCCCGAAATTCTTACGGGAACGGGAAACTCGCGGGTGAAACCGCGGGCGGTTGCTATAATTACCTATAACTTTGGCATTAGCTAAGGATTTCCCAAAATTTTCACGGGAAGTGCAACCCTACGTAGACAAAGTCAGCGGCGGATATTAGTCATTAGTATATGGCAATGGTCATTATATGGACACCATGTTTTTCGTTGAAATCTTAAAAAATATGTGGCGAATCGAATTGTAGTAATAAAATACATTTTTGTAACTTTAACATTAAATAAAATTGATAAAAAAAAACATTTTGAGAAAACATTTTTTTTTCAATTTTATTAAATTCTTGTCCCATCCCACGCCCGCTGGAAGAAATTTCAACATGGAATAAGCGGCGCCCTCGTACTACTATTTTCTCCACTTCTTTTATAAATAAAAAAAGGCTTTTTTCGAAATTTGAAAACGGAGGTCTTGCGTGTCTATACCTATCATTGATTTTTATTTTCATACATTCAGCCGTTTTTTCTGCCTTATAAAGGGTTAAAAATAATTAAGTTATTTTATTCATAATTTTTAACCGACTTCTGAAAAGGAGGAGGCTTTTAGAATAAAAAAAAGTTGGCCACCATACCAGCACCACCCGACTTCAATAAGTAGATGTGTTTTATTAAAATTGATATGCGTATCGTCGTATTTGAATATTATTTCTTTCTTTTTATAGGTATATAATTTTGAAACAGTTTTTGTTTTTATTTAAGGTTTTACGGAGGTTTTTTATTTTTTTTCATTTTTGCACGACTGCCTAAAAATAAGAAGAGTAATGTTTGTATGTATGTGATTTTTAACCGTATTATGGCCAGTCTAATGAATTAAAGTTTATAAAAAAAAAAGCACAATTAATTTTCAGGTAATTTAAAAATATCATTGAGTTGAGTTGTGTTGTGATATATAGGTAATCCTTTTCTAATTATATACAAGTAAAGCCATAAAAAAAGAATGCCAAAGAACAACAATGTCAATAAACAGGTGATCCGAAAAACGAATGTAAACATTATATATTATTATGAGATACGTGAAATATGACTTATATACATAAAATATTATGACTATATTATGGCAAAGGAAATTAATAAACTATGTTCCATACTGTTTTCTTCGTCGATAAACGAATAAATGTAGCGAAATTTGGTTTTAGAGAAATATGTGGCAAAATCTTATTTACCTTTGAAAAGTGTGATTACTTGGATTGTTTCTTTTTATCACATCACAATTACTTAGAGCACAAGACACCATGGCTCCACGATACTTTTATTTGAAATTCTAATAAGGATTAACAAATATTATAAACAAACTGTAATTGCTCAGTTGCAAGGCAGGACGCTAGGGGCTCTTACTGTAAAAATTGTTGGCACATTGAAACTTGATTCTTTGTCTCTTTTTTTCACAGACCGTGTCCGTATAATGTTAACTTCTCTTTTCCACGCTTTGTTGGTCTTCTTGAGCGCAGCGAAAATTTTTCTATGTCTATGAGTAAAGCAGTTTTAACATTGAAAATGTTTTTACTCACTTATGCTCTGAAATGTTATCATTCCATTTGAAAAAAGAATGCGGGGCGTTCAACATTTCCGTGGGGGTCTGGTTCATCACATTCTAAATTTGAAATTCAGTGCGGAAATGAAATTCAATACTTACTTCCCGCACTGAGTGCGGGAAGTAAGTGTTCCAAATTCAAATCGGTAGAACTTATCAGCTAGCATTCTTTTTATGAAACTTTATGATTGCATGACCGGTCAGTAAACATGGCCACGCGAACCAATTTAAATATCTCATTTTTACAAAGAAAATTGTATTTCCTCGCATTTCGTGAGTAAAGTATTATACAAACCTTGTACTGGAAGCTACTTGCATTGCCTCGAATGATTAAAGCCCTCGCCTGCGGCTCGGGCTTCAAACCATCCTCGACAATGCAATCGCTAGCTTCCTGTTCTCGGATGTAATGTACTATTTCGATCGCTTCAGTAAGGTACCCAATTTCAGCCAGAGTGAGACATCGCCCTGGTCCCGTGAGTTTTGGGTCAACGTGAATGTGATATATGTCAAAAGATGCGTCTTAGCAAGGGCTACAATATGGTGAAAATTTTTTTTGAAAAAGTCCAAAACTTTTTTCGAAAATCGCATAAATGTAGAAAAATTACACACTTTTTCGGGGTCTTTTCTCACTGAATCGACAATTTCTCAAAAACGAAAAGCGATATCGAAAAAATGAAAAAAACCCCTAGAGATATAGAGTTGGGTTACATTTAGAAAATATTATATGATACTGGCTTTTACGGTCTGGGCTGTAGCTTATCCTTTATGTAGCGAAATGTCGGTATACCGCGGGCGACGAGCGCTGCGCGGGATAATGGTTATACCCATACTTATACGTAGTACGATTGAAGTTTGTAAATTATTGTATATTTCAAAGCTAAAAAATATTTTCTGGCGATTTGTTAAAAAAACAATGCAACTTTTCCCTTGACGGGCTGGCCCAATTTTTTCAAATTAGGTACGGGATACCTAAAGGTACGGGTTTCAGATATTACCACATCTGAAACCCGGGAATTAAACTTGTTTCGAAATATCGATATTATCATTAGGGCTGACTTTTACTAAAGCACCAAAAAAATCTATCCTGGTGAAAAAGTTACAACTGCACTGAAGCCAAAAAAAATATATGAACGATTTATGCGTTAGATGGCACCAAAGATTTTATGGTGCCATAGTAAAAGTCAACCCTAATAATAAAATGTATACTTACTTGGAAACAAGTTTCATTCCTGTACCATACTTTTAAAAAAATTGGGCCAATAAGTTGCATTGTCAATTTGATTTGAAGCTAAAAATAATGAAAAATGTTAAAAACTTAATATTGATATTGATTAGCTCAATAGAGCGTGAAGCAAGTGCTGATTCCAGATCTAGTCAAAGATTTAAATCGTTTCTTAGTTACTCTGCGATTCCAAATGAATTTTTACAAGGATCTCTGAATGAGAGTGTGATGATGATGCCTAGGTATACATAGTTTGCAATTGCAATAAAATGAGGGTTGTTATAGCACATTCGAGTGATGATGAAGACGGCGCGAGAGTCTCGCATGCCTAATTTGATTTTGATTATTTTAGAAAAAGTTTTAAAAAATTTAGAAAAATTCAATAAAATAAGTCACCTTTCAATAAAATATTAATATCTTAAGAATGGAATAAAAAAAAATATTTTGTTATATTCATTAAATTCATTTTCAATGAACCAGAAGGTCGTGAAAGGCACGAGATCTGTGAATTTTTAACATAGAACTTAAATTAGATATTAATTGTTAATTATATTTTTTTTATCTTTTATTTCATTGTTTAAGATTTTATTTATCACAACAAATAAATTAGTCAGAGTGCTTTTTTTTTAATTCAGCATGAGATGAACTGGATATAACTTAATATTAAAATTACAAAATATATTTTTGAATAGTTTTTGAAATCTTCGTCGTGGATAATATCGTGGAAAATACACCAAACATTTTTTTTTAAATAACACAATAATTACCGACCTTTTATTGACTTCTACGATTATCTTAACTTATAAAATAAAACAATATCTAAATATTAGCATAAAATAGTAAGTAATTTGACTAATGTCAACACTGAAACTCCCAATTTTTCTTCGTTCTGTGGTAACTCCTCATTAATAAACTTGAAAACTTTTATACTACCTACTCATAGGAATCTTCTTTGATAAAAAAATTCACAGATTTTACAGTCCCCGCAAGAATCGGAGCATTGAAAATGAACACAAAAATTTACGAAAAATCAAATCAAATGCAATTGAAACTTTGTATGTTTAATAAATTTACTACTGACATCATATCCCGAGAATTTAGTTTATCTGGTATACTCCATAACCAAGATATGAGGGTTCAAAAAAACGACGAAGCGCTTCGAGAAAAGGTAGGTAGTGCCGTTGAGCTTCGCTTGGACGTCTTAGCGGGGGCACTACCGTGCCCCCAGGTAAAATGGATTCACCAGGGGATTGGATGAGAAATAACTCAAAATTCCGTATGTATATTTATAATTAACTAATCAATGCCAAAACCTATAACATGACACCAACTTTACACAAGTGCGGTAAAACATAAAATTTTATGTTTTACCATTTGTTTTTCTTGTATACAAGAAACAAATGGTTAAATGTTATCTCGATGGTTACATATTTTTATTATAATAATTAATTACATTTGACACATTTTCCATCATACTGACTAAATATTATTATGATTGCACTTACCGTTACTTTAAAGTTTAGTTATTTCTACAAAGGAGATGTGTTCACTCACGTATTTAATAATATTCGTAAATTTGTTTCGACAAATCTCCTAATTTTAACACTTCATCATTTAAATAACAAAACGTTCTGACTGAAAAGACTGAAACTTGAACAGAACAATCGCCCCAACACTTAAAACACAACAATGTAATCAATACTTCTGACATTATCAACAATATCAGAACCTCACCCGAATTAATTAGGCGTAATTATTATTTTTCAGTGTTGCCAATATTGATATTCTAAGTTATGATTTTTTCATCAAATAAAACGCAAACAAAAATCATAATAATAATACAAAAAGAGAGAGTTACAATTAGAACATTTCCCGACTTTAATTTGTTTTTATTTTATTTATTTTACCCAACAATCTTTTAAAAAGGTATTGTAGTTTTTTATTTTGTATGTTCATAAAATTAAGCTTAATTTTTGCAAAAATTTTAGGGTTCAAAAGGAAAAACGGAATAAGATCACCTCATTGTCCGCCTCGTTGTCGTTCTGTCAGTGTCAGTCAATATCCTTTTCTCAGGGACACGGTCAAGTAACAAATAGTTGTATATTTTAGTTACTTAGGTCTCTACTCCTCTTCAGAGTATCATAGATAATGTCAAGACAAACCAATTAAAGTTAATTAATTCTGCAACTTAAGGCGATACCCAGACGGAAAGTGTGAATGGTTATAACACATAATTTTAATAAAACTTAACGTGGAATTTTTAGAATCCATAGTCTAGTATTTTAGAAGGTATCATTACATTCCCTCGTAGTCCTCGAATGTAGAATTTTAATGTACCTTCTTAAAATACTAGACTATGGGACTTAAAAATTCCACGTAAAGTTTTATTAAAGTCCTTTTCTATTAACAACTTATTAAATAAAACCTTTAAGAGCTCCATTTTCGGTATGAGATGCACTTTGAAAAAAAAAAAAATAACATTTAGTTCTCCAGAATTAGTAAATCACCAAATCCTAAACCACCAAGTGATTTGGTGACTAATGAATTTTCTATTTTGGTGGTTAGTGTGTAATGTATTTTCTATTATTAAATAAATAGGCGAGGATTAAGAAAACGTCTTTGAAAATTATACTTTAAAGGAGAAGAAAAGGGAGAAACCATTCATATGGAAGTTGCGTATCTCCTGAGAACGGCTGGACCGATTTGTCAATTTTTGTTTTAAAATGTGTATTTTCTCGGCAAATTTTCATAGAGAATTTTCAGTGGGATATTTTTATGAACTCAAAGCCACAAGTCACGATTCAAACGATTTATATGCGTAGGTAGGTATAGATAGGTAATGCTTTTGCTTTGTTTATATTCCTAGAAAAAATAACTGAAAAGAAATTCGGGCAAATTGTGAAAATTAACCAAAACAAATCTTCTCTTGATATTTTTTCTCTTTACCAATTTATTTGGTGCTTTTCACAAAATGATCACAAACAAATTATTTAAAGACCAGCAGACCTATTTTGTGTTTGTAACTCAACTGACAGCTTAAAATGATCATCACTGATTTAAGTTGTGAGTACATTGCTGCTACAGTAAAAAGCAATGTTATGACTCTCTACCGAAACCCAGCATGTACACTTACAACTTAGATCAGTGATGATAATTTTAAGCTGTCAGTTGAGTTACAAAATAGGCCTGCTGGACAGTGTGTGTTAGGTCAGCTAGTTCCAATTTAACTTCCAAATAAAAATGAGAAATGTAATAAATAGACCAAACATGCAATCACTGGTCAAATTAGTTTCTATTTGAGAAACAAATAGCAGCCGTTTTCTTTTTACCATTGAAAATGGTTATCAGATGCAAATCACCTGAGAAGTATTTTTGGCCATATCTCCAAGGATTTTGGGAGGATCGAAATAAAAATAGTACCAAAAGTTGAGGAATTTATCGAGACACGTGTGAACGTTTGAATTTTGAAAATCTACCTGTAACTTTTTTTGGAATTATGAGATATTCCGAAAATTCCGGGTTTTTTGGGGGATGTTTGTTTACGAAATTGTAAATTTTTCGGAAAAAAAACCAACTTAAGAAAAAATGAAAAAAAAAAGTCCTAGGGTATTAGTTTAACTATCAAATGGCGAAATAATTTTGAAAATCGGTTTATACTTGTGACCTGTAGGTGGTCCCTTCAGATTTGGAATTGTAGAAAAACGGCTGTTTCCGTACATAAAAAGTGATGTAGCTTCTATGATTATTGACCGATCGTCATGGTAATAGTGTTAACAGATGCAGAAGCGAACGAGAAGTGCATTCGTTGGAATTTTGAAAATTTATTAATATTATTTCGGCCGCGTCGAGGCAGTCAGCGGGCGCTTTTGTGCAGCGCACAATTGTAAAAATAAATAGGTAGGTACTACCTAGGTAACTTTAAAAATATAATACGTCAAAACTTACTGATAAACATCAAAACGTATAGGGTACTTTCTGAAGTCCTAGAAAGCTGAAATTTGGTATGTAAGCTAGAATTAGTACACAAACTGCAAAAAAAATATGAAATTGGACTTTAACCCCCCAACCGCTTAACCCTCAAAACTTGGGTTTGGATTATACCAGAAACACAAAATTCTCAGGATATGATGTCTGTAGTAGACTTATTAAACATACAAAGTTTCAATTGCATAGCTCATAAAATTTGGATTTTTTATGAGATCTAAAAAACCTCGATTTCATCAAAACTTACTGATAAACATCAAAATTCTTAGGGTACTTCCTGAAGTCCTAGAAAGCTGAAATTTGATATGTAAGCTAGTATTAGTACACAAACTGATTTTTTTTATAAAACTTGGAACTTTTACCCCCCAACCCCTTAAACTAGGTGATGGAAGTTTGTATAAGACTTCTACAAGTTTTGATACTAGATGTCTGAAATAATTAGAAATATGTATGTATCTTAAAATCTTGAAATATTTAGTAATTATTTTTAAAATTTAGTAAATCACTGTTAAAGTAACGGAAAAAAATATTCATAAAAAATAAATTGTGTTCATTTCAAAACTACTTCTTGCGTGGCGCAAATCTCACGTAGAATTTATTTTGCTCTTTGCACTGTCACAACTGTCTACGTCAAAGAGTAAAATAATATCACAGCATAAATGAATTAGTTCTACCACAGAATAAAATAAATGATAGTACCAGTACGCTGGTTGATGTTGATCTAATTTTACACGATTTTAGATCACAATTCTGACCCCACCTTGCTTTTTCGGTTTATGGATAGTTACTTACAAAAAGAAGTGAAATCCCACCAAAAACATTTTCATGTATAATGCTGCCAAGACCTCGGACTGTCAAAAAGTTATCAGACCTCATGTAGAGGCTTGGCTCTATAGCCACATATTTTGACCATAGATGTAGCAAATCCCTTCGGTTGACTAAGGTTTAGAGTTTTTGAAAGTTAGGGCTTCTGGAGTTAGGGCGCATAGAGTTAGAAGCTTGGCTCTACATGAGGTCTGATAACTTTTTGACAGTGCGAGGTCTTGGCAGCATTATACATGAAAATGTTTTTAGTGGGATTTTATATAGTATATAGTGCAAGGTTTCAAAAATAAATAATAATATTTTATTCCCATTTGATACTTTAGTATCTTCAGGTACATTTTATAATTTTGACTAATTATACTTGTCAGTATGAGTATAAAGTATGGTAAGTATTTTTCGATACGAGTTACGCAAGCAATACCTGTGATTGGAAACCTCCAAAGAGATACAATTAATGAAAAGATAAACTTATAACAAGCAACAACATTTTGGTGACACAGCCCAGCAATTTCGACTGGTTAACACGAATTATTCAGTGTGCTTCGCTCCCTATCTACGCGACGATAATTTTATCTGCTTGATAAATTGATAACACATAGATAATAATTCGACATGACGTGCCTCAGCGCATATTCGAGGACTAGAAATTTTTAATTGAAACGGAACATAGAATAGAAGATAATGCTTTGATTATAACGTGGACGAAATTTGGACGAATTTCGGTTTAGGATTCTCGTAATAGTAAGCTTGTAAGTATGCATGTTAACATGACAGTATCAGCCCATTGACAATGCCATAAACGTTATCATGCGATAGACGCGATACAAACAGCTGTAGACAAATATTTACTCTTGTATCGAGTCAGACGTGTAACGACACATGTTCGACATGCATAGTTAGTGCCTTCTAATGTGGACAGATACAATACGATTTTGAGTGAAGTGTTGTTTTGAATCGGCACCATCAAAGTTGGTCGATAAGAAATTGCCTCTTTGGTTATTCTGATAGTATAGTGTCTAGTGTCTTTCCTTTACCGTAGAATGTGAAATTAAAGGAACTAGCGAACAAAGCTTACAAGTGTCTAAGGAATAGATTACTCGTAGAATTGCATAACCGATGAAATATTGATTTCTTGGTTATTTTGGATACAATATTAAATTGCTTAAGGATGGAGAAAGGTATAGTTCTATAGCAATAGCACACAAACTTTGGCCCGTATTTATAAACCACCTTGCCGTTGAGAACTATCTTGAGATCATACTTGAGATGCGTTTTCACAAGAATCAGCACCTCAGGTATGATCTCAAGATAGCCCTCATCGGATACGGGCCTTAGTAAATTAGAAGAATCTCTTATCATGTTCTTTTGAAATTCTGTAAATATGGAGTCTCATGCCGTACAGCACCAATTTAAGACAGAAACATTATCTATTTACCATGTTTGTTCTTAAAAGGACGTGCAAATGTACCTGTAAAGGTATATTCTTGAGCTTTGAATGAATAAGTAAGTATAGGATCTTTAACATCAAAATAAGTTACACTTGTTCATAACCTAAGCTAATAACTGCAGTATTGATAATGCATATACTTAATTTCTTAGATACCGAATAAAAAAACTATGTACATTGAGAATACATTGTTATCTTATTATATTCATAATAAAGGTCGTGTTAACATCATAAGGTAAATGAGTGACATTTAAGTATTTGCTTTTGGCCTGCTATAAACATTAATACATTATGCACTAGTTTTAACTCAAGTATTTAACTTTGAGCAGAGCTGTATCATAAGGTCTTTGTATTTAATAGCTGTGATCATCATTTTTCAAATACTGTAACACACACAAATTACTTACAAAATAATATACAATATTATACAGAGTAATCAGCATTTTACGTTTTTTTTAAAGACATTCAATACACGACCAGACTTGAGAAAATCGAGTTTCACTGGACAAACAATAGTATGATTTTATTTTAAGAACTAATTATTTAGCCTTTTGGATTATTCTAATCCTTTTGGTTACAGTTGAAATACTAAAGTGAATAAATTAATCAGAAAACTTAAAAATGTTTGCGAAATTTAAAATTATAATAGCAGAATACAGGGTGTCTTTAATAACCAGTAAAATACTTCTTACATTTGTGCCAAAATTGAATAAATCACTTTTGCTTTCTGGCCGGCACTTTTACATTTGGACGAAAATGGATGATGTCCTTTGTTTCTTATTTGTATGGAAAACTGCAATGAGCAATCTTAAACGAAAATAGACTATTGTTTTTATTAATCAATCCTATTAAAGGGTAAAAGCAAAGCACAGTTTAGGTCTAGGGTTGCCATTACGGAGTTTATCATAAAAAGATTCTTTGTTTCAAAAAACATGGTTTTCAGGGGTTATAATAATTTTCTGGATTTGTATGCATGGTACCCTATCTACCATATTCGGCTTTAGGGGTTTTTGTAACACATTGTATATAACATATTGATACTGTCAGACTAAATTGTGATAGATGTTAGCTTTGATCTTTGGATATTGTTGTCTTTACAAAGTAACAAATTGCTTTTTTTTTTTAAACAGAAGGTAAGTAATATTTTTTGCAAAATAAACGTAAATTCTTGGTATTTGGGGAACTTTGGGATTGGGATACAATATACCTACTTACTTGAAAAATAAATTATATACTTTTTATAGTGTAGACTTTTTAATACCTAATTAACTTTTTTCTTCTTTTTCACCTCTTATTGTCTATCTCATTTTATTTTTAGTTTTGGTTTAACACTTACTATTACACTTACTATTTCTGGAATACATAGTTATGTGGTTATACAATATAATTTTGTAGTTATTGTGACTTTTAGCCAATGGAATGAAGTTTAGATTGCTTCATGTAATTTTTCTTTTAATTTTTATATATGATATTTAAATGCATATTTAAATTCATAAGATGCTAAAACTATTGTTTACATAAGTACTTATTTACTGAAGACATTGTTTTACATTCTCATGTATTTTTATTATACATAATCAATCAGCGTATTTTAGGTAAAACTATACAATTGATGAAAAACATTATGGCGTAAATTCATTTCAAAGTGGTAAATTATCACAACTATGTAGAGTTATTTGTAAAAGACTAATAACCACACAGGAGTCGATTACTAACATCATAAACAACAACATTTATTCTAAGATTTTTCCGAAAACAGACAAAAAAACTATTTTTCATACAAATGTCCGAGCAGTTGATCGAGCTTTGTATGAAAAGTTCTGTCTGTTTTTGGAAAAGTCGTAGAACAAATGTTGTTGTTTAGATGTTAGTAATCGACTTCTGCGTGGTTATTAGTGTTTTACAAATAACCATGTATATCTAGACAATTATAGTAGAGGTGAATATTAGGAGATTTTAAAGTTAACATTTTAGTCTGCATATAAAAAAAGTAAAGGTGAAAGAGGTTCAAAAGTCGCGTATTTTCACGACGCAATTCGAATACGCGTAAATGGATAAAACTTGGAGGCACGGCACCGAACCTGGATGGAAGTAAAATTCGAACGAGATGCCGTTTTAATAGAGCGAGCCACTTTCGCCAACTTAAATCTTTCGGCTTAAAAAAGGCTTTACATCGGTTTAAAGGGATGAGAGAGGCTCAAGCGCTCAATCGCTGCCTTTAGCTTTGCCCAATTACTCACCACTGAGTTAAGATTAATATCTCTTATGCGAGAAGCGAATGGTCATATTATCTTTGGTGTTTGTCAACTTTATGTTGACTTTATCATTTTGTCCTTATCATCCATTAGATCTTAGAAAACAAAATAAGTTTACTTTTCATAATTGATACTATCATGGTAAATATAATTTCTTTCTTTGATGCAGTCGTTTAGAATCTGCTCTTTATATTTTTGTACGAGTTTTTACAATAATAAAATAACATTGGATCATATTAGGAGTTTAACATGTATTTTTTTAATGTTTCTTAACAAAAAGGTCGATTTAAAATACAGAAAAATATAATTCTTTATAGGAATCGCAGCATGCATCCATTAGCAGCTGAAAGCGGGTAGGTTTTCGCTTCGACGCGGGCCTTTCTCTTTTTGCTGAATATTGAATTTCAGCCGCTAGGTGGCCGCGGTAAAAAAGGCAATTAAACCTATAAATCACTTATTCCTGCCTCTTCCCACTTTTTCCTCTAGACCATTATGGTATTTTATGCCCGAGTTGAAACACCGAACGAGTGCTCAAATTGAAAACCATGTAATGTGTTAGCAGTAGTCTTTCGATTATTATGAAAAAAAGGCGCAAGAGTTATGGAAAGAAATATACTAGAGTAAGTTTAGCGTGCATTTTAGTAACTTACAATGTTGTGGTAACTTAAGAAGTACAAAATGTGATTACACTACAGTTTCACACCGTGATAAATCAGGGCTTACTTTTTTAAACATGCCATTCTTCTCTTCTTATTTCAGTGATTGATTTATCAAACTTTTTTTATAACTAGCTGCTAGTTTAGCTTTTTGGATGTTGTCTGAAAATTGAGCTCATTTATTTTCGTCATAAAATTGTAAAATATTTTTTCAGAAGTTATTCTATTATAATAATTAAAATTAAAATGAATAAATAATGAAAAATATTAGAAAAAATCGGCTCACCCGTAGCAACTTAGACGGGATCCCGTCTAAGTTGCTACGGGTGAGCCGATTATATAAATAGCATTGTGAATGCAAAAATCTAAAAGTTTAAAATTAAAATATTATTTTATTTCACAACATAATATATATGTCGCAGGCGTATTGTATATTTCGCCGTATTACATAGCAACTAGCTGTTTTAGAAAACGGCGCCGTATTGTAATGCGGCGGATTACAGATACGCCGTATTCTAAACGGCTGATCAAAAGTACGCCGCATTGAATAGAGCGCTTTGCGATTTTCAATACGGCTAGCCGTAATGTAAATAGGCGGTTCATAAGCCGCTTTTCCGTCAGCTTTAGTACTAATTATCAACACTCGCGGCACTGCCTACTATAACAATAAAAATGGCGTCAAGTGCGGATATTGTATCGAAAATAAGTAAGAATTAAATGAAGAAAACGTGCCCAATGTGTACGGATAATTGTTTTAAGGACATTTTTTAATGTGTAGTTAACTAGTTTCTACGCAGCTCAATGCGGAAGTGTGAAAAAGCCGTGGATCAAAGAACGAGATTAAAACTGCTAAGGTGGCAATAGTTTCTGGTGTTGTGCGGAATCCTACGCAATATTATTGGTGTAAAAAATACTACGTAATGAGTGTAGCTAGTGAAGATTATAGAAACATATTTCGGAAGACTATTTGGGCAGTGCCCAAAGAACAAATGTTGATACATTACATATTATACAAAAAAAAAAACTTTTAAAAAGTATTAAAATTATTTAAACCAAATAAAGTCTAACTAATATTACAATTTTACAAACAAGAACTAAACCGTTTTTGTACCGTACCTACTTATTTCATAGAATTTCCTTCCCTTCCTATATCTTTTCATTAAAACTTGAAAAGAACACAATATGTTTCGTACTACTTACTAGGTGCTTTAGAAGTTACTTAAACCTACCTTTTTTTCATAATTATTAAAATTAAATTATTTTCAATTAAGCACTGTTTTATTTTGTTAGTGTGGTCACTCTACAATAGAACTTTGATACAAAACGGCTAAACGTGCACCGCCGTATTGAACAACGTATCACATTGTCAATCTGGCGTATCGTTGACTTGCCGTATTACAATACGGCGCCGTTTTCTAAAACAACTAGTTGCTATGTAATACGGGTAAATATACAATACGCCTGCGACATATACACAAAGGCAACAATAAGAACAAAATGGATTAGAACAAAACATAATAGCATGACGAATTTATTGAAACTTTATGCGTGGAGTTGCTTTGGAATATGTACTAAATCAAACAGTGTTTTAAAATATTTTGTGGTAAGGCCGTTACTTTGTCTATTAATAGTGTACATAATTGCATATACAGTTTTACACTCTAGAGCAGCCTCGCCGGCCAGCTGACACGGCTATTTGAATTATGAAAGTTGTAAAGTTATATATCTCGTTGGCACCGTTTTATGGCGCTTGTTTTTTTAACAGCTCAAACAGTGTCGTGTGTGCTCGCCTTAAATCATGCTGATACTCAACACTGATTTATTTCTTTATTAGGAACTTTTACACGTCCTTGCTTATTTCATCTTTTGCCTTTAGTTTTTGTTTAATATATGGTAAAATTTCCTTTGATGACCATTGGTCTCATATTGCAAGGTTAAAACAGCCGCAAAGAAACTTTTCCCCTTACTCTTTCTACCTCCAACAGAAGACCCAAGAAAATAGTACCTAATTATTAGTGTGGGTTGCATTATATTGTAGTTAAGGTTAAAATTAAAGTCAAATCTAATAATAACATTAACGGTAACCAAGAAGTTTTAATGGAGGACATATTTAAGCTCTTGGACTGGAAAGGACTCGGCATCAACATTAATGGCCTGTACCTAACACACTGAGGAGCTCGGTGGCACAGTGGTTTAGCGCCTGGCCCAGCGATTGCGGAAGTTAAGCAACGTTCGCAAGGGTCGGTCATGGGATGGGTGACCAAAAGTTTATTATCTCGAGCTCCTCCGTGCTCCGGAAGGCACGTTAAGCCGTTGGTCCCGGCTGCATTTGCAGTCGTTAACACCCACCAATCCGCATTGGGCCCGCGTGGTGGGTTATGGCCCATCCTCCTTACCACCCATAAGGAAGGCCTGTGGCCCAGCAGTGGGGACATCAAAAATGGCTAATGGACCTAACACACCTTCGTTTTGCCGATGATATGGTCATTATGGCTTGAGACCATGGAAGACCTGAACACAATGCTCGAAGATCTCCGTAATGTTTCCCAAACAGTGGGTCTTAGGATGAACACTACACTTGAAGTTGTTGACAGGCAGTCCAATTAGGTAAGTCCAACTTCGAGAAAGAGATCTCTCGTCGAACCCAACTCGGGTGGGCAGCATTTGGGAAGCTTCGAAAAATCTTCGCGTCCGACTTACCTCAGTGTCTCAAGACGAAAGTCACAGTGTGTGTTACCACTGATGACTTACGGCAATGAAACGTGGTCGCTAACTATGGGTCTCATAAGGAGGCTCAAGGTCACCCAGCGTGCAATGGAGAGAGCCATGCTCGGTCGTTTTCCTGCGTGATCGAATCAGAAACGAGGAGATCCGCAGGAGAACTAAAGTAACCGACATCGCTCGAAGTATTGCTCAGCTGAAGTGGCCAATGGGCGGGACACATAGCGAGAAGAACCGATGGCCGTTGGGGCGGAAAGGTTCTGGAATGGCAACCGCGCACCGGACGACGCTCCGTGGGTAGGCCCCCGACAAGGTAGACCGACGATCTGGGGAAGATTGCCGGAAGCCACTGGATGCGGGCAGCGCAGGACCGATCGTCGTCGAGATCCTTAGGGGAGGCCTATACCAAGCAGTGGGTGTTGTGCAGCTGATATGATGATAATGATGAAGAAGTTTCAATTATTATTTGATTTTATGACTTTAAAGTTTTTGACGGTAACTTTAGCAATAGATGCAAAAACACTACACCAGCGTATCAACAGCTTAATCAAAATTATCAGAGCTACTAGTCTAAAAACTTGATAAGCTATTGACACCTGTAAAGGAATGAAAAAAATATGTTTTTGCCTAGGCAGTCAAATGTAAATTGACAATTTTAGTTGTTTTCTGTTATTTTTGCGAGAAGGTTGCAAACAACTGATAATGTTAATTGTTTTTTTTTACTGTAGAGAAGTAGGGTGCAGTAGTAAGTCGTACTCCACGAGCTTTCAAGTGCTAGTAGGCTACTGTGACTTCTAGCCTTCAAGCAAGATACTTCGAAAATTCGTTTAAACGCCTGGTTTATTCGGGGTCAGTAAAATGGCAGTAAAGTAACTAAGTCCAGCGCTGATTTGCTACTGGGCTCGTGTAGACACTAGTTTCAACCCGGTCCTGTGGACTTCTTACTCGCAAGTCAGTTCAGCTGACTAGCCACCCGTTCTATTTTCGGGCACAGTAAGACTTATTACCGATCCTGTCTGTCTACATTTATCCAGTTACTGGGTCCGAAATTCCGAGTCACTGGGTAAATAGGAAAGGAACCTAATGTACAACTTCTATAAAATAAAATTGAATAACTGTAATTAAATTGAGATATATACTATGAAGATTTTAAAGAGTTATCTTGTCATATTGTTCTCAGAGCGGGAAATGCCCCGCGCGTGAGCAGTCGCCGCGCGACTCGTCCCACCAGTGACCAGCAGCCGCCACCATTCACCTACGCGTGTACAAAGAGGCGCTCGCGGCCGGCATGGAGCCGCTCAGCGAGAACGGGCTGTGCCTCTCGGAGCTGGAGCTGCACGGCGGGCACCTGCACGAGTCGGTGGCAGCGTCCGTCGGCTCCGCCATCTCGAGCCTGATGGCGCCGCTGCACCACGAGCCGCAGCATACGCCGCTACATCACGCCCCTCCGCTACACCATGAGCCATTGGAGAAATTGAAACGTGAGTCTTGTTTTTGGATACATCAAGTACAGATTCTGGCAAACATCTTGACGTTCTTTCGACGGAATGGAGATAAGTTCGCGCATGTGCAGTTGCGAGCAACTACGTAATACCTCGCTTCCCCGTACCTCACCGCTACGCATATACGCTTTCTGCGCAATCCCCACCCGATTTCAAGATGTTTGCCGGCTACTATAGTGATAAGCATCTGTATGAGTTGTAGTCGCGTCCGCAGGCTCCGCCATCTTGAGCCTAATGGCTAACACCGCTGTACCACGAGCCACAGCATACGAATAACACAGAAGTCCTTTTTTTTAAACTGTGCCCGCAACATATAGGTAGGCCAGGAATTAATGCATGAGCATTTTTATGTTCACTTATCCATCGTCTTTTTATTTTAGATAGTAGGGTAGACTAGCCAATTATTGACCCCTTAAGCAATACGTTACCAAAAAGCTCATCAAATATTAAATTTATTATTGATTGATCCGTTCAGATAAATAAAACTATTGTAATTATTACATACAATATGATTTTTCCAGTATTTTCAGTCGTTTTAAGCGATTAAACTCGTTTTTACAAAAATATACCCATAGTCCAATTATTGGCCCCCTTTGACTAATTATTGGCCGGTACTGCGCCAATTATTGGCCATGCCTAATATCAATAGATAGGCATTCATAAATCTTATTATCAGTAGATACATAGATAGGCCGATCCATGATGGAGCAGGAAAAAAAATTTGTCAGACAGCTAAAAGAAGACTTTTAGCTGTCTTCTTTATTTATCTTATTTATGATTTCAGCAGTTACTGGCATTACTAAAAATTGGATTTTCAATTATTACCATGAGTCTATTATTAGGAAAGCTTTAAAAAAGCGGATTATCTTCATTGATTGATGAAAAAACATCAAATGATTCTGCAAACAAGGTTCCATCCAAGTGCACAAAATATATAATATCGATAGTAGCACAATAATTGGATATTGAGTCTGACTGCCATCCCAATTATTGGCCGGGCAATAAATTAAAATTTACTAGCTTAAACTGTAAAGTTTTAATGAAAATACACAATTAAACTGTACAGAACACTAAAAATAGAAAATAATTATGGAAAACCACAATAATGATCACATAAACAATAGGAACAGGTGGAACTTGTCTTAACAAAAATTTAAGAAACTGCTCACGTAACATGAAACTTGTTGAGACTTCAACAAAGTTTGAAAAGGACCATGCCCATGGGTCTATAGAAGTTCCGGCCCACGGTACATCGTGGTGTACACAGACGAATTGTGTATTAAATGAAAGCATGGCATGTCAAAAACTCAATAAACTGAATGTTGGTTAAGAAAATAAGTCGCCTTTTTTAGATAAAACGACTTTTTTTTCGTCAGTATGGGCACAATTTATTTCAACAATTTTCATATCAGAGCCATTTGTTTTATCGTTTTAGTCACTCGAAGCCAATTTTAATAAAATGTAATGTTGTTTACATTGAATAAACTAACCAGAGCTGCTTCCAGAATCCAATGCATGCGAGAGTCAAGTGGGCATTTCCATTCCAGATTATCGTTATATAAAATAGCGGGGCCTAACTCCAAAGTTCGGGATAGGGTCGGAGACTCGGAGTCCATTAGCGTAAAATGGGTCAAAAAGTAAAGGATGCACGAGAAATACACACTCACTGCAAAACACTTCCAATACAAAACAAAACAACAAAACACAAACAAACGACAATCAAACGTTGTGACGTCGCCGTCGCCGTCGTCGTACTGTCACCATTGTCAAACTGACAGTAGATCAGCCGAGTACATAGTGCTGCCATTGTTCTATTGGAATCGATTGCTAAATCGATTTTAATCTTGTTCAATACTGTTATAATCTAAAAAATATTTTATCATTTCACTGGTTTTAATAAAAAAACTATATTTTTTGAGGTTATACTCAGTCAAACAAGAATTGCCGTTACAAATAATGTTAGTAATTAATAATATATTTTGTTGGTATCGATTTTTATATCGCATCGATTGTTTACGAGATTTTTCGTACCTCGAGCAACGTCACTCGCATAACAGACTTTGCATTGTTATTAAAATGGTTTTGGTGATGGCGACTTTATTACACAATAATTCCAATTGCATTATTCATAATAAATTGAATGATGATTTTTAAATTTTATGGAAAGTTTGTACACGGTATTTTGAAGTTGGGCCGTAGATGGGCGTAAGACTTTGCGGCTGTTTTTATTAAAAATAAATGTTCACTGTTGTCAATTTGTTAAGATTATATACTAATAATTCAGTTTTACTTAAAGCAACACAGTTTATTGATTTATTATTCTTGTTTTTCTATGTTAAGTTTAGGGGGCCAATAAATTAGGGGGGTGCTAATATTGGGACGATTTACTCCTACATATATTGCGGTACTGCTTTACGACTTCAAATCTGATTACTTTTATATTTTTTTTCAAATTGGCAGCTTAGCTATAGAACAATTTCCAACATGTATTTTTTTTTTCAAATTGGGCAGCTTAGCTTTCCAACATACAAATTTTATTTCGCAGGGATCGCAATTTATGAAAATTGTTTATTTATATGTAATAAAATACGTTAAATTTAAAATTTATTCAATCCTAGTTGAAATAATTAATTTTAATAACCAAACAGTGTTCCATCAAACAATCGTCAAACCACAGCAATGTATCGCGAAACAAAGCGATACATCGCGTACGGTTCCGTTTTATATTGGCAAATAAATCCAATTTTAAACTGCGAAGGAGTAAATAAAATGAGGGAGACTTTTCGTTTTTCATTTTACTGACGTCCTCGGGCATAGTCATTCCGACGACAGTTCAGTTTTTATGAAGATATGTGGCGCATACCCCATATAGGACTGGGGGATTTACTAAGGCCAAATAAATAAGCGTCCTTCGCTTTATCGCGATCGCGTATTGGCTCCACGATCGAGATTGAATTTGTGTACGATGCTTTATTCAAATTCTCTAAGACTATTCCGTTGAAAATGAAATGGGCTGAAGCGATAAAAAGATACGGTTAATACGACCATTAGTTTATTGTTACAACAAAATGATAAGCCGTGTTGCAATCGCGAATGTAAAAATTTACTACTATTTTAGTACTTTAGTAATGATTGTAGTAGTGACTATTTTAGTAATAATTTATTTTCATATGGTTCAATTAATCTTTTGACCGTTAAAAATATGGAATTATACCAAAACCTTTTTTTTTCATTAAATTGATCTGTTATTGACTCGATCCGTTGAAAAAAATTCACGTGCTATGAAAATAGATGTTTGATGGCGATGCGATCAGTTTATGTATTATAGTGAGGGGTGTACAATATTACTATCGATATAATAATAACAATATAATGAATGTGCTTGAATGACAAACAATAATATTGAGAATGACCACTATTAGATCTGATAGCAGTTGCCACTTTTGAGTTTAAACTCTAGAGACACATTTGATTAAGTACTCTTAAAAGTTAGAACTACTACTATTCAGATTATTTTTATTATTTTAGACAATTTTTTTTTTATTCAACGTGAATAATAATTTGGTAAAAAATATTAAAAGCCTTTCAAAAATAGGTTGGCGTTTTGTGGCTCTGTAGCAAATTTCAATTCCTCCACTCTTTGGAATACATAGTAATATTTTGAGTAACTAACATTGTAATTTGGGCAGAACATACTTACATAGAGAAAACAGATAAGTAGAGATAAGTACACATTATTACTTTGTATGATCTTTAAAACCGTAGAACTCCGTATGATTTTATTTTACCAAACTGACTGAATCACACTGGCGTACCTACCACTTTTGACACACGTCTTTACGCTTCAGATATATCGGCCGAACTATGTCGATTGTCGGCCGATCAAAACAAACGAATGTGCGCATAGTCGGACGATGTGGGTTGTAGTCATAGAGGAAATAATCACTACGTTTTAGCGATACCTAGCCGTTCAGCCGATAACGGCTAGTCTATCTGAAGCGTTATAGTGTTGTCTTTGATGAAAATCGATATCGATGTTTCTCTAGCGCTTATCATCCCTAAGGTAGGACGTCACAGGCAATCAGCCGAGAGCGTGACGCGATGCAATGGCAGTGGACCCCGTTTACAAAATTAGGGATTATTCACCTCGTCCCCTCCCGCGACCGACAGTATGCACACGTGACAACGGCAATTTTTGCGACAATTGTGACGCTCGATTGTTGTAGCGCAGGTGCTGCTAAAAAATGGAAACTCATATTTATGAACATTTGTTTCGTTTTCCCAAAGTCAGCATTTTCACTATTGTTTTGACAATCGTATTATGATTTCTTGATAAAATTAGATAAATTTTAAATAAAATTTTGGCAGTCCTTTTAAATGTGACGTTGCTTTTTAAACAACGTGTTACATAAAACCCCTAATGCCGAATATGGTAGATAGGGTCATAAAACGAACAACTTTCACTTTAGTTTTTTTACTATAGGACATGATTAAAGAAAAAAATCTAAATGTACCTGAATCAGCGGATATTCTTTTTCGCGATTTTAAAGTTGGTCCTATTAGTAAAAGTTGTTCAGTTTAATGGTCCCTTAACTACCATATTGGGCATTAAGTGTTTTTTGTAACATAAATTAAGACAATTATCCATTGAACGTAAAAATACATTACAATTTTCAGTTTTCCTCCTAAATTTAAAACTCTCGACCTCATTTATTTAATTTCAAAATATCTGAGTTTATCTCTGAAAAGCAGTCACCCCCTGTCCGAATAATCTATAATTACTTAACACAACACTTACATCTGTAATCAACTTGTTCTATCAACATCGTAGACAAACGTAGACGGGGGTAGTCGGGGCGACTAATCTGATAGTTTTTAGTAACACATCTATATCGGATTACTCGCCCCACCGTGTTTAGTTACGCAATTAGTCATGCTCGGGTACGGGAGGTTTGAATGGACTGAATGTTGCTCTACCGATAGTTTTTTTAAGGTGAAGTGACTATTCTATAAAATTTAATCTGTTTATGAAGAAAAAATGTTTCAGTTAAATTGGTGGTAAAAGTCTGCAAAAAATAGTTATGATAAGATTTTTGAATATATGAATGGAGATAAAGGAAAAAAATACGTCCTAAATTGTTAAAAAGGTGGAAATATTTAGATTATGATGGAAAAATATTGCAATTTCATAGCAGATCGACAAATCATAACATAAATTAAAAAGTTATGTCACGTAACTTTGTAACGTTTTTGTTATTACTAGTAGCTCCGTGCTGTAGACTTCACGTTTGTGATATTTTTGATTCGAAATAACTGAAATATTTATTTTTTTTGAAAAAAAAATCGAAAAATTGAGTCGACAAAATTTAATATGTATAAATATCGAACTTGCTCACAAAATTTCACAGAATCGGTTGAGAGATGCAATAAAGGTACAGGAGAACAGCTGGGGGGCTACTCAAATGGCCACTTTTCCATTCGTTCGCTAACTTTAATCTTAAAAATAAGCAATTAATGATCAAGTCAGACGTCGCAAGTTTATGTAAATCACAGACATTGTCGTATTGTATGGAATCGACAAGCCTACGACACGTTATTTTGGTGTTTATGGCTTATTTTTAATTTTTAAGTTAGCGAACGGATAGAAAAGTGGCCGTTTGAGTAGCCCCGCTTGACAGACAGACCTATTTATGTCTCTATTCAGGACAGAAGGCATGTTTACCCAAGCTGAAACGGAGACGCTTCGCTTGCGCTACGCGCTCGCTCGTCAAAAATTAATAATAATTAATAATCGTAAATATTTAAAACTTTTGTTAAACAGTTATTTGCTTCGATGTTAAGTGTGCATACGAGTCTGTGAGTATATAGTATGAAATATAGTAAAATAGCAAGTAGAGCATAATTTAATACAGTCCAGGGGATAGTGAGTTTTGCGTAAACGCAATCATTTGCAATCCATCACCGTTGGACAAAAAAGAGCAATCATTTAAAGTCAATTCCAATGAGCTGGAGCTGGGCTCATTGCATCTCTTTCATTCTTACGCTGTTTACTACAGAAAAGGTGTTTTATCTCTGTCTCACCCTAAAAAACAACCCCTCGGAGTCTTTGGAGCATTATATTGCGATGATTAGGGCCTGCACTTGCACCGACGCCATTGAATTTAAATGGGGGATTAAAGTGCAAAAACACATTTTATTTATTAAAGCTCTATTGTGCTTTACTTCATTAGATGATTGCCGTCGTCATCTCGCTTTTGTTGTTTTGAAAAATTGTCTTTGCATGATTTATGTTTATATTTATGTTTTGTGATAGATATGCACCTAAAGTTTGATTTCTGAAGCTACTATATTTTTGAGACCTTTGGGAGATTAGGAAAAGAAGTTAGCACTAGTCAGAGTTACAATTAGAACTATTTTAATCTGGCGAATAGTTTCTGGCTATTCTATACAACGTGTTACAAAATAACCCCTAATGCCGAAAAGGGTAAATAGGGACCATCAAACTGATCAACTTTTACTATGGAACAAACTCTGAAATCGCGAAAAAAAAACTGCTGATTCATACATTTTGATATTTTCGTTATTAATTTTTGTATGTAAAAGCTAATTTTTTTTCGCGATTTCAGAGTCGGTCCCATAGTGAAAGTTGTTCAGTATGATGGTCCCTATCTACCATATTCGGCATTAGGAGTTATTTTGTAACATTAGGGGTTATGTTGCATAATATCGTTGTTGCTGGGATAAAGTTACATTTCCTTTGAGATGAGATACTTTTAAAGAGCTGGTTTTATGAATGACTAGCAGCCGCCCGCGGTTTCACCCGCGTGGTTCCGGTTCCCATGGGAATATCGGGATAAAAAGTATTCTATGTTTTAATCTAGGCTATCTACTATCTGTGTGCCAAATTTTAAACAAATCCGTTCAGCAGTTTTTGCGTGATTGAGGAACAAACATCCAAACATCCAAACCCACAAACTTTCACATTTATAATATTAGTAGGATATTTATTATAAAAGGTAAAAAGTAAAAAATATTTTTTTCTGTAAATATATATGACGGAGTCAGGATAAGGTTATTCACCGCCGAGCACAAAATAATAGTTTCTTTACAATACACAACCTCTATTCTTACAATCAACATCGAGTTAGCTCAAAATAACGGATGATCGAACAGATTCACACGGATTCAAGTCGGTAAACGCGGCAAGTTCGACACAGCGAGGTGAACTCAAATTAACGACCGTTCACTACGGCTGCCGGTAACAGAATGTACCCCCGACTACCCGAAACTAGCGTTCTTTACATTTTCCCCTTCCGGAAACGTCAAGACTGTCAACTGTCAAACTGACAAACATCAAACCTGTCAACTGTCACACGTCCTTCACAGACCACACACTCGCTGTATCGACCTTACCCAAGTGAGCCACTTGACGTTTCCGACTTGATAGTTACGACTAAACTCAATAGATGGCGCTAGAGGTGCCAACAATCTTGAGCAGCACAGTGCTCACGCTCCGACACGGCCATCTTGACATTTCACACGTCCTCGTGTGAGGTTGCTGGTGAAGATCCTGCAAAAGGAGATAATACCTGAACAGTAAAATGTTCAAACGCTCGGCCTTCCTGACCAAAAGGGTCAGGGGCCCTATTTTTGAATCGCTCGGCTGGCGTCGAGCGCTCGTTTCTACTGATTTTCGTTCGACAAATCAACTGAAATGTATGAGCTGTCGAACGAAAATCAGTAGAAACGAGCGCTCGACGCAAGCCGAGCGATTCAAAAATAGTGCCCCAGGTCTTGTAATACCACAATTTGTATACCACAACTTTATTCAAAATCATAACATTGCTTACTCAAAATCCATAGGTACCTCATGAAATAACAGTGATGAAAGTAAACGTATCAAAATAACTATTCACCAAAAATTCAACAAAACTCATCAGACCAATCTTTCCAAATCAAACTAAAGAGATTATGTAATCAGTGTAGTATGCAATACTCTACAATTCAGATGCTTCCATCCAGCACCCAATGACAACCTCTATCCGGTCATCACCCAAAACAAGGGCTACCTCCATCCGGTACCCTTACACAACACAGCGCCTCTATCCGGCGACTCAACAGCGATCGCTTACATCTTTGAGCTAAACGCACGCCACTCACAAACGTGGCCGCAATGCGACGGGAAATCAGGCCCGATTTATGCCTACGACTACGAATGCACGAAAGATGTAACCAATCTGAGCGACTTGCATACTATTGAATAAACAATCACAAAAAACTAGTATTGTTTGAACTCATTAAACTAGTTGAAGGTCCAGCCCCTTCGTTTACTTTCTTCACTATCATCGTCATCACCACCATCACCACTATCATCACCATAATAACTAATGATAACTTTTTACAGAATTTACAGCCAAATATGCTGGAGGGCCAAGTACCCAATTGTTTTTTTTTTCTTTTTTTTTCTTTCAAACAATTGAATTATCAATTTACTGTGTACCACTTTAGTCCGGCTATCCCTGTAGCTCATAAATTAAGTCATCCCTGTGACTCCTCAGAACCATCCCTGTGGCTCTTACACATTTGATCATCCCTGTGATCTCACACATAAGATCATCCCTGTGATCTTACTTAACATGATGACTTAAGAGGACACAATAAAATAATCAGTTAAGACTCAAAATTTTCAGAACACTCCGAATCGCTAATGTCATTAGGTACTTGTCCCTCAGATATCTTTTTTTTTTTAACCTATCATGTGCGTACTTGTAAGTACGCTTTGAGTTTAGGGCTTTTAAAACATAACGATCGTTATCAAGTATTTCTATGACTTTAACCGGCCCCTTGAACTTCGGGTCTAACTTTGTTAAATCAGGAAGTAAATTAATTTCATGATTATGAACAGTAGTGACTAAACTGAATTTATATTCCTACATAGCAACAGCTGCTTACTCAAATTCACCACACTATGACTAACAGTGTACTAACAGTGTACTAACAGTGTACTAACAGTGTACTAACAGTGTACTAACAGTGTACTAACAGTGTACTAACAGTGTACTAACAGTGTACTAACAGTGTACTAACAGTGTACTAACAGTGTACTAACAGTGTACTAACAGTGTACTAACAGTGTACTAACAGTGTACTAACAGTGTACTAACAGTGTACTAACAGTGTACTAACAGTGTACTAACAGTGTACTAACAGTGTACTAACAGTGTACTAACAGTGTACCAACAGTAAACATATTCAGAAACATTGATGCATCTACCAACTGTTAGCAGTGAATTCAAATAGAAAAGTGGTTACATTACGACAGAATAGTGCTAACATTACAGTACCACAAGATAAATGACATTACTAAGAAAGATTTTATTCTATTTTCCTTATTTTTGCACTAAATTTCAACAACAATTTCTGTTGATTGAAGTCACTATTCACCAACAAAATATTACTAACCCCTTTAATTTTAGTTAAATTCACTGCCTTGAATAATTTTGAAACATAATGAACTTCAATCTGTGCCGTTTTCATAATCGCAACCAATAGGAATATTTAGTGACTTTTCGTTTAAAAATTAAATCACAATAAAATCGTTACGACTGACCTCTATAAAGTGACCTTGTAGAATCGCTATGCTGGCTGCGCCGAGTAACAGGATGCTCTCAGCTTGTAATGCTGCACTAGCACCCGCCACAGAGCATCGCCATTGCCATTGCATCGCTGTCGCCACTGCATCACCGCTTGCGCTGCTAGCTGCTTTGCTCAGCTCCACAACTGTTGCCGCTGCCTGTTGCACCGCTGTTGTCTTGTGTTGTGAAGCACCTGAAGCAGATAATCATAGGCGCATTTGGTTGTTGTTTGACATGAGAACAAGCACTAGAAAAAGTGGAACGATCACATGACCTGTTATCCTTGGAATCAGTCGGTACTGTGCGATGTACTGGAATGCTACACCTTAGCATAAACAGCTGCTTGAAATCACACCATGTCATCCATCACCATAGCTTCATTACGTCGTTATGATCCACGCACGCACGTCAACATTTTTTTTCTCTCGGGGTCAAAGTCAGGAATGAACATTGGCACTCAAAGTAGGCACACGCATCGCTTGTATTGTAACAAAGCAATAATATTGCGATTTGGTCAATAGACGCCACTTTTCGTCGATCACATTGATTTTCCGTTGCACGTGTCTCGTTATCACACTTCATATCGTTTGATTCACTTTTCTCACCACGTGGGACGTTTGGATTGCATCCCGCTTCTGATGACGGAGTCAGGATAAGGTTATTCACCGCCGAGCACAAAATAATAGTTTCTTTACAATACACAACCTCTATTCTTACAATCAACATCGAGTTAGCTCAAAATAACGGATGATCGAACAGATTCACACGGATTCAAGTCGGTAAACGCGGCAAGTTCGACACAGCGAGGTGAACTCAAATTAACGACCGTTCACTACGGCTGCCGGTAACAGAATGTACCCCCGACTACCCGAAACTAGCGTTCTTTACATTTTCCCCTTCCGGAAACGTCAAGACTGTCAACTGTCAAACTGACAAACATCAAACCTGTCAACTGTCACACGTCCTTCACAGACCACACACTCGCTGTATCGACCTTACCCAAGTGAGCCACTTGACGTTTCCGACTTGATAGTTACGACTAAACTCAATAGATGGCGCTAGAGGTGCCAACAATCTTGAGCAGCACAGTGCTCACGCTCCGACATATATAACCCTAATAGATTATTAGGGTTATACATACCTACAGAAATTTTAAACCTAAAAATTTTAAACCAAAAAACGTGGGGCGCATGCTATAGAGTATAGACAATATGGATGACAAATTTTACAAAACGCGCCCCACGTTTTTAGGTTTAAAATTTCTGTAGGTATAGGTTATTAGGGTTATAAATATTTACAGAAAAAAATATTTTTTACTATTTAGTCTGTCTTTACTAGTCCGTTTTAATGTTTTTAGTCCGTTTTTTTTGTAATAATTTAGTCCGTTTTAAAAACGTGTTTTTAAAAAAGTTTTTTTTCAGTAAATTTTTATTTTCTGCTTTTTAGTTAACGAGCTAAAACTATTTTTTTGCATGGGTTGCATGGTTTTATTACAGAGTCCCAGTGGCCTTCTTCCGGCTTCATCATCAGACCCTGGAAACTATTTCCTAACAAAGTACTCGTCAATACGATTCAAACGAGCCCAAACTCGATGGGGTTGCATGGTTTCAATATTGAGTTCCTATGGCATGGACTTTCAGCTTCATCATCAGACCCTGGACCTCATCTCCCATTAGAGTACTCGTCAAGACGATGCTAACAAGCCCAAACACGATGGGGTTGTATGGTTTCATCATAGAGTTTCTATGGCCTTCCTCCGGCTCCATCATCAGATCCTCGGACACTATTTCCCAACAAAGTACTTGTCAAGACGATTCAAACGAGCCCAATCTCAATGGGGTAGCGTGCTTTTATTAAATAGTTCCTTTGTCCTTCCTCCGGCTCCATCATCAGACCCTGGAAACTATTTCACAACAAAGAACTCGTCAAGACGATTCAAACGAGCCCAAATTTGATCGGGTTGCACGGTTTCAATATTGAGTTCCTATGGCATGGCCTTTCGGCTTCATCATCAAACCCTGGACCTCATCTCCCATTATAGTACTCATCTCAGCATGTATATATAGAGATCAATTATTTATGAAATGGATAGACGATCCAACAAATAAATTATTAAAACAAAAATACAATGCATCGAGAAATTACGCTAATAAAATTATAAATAAAAATAAAAATAAAAAAATACGGGATAAAATAACCAACAATAAGAATAATCCTCGAGCTTTATGGCAAATATTAAACAATATAACAGGTAGGTCGAAACTCTTAGCAGATACTATTATTTTAAACGCGTTCCTCAACAATAATAATACCGAGTACGACATAGCAAACAATTTCGCAGAATGTTTTAAAAATAGCGTAAGAAATTTGCCAAAATGTGACTCCAAATTACTTAAAAAAGAAACTTATTCGAATCCTACCAATACTAGTTGTAGGTTTCAGTGTACTTCTGCTAAAACAGTTCTTAAAGAAATTAGATCTCTTAATAATCAAAAAGCACCGGGCATAGATGGTATAAGAGCATGCGACTTAAAAACAATTGGCCCAAAAATTGCAGATATTATAGCCTATTTTATTAATACCACTGTAAAACAAAATAAATATCCACCAGAACTTAAGTTGGGCATAGTCAGACCAATATATAAGAGAGGTAGTCAAAGCGTATATGATAACTATCGCCCTATTACAATTCTCCCTATTGTTAATAAAATAGTAGAAAAAGTGATATCAAAGCAAATAAATACGTTTTATAGGACTAATAATATTATCACTGATACACAGTTTGGTTTTCAATGTGGCAAAAGTACAAGTCAGTTACTGTCTAAATTCACAGATAGTGTCTACAAACATCTTGACAACAAAAAACACGTTTTAGTATTACTAATTGACTACAGTAAGGCATTTGACACTTTGGCTCACGAAACATTGATAGAAAAGCTGAATGATTGTGGCATACGTGGACCCTTAGGAGAATGGTGCAAAGATTATCTGACTAACAGATCGTATGTAGTTAAAGTATCTGACTCTATTAGTAATAAGGTCACAGTTTCTAAAGGCACAGCGCAGGGCTCAGTACTTGGTCCACTTCATTACATCACCTATGTGAATGATGCTGTCAATTTAATAACTAAGTGTGAAATATATCAGTTTGCTGACGACACATGTCTTGTTGCTAGTCATGAAGACTTAGATGAAGCCTTAAAAGTCCTGCAGGCCGAGTTCACGTTGCTTTCGAAATGGTCCCATGATGCAGGACTCGTGCTTAACACAGAAAAAACTAAACTCATGTACATCAGCAGTAGTCATAATAGAAAGCATAAGATCCTTAAACTGATTGCACACAGTCATGAATGCTTACATAAAAATCTTCAGAATTGTAAATGTAATCCCATCGAAGTCGTGAATAAACAGAAGTATCTAGGATTAATACTCGACGATCGATTGAAATGGGTCGAACATATTCACTATGTGTGTGACAAGTTACGAGCAATTCTATCCAAATTTGTGCTAGTAAAAAACAAAATTCCTTATTCTATTCGTCTGCAATTATATAAGGCATTAGGAGAAACCCTAATAAACTATGGTATTAGTAGTTATGGAAGAACTTGTAGGTCACATCTGGATGCCATATACAAGCTACAGCTAAGAATTTTAAAATCTATAGTACCAGAAAAAATTAAAATGCAATTTAAAGACAA
The DNA here is from genome assembly GCA_928269145.1 of Agriphila tristella. Taxonomy (NCBI): domain Eukaryota; kingdom Metazoa; phylum Arthropoda; class Insecta; order Lepidoptera; family Crambidae; genus Agriphila; species Agriphila tristella. Next base: position 7,964,701 of record OV743439.1, on the reverse strand, counting down.
CACGGACAAACTCTTTTATCATTGTAACATACTACCCGTACATGAACAAGTAAAATTTAATCTCCTCACAGAAAACTTTTTTAATGATAAATTCCGTAATATAAAACACTACAATAAACAAACACGTAGTGCATTAGATCCTAAACTAATCGTCCCGCGTTACAATAACTTATATGGTAGGCAATTATTACAATTTCAGATACCTAAATTAATCAACGAATTACCAATATCATGTAAAAAAGAAATTAACACAACTAATATTAAAAACATAATAAAAAAACACTATTTGTCACGATTAAAATAGATATTAATATTACATTTAAATTTAATTTTAATTGATATTTAATACTACTAATAAAATTAAGTAACAAAATTAATTAATATTATAAAATATAAAAATTAACCGGACTGAGAATCCGCCCGTGTTTACTCACTCGTTTCCGTAATGCAAACATCGTTGTGATCGAGCCAATATGGAAGGTAGTAGAAATAAAAAAGTGTCATACTTTACCTTCACAATTTATAAACTGATATTTTGTTCTTTATTATAAGATTAGTTCGATTAGTTCAAATCAATATGTCGTAGTAATTTAATATGAACACTGTTCTATTGTTAAATTAAACCAGAATTACTATAGTGTCTAATCAAAGATTTTTAAAATAGTCTTTACCTACCTAATTTATACTTAGATCTTAAATTGTTAATAAGAGGATGAATCCCAGTGCTTGGTAAAACCTAAATAGGTTTATATAGCACTGTTAAATGTAAAAAAAAACATTATTGTAATCAGTGTTTTAATAATAATAAATAATAATAATAATAATAATCAAGACGATGCTAACGAGCCCAAACACGATGGGGTTGTATGGTTTCATCATAGAGTTCCTGTGGCCTTCTTCCGGCTTCATCATCAGATCAGCTCAATGACACCATAATATTGCATTGCCTTCCAGTTCTGACCTATGTTCAAAGTTTCAAGTCTCTAGCTCATCGGGAAGCTAGGATAAAATCGTTCGCAAACTTTGTGGAGAAACACACAAACACACAAACAAACAAACAAACGCGAAAGCAACCTAATAAAAACGTGTTAAAAAAGCTCAAATGATAAAATATGTCTTTTATTCACGAAACGGTGATAAAAGTATTTATAGGTAGGTACCTTTATTATTATAGTATCTTTGTTAATCTCGGACGTCTCATTCTGGTGGCCCACAATTTCTCATAATCTTCATTTCGTGGATGAGGTGCTAACACAAAACCTCATTTACTTTTCGGTGTTCCCCATAGTCTTTTTAACGAAACGTTTAATAAAACCCCGGTTTCGCGCATGGTATCATCGGCTCACGCGCGCTTATCCATCGAAGATTGTTCCCATATCCCGACATTTTTATAAAATAGGCGAAAAACACGTTTCATGGCTTTAATTTTAAATTGAGCAGATCTTGCGGAATCTTGCTAAAGCCTCCGTACGTTGATTTTGTCGCTGCCGACTTTTTTCAGCTCGCTCAAAGCGAAATCGAGAGCGGGCCTTATTATATTTTTCAAAAAAATATGTTCTGATAGAACCGATAGAACTAATTACATTGGGGTTAGCTGAGCTTATGAAGGGTTTACACTCCTATGTGAATATTTTTTATCGTTTGTTTTATACATTATAAAAATCACTGGGACGACGGTGTATTTTGTTTTTCGTTTCTATTATCAGAAAGGTTCTCCAAAGCAAATCGAGAAGTTTCCCTTTGAAGTCGAATTACGACAAGCATCTAAGCCTTTCTATTGTTTAATTTCAAAATCTATCACAATCACTTGCAGTATGTGATACATTGATACTTCTTTTTGGCATAAATAAAAACTTATCAAAGAAATGTAGCAATGTGTCATATCCATGTCAAATCAAAGCGATTGCGATAGATTTTGAAAATTAGACAACCGAGTGTAAATGAATTTTAAATCTATGAAGCAGTTATTTGTTAATGTTTAAAAATTCACAGATCTCGTGCCTCTCACGACCTTCTGGTACATTGAAAATGAATTGAATGAATTTAACAAAATATTTTTTTATTCCTTTCTTATAGACATTAATATTTTATTGAAAGGTAACCTAACTAAAACATCTGAAATTCTAAATAAATTAACCCTAATAAAAAAATAAATCAAAATCAAATGCAGCATGCGAGACTCTCGCGCCGACTTCATCATCACTCGAATGTGCGATAACAACCCTCATGTTTACCTAGGTATCATCATCACACTCTCATTCTTAGAGATCGTTGTAAAAATTCATTTGGAATCGCAGAGTCACTAAGAAAGACGTGACTGATCGAGTAATTTCAAATCTCGAAATTGAAATAACAGCAACCCATGATATATTTATAATATTTTGGATCTAGTAGAGGCCCTCAGCTTCGCCTCGGGCCTCAAACTAAAACCTCTCTTCTGTTCAACTTTCGCTCAAGATTCGTTTATCCGTTTCTCTACACACAAAAACTCACTACGACGACGCCTAGCACGTGTACTGGAGATAATAGCGTCATCTCTTTTGCTCCTACAGTTATTGCTAACACTACTTTCTCTTTCGTTTTCACATAGTAAGCGACGTCACTTACTTGAATATGGACTTTTTTATGTATAAAAAATGTGGAAATAAATAAAAAATATAAAACACTATTAAAAGCTTTGAAATATACAATAATTTACAAACTTCAATCGTACTACGTATTATTATTATCCCGCGCCGCACGCGTCGCCCGCAGTATCCCAACATTTCGCTACATAAAGGATAAGCTACAACCCAGACTGTAAGAGTCAGGGACATAAACTATTTTCAATAGGTAGCCTAACTCAATATCTCTAGGGGTTTTTTTTTCATTTTTTCGATATCGCTTTTCGTTTTTTAGAAATTGTCGATTTAGTGAGAAAAGACCCGAAAAAAGTGTGTCATTTTTCTACATTTATGCGATTTTCGAAAAAAGTTTTAGACATTTTCAAAAATTTTTTTCACCATATTGTAGCCCTTGCTGAGACGCATCTTTTGACATTTAGTACATACACGTAGACCCAAAACTCACGGGACCAGGACAAAGGACCAGGACTTTGGCTGAAATTGGGTACCTTACTGAAGCGATCGAAAAAACATTTTCAATGTTAAAAATCTGCAAATAAAAAATCATAAGAAATCGTTTAACTGGCTTAAGTTTAAAGATTGTTATAATGTTTAAACTCCTTCTCTAAAATAGTATTACACATTGAAGATGTCGAGGGCCGGCTAGACAGCCACGGATGTAGCCCCAGAGCAAACATTTGCCGTCGCGCGTAGATAGCGATTATCTGGACGGGGCGCATCTCCGGGCACGCGCGCGCGCGCACTCCTGCGCACACAACTCTGGAATGTCGCTGTTTACTGACAACTGACGATTTAGACTATTTTATGAATATTGTAATGACGCCTGGAAATTAAGTTAATAAGCATATTTACTTACTTATTTTATGTTCGCTGAAAAGATTCTGAAACGTTGGAAAACGAAAAATCAAGCTGACTAAAATTAATATAAAAAAATTTTGAATGAGTGTTTACTTGAAGATATCTTATCTTTAAAAAAGTGCAAACTATTTTGCATTTAGCTGCTAGTCCATTTGAATTAAAACTATTTTATTTCATTTCTTTAATGCATTAATCGGATATTTTTGGACACCATACATAGATTACTTTTTATTTGTAGAGAAAGTACTTTGACCTTTATTGATCTATGCTAAAGCTTTCTTATACATATTCAATCAAAAGAAACCAAAGGTAATGTGTAAGTAGGATGCCCGCCAGTTAATTTTCATACAAACGAGGTAATTTTGAAGCTTTAGTTGATGACATGAAAAAACAAGCTGTTTCAAGACGCAACATAAAATAACACAGATCAGTATTTTAATAAAACAAAAAAATTACACCGTTATAAAGGGAACCGTGCAAAAACTTCCAAACACAAATACATATTCTCTCGTATAAATTTACAAAAGCGTACCGCATCTCGAGATATATTTGTCTACATCAACTAATACCACGGCTCTCGCTAAGTAGGTGTGATTTATCACAAATAAAAACACGTGGAAAAAACTCGGAGCCACACTGTCTGTCCTGTGAGCCGACGTCACTATAAACTATTTTTTTGTTGCGAATAAAAAAATGGCAGCCCCTTTGCACGCCTGTGCAACATGGGGTCCCGTTGTCATTTACCTTTGATGCCGGGCGGCCGTTCTTTTTTGCAAAACTTTTTGTGTCGATGAAACGTTCGGAATTTGAATGATGTGATTTGAATAATTTTCGAATTAGATTTTGGATTTCTAAATTAAAATTTGATGTTCATTTGTTACGTAGTTACATTAAATAGTTTATACTCGGCAGAACATAAGAAAGTCAACAAAAAATTAACTTACGATTTGAAAGCGAAAAGTGACTATTAAATGTTCAAGTTTTCTGAATATGCAATAGGATTTGAATGAAAACACCAAAGCTTATTTTCGTAAAATAAACAACCTAGGGTACCTGTATATTGACGGACTTAGTCTGCTTAAATTATTGTAATAAAACCTCGGAATTTAATTTGAAACCGAGTAAAACACCAAGGCTACTCAAATGGCCACTTTTCTATTCGTTCGCTAACTTAATAATTAAAAATAAGCCATAAACTCTAAAATTACGTATCGTAAGCTTGTCAATTCCACACAATACAACAATGTCTGTGATTTACATAAACTTGCGACTATGATTTGATCATTTTATTTGTTATTTTTATTTAGCTTTAAGTTAGCGAACGAATAGAAAAGTGGCCATTTAAGAGGGGGGCAGTTTTGTTGTATTAACGGTAGTTAGTCTGCCTAATTATCTCCTCAGAATCAAATTAGTTAAATCATCTTATATTAAACATAACACAAATATTACTCAATCTATTCGAATAAACATATAAACAATATTATTTTAGAATTTATCATAAACATTGACATTTTATAAATTAGTTTCAAATTGTTCACTTTTTTAAAATTAAATAGCATTTCCAAACAGAATATCAGTCTGTACCGAAATAGACTAGGGTTACCGCGACATCGAGACCCATTTCTCGCCACATTTTTTCTAACCGACAAAACAACTATTAACATGTGCACGAGCTATTAAATTTTGTCATCGACAATTAGTGAGGGCGAGGATAAATAAATTCTGAGAGTCACCAAGACATGTGACACGCATTCTGGACGGCTGTTAACAAATGAAGCCGATTTGTTCTGTTATTCTAATAGGCTTGTATGGGAAGTGTTCGCGAGCATATTTTGACAAAATTTATTGCCACCACGCCTCCTCGCCGGTTTTTTGGGGCGGATGGTCTGACATCTGTCGCGAAACGTGGTCACGCCCCACCCAGAGAGTGTCATGAATTTCGGAAAATGTTTTCGGTGCAGGTAATGTTTTATATTTAAAGATTCTGCTCTTTCTGCTTGTTAGCTTCGCACAAACATGATTGTAAATGTGTGGTCCTTTCGGTACATAGGCTAAACCAATAAGCTGAACTTAGTTTTTAAGTGTATAACATAATTGACAATTAATGTTCTTAATTAAAGTTAAAAAAACTAGGAACTAGTGGCTCTGCAAAGCTGTAGAGCAAGCGTTAGTGACATTTTTGAACATTTTTCAAAATTGCTGAAATATAATTTTTTCCCATATCTCCGTCATTTTCAAAAAACTGAAAAACTGAGTTGACAAAAGAACCTGCTCACAAAATTTCACGAGAATCGGTTGGAAAATGCGACCTGTAGAGGAGAACAGACCGACAGCCGGAGATACGAACCAAGTAATAAGTACATATAATAAGTTTATGATAAGAACGCATTTTTACCTTTACCCATTGATGACATGATTTTTACCCATGCTGAAACGAAGACGCTTCGCACTCGCTCGGTCAATAATTACTTTTACATATTTCTAATTTTCTGTAACCAACTTTATAAGTATACTTAACAATAATAAGGGTACTTTTAGATCTCAAAGACGTAAGAAAAGTACTAACTTAAGAGTAACAAAACAATGAAAGTGTTTGCGATATTTAACGTTCATCTAAAATCTAAGCTTAGGTAACAAAATAAAGGATTGCCAACATCGATATCAATTAATTAACCGTTCAGAATCGAAAAGTCAAGTAATGACAAAACGCAGCATGAAATCGGCAGCTAGTGTCAGCAAACAATGATCCGTCGGCAAACAAACAGTATTTACTACGGAGTGATCGATGGTGGCGGACAGATGCCGGTAACCCTTGCGATGTCCATATGTCACTGTTCACTGCGATGGTCAGATGGACCCTTTTTCTTCACTTTCACTGTCATCGTTGGGTCTGAGACGTTTTTGGGTTACGATTACGACAGGATGGCAAACGGTTTCAAATACAATACATAAACTTACACTTTTTTTCTGAAAACTATTTATTTTATTTTAGTTTATTTCTTAGATTTGGACCTAGTAAGGACTTGACGTAGTTTGGACGTGTTCATTCATATTTATGTATGAAACTAGGAGAATCGTCCAAATTAAAGCAGTAGAATTTTTACCATAAGGATTTTCCTTAAATTGAAAAACAAATCACCATAAACCTAGAGTGTATGTCTCATATTTGAAGAATAATAAAATAATGACATGGCACCATCACTGTATCTACATTTTATATCACGCAGGTAATACGTTTCCAAAATAATGTCCCCATCGTTCGCAATATTACTTTTCGTTTATTCTCATTTTATTTGTTGCCATAAAAGGGAAGAATAACGGTTGTTAAAGAGTAGCTGCACAATGTACACAGCGCAATAAATCTTTTTATTTTATGACAAATTGTTGTCTGCTGCTCAGTCACCCTCGGTACAAAGGACCTAGAACAAATAGTCGCATAATAGCCCATCATGGCCAAACACCAACATTACACATTTGTAAACACTAATACAAAGGTTGCAGTACTCCCATTTCGGTTTGGGAGTACACAAAATATTGTCATTGTATCGATATAATTTATTGTTTTTGTAGGTTTACTGGATTTCATTGCATACTGTGGGAAAATTTTACGGTCATTTTTTGTTTCTATGTTTTTAATCAACGTATACCTACAACACAGTATATTAAAAAAATATATAATAAAATGTTCCGGTAGAGTTGTTCGAAATTGTTATTTTACGAGATTCTAATTTCTAAAAAAATAGTACTTATAGTTACTTTTAATTTTTGCTGCCCAACCAAACATCAATCAAACAATTATAATATTACGTACCTATGTACTGTGTATAGGCGTAAGCTTTGGTTACTAATTTAATTTTTTTAACACAACCCTAATTCGTTTTTTGATTTCGTCTAACCACAAAAATGTACAGCTGGAAATCCAGGTATTCTAAGCCGAGAATCCTACACGAGATAGATGATAGACCGGGAGTTCATGAATTTCCCTGAATAAATGAAACTTCAGGGGTGTGACGCGTCATTTTGTGGCGCGTGACGTGATATATGACGCGCAACAATGGCGCCGCTTTATGAGACACCTCGGTCTTCCCGACCCCATCCGTAATTATACTGTTATGACGTCACATTATTCCCCCAGCCCGCGGAATTACCGAAATTTCGCAAATATGACATGATTTGATATGGACATTTTTAACGAGTACATTTAATAACGGTTTTAGAATATTATTACTGTAATTCAGTATACATCTAGTGAGGAAAATAAAATTAAGAATATCAAAATTAAATCAAGTACTCATTAGAGGAGCTCGGTGGCGCAGTGGTTTAGCGCCTGGCCCAGCGATTGCGGAAGTTAAGCAACGTTCGCAAGGGTCGGTCATGGGATGGGTGACCAAAAGTTTATTATCTCGAGCTCCTCCGTGCTTCGGAAGGCAACGTTAAGCCGTTGGGCCCGGCTGCATTTGCAGTCGTTAACATCCACCAATCCGCATTGGGCCCGCGTGGTGGGTTATGGCCCATCCTCCTAACCACCCATAAGGAAGGCCTGTGCCCCAGCAGTGGGGACATCAAAAATGGCTGATGGACTCATTGGAGTCATTTTTATTTGAAATCGAAACTAAATATTTTTGTAATCGAAACTAAATATTACCACAAATATTAGTTAGATTTAATACTGGTGCTTTAGTATATGCATAGAGTGTCAAGCCACACCTAGTTAGGGAAATATATTAAAGTGTATTGAAATTAATTAATTAACTATCAGACTTGTCTTGGTAATATTGGAACTAAATGTTTTGTAATGACATAGACCTCTATAACTCACTAGCTAGTTAAACATCGTAGTCGAGTTTGAATACTCCAAGAAGCTTATACCCACAATGGAGATTGCACGCCTAGTAACATAGTGAAGATTGAAAAAGACTTTTTAGTGACGTCGCGGCGTATTGCTATCTCTTTCTTTTCGTTTTACAATACATTTTCGTTTCTCACGAACGAATGAACGACGAACAACGAACACGTACTGTAACACTAAAGAAAGAGGTAGCAATAAGCCGTCACTATGACATATGGCCGTGCAATCTCCATTGGAGGGAGGTATAAGCTTCTTGGAATACTCACTTAAATCTATGACACAAGAAATAACAGATGTCTATAAAACACCAGCTATTTACAAAGTCGTCCGTATGTTCCCGAGCTAACGCGAACCCCACACAGATCGCGCCATAATTTCGTAATCACCATAAAATCTGTATCACCGCACTAATATATTTATGGCATTATGCTCGCGCTAATATTTATGCAAATTGAAAAGCACGGAATGGCTCCGTTACGCGACCCTAATCTAGTGGCGAAATAGCACCGTTGATGTGTCATTATTGTTTTATTTGCAACTAGCGACCGCCCGCGACTAAGTCTGCGTTTTGAAACTTTTTTGCTATCCCTCGGGTACAATCCTTTTTTCCGAATTAAAAGTACCTTCTCTGTACCACTGAGAATGTGTATGCAAAATTTCATGATGATCGGTTAAGTAGTTAAGGCGTGAAGGCATAACAAACAAACAAACAAACAAATGGGCTTTCGAATCCTTATCATCAATTATTATAAACTAGCGACCGCCCGCGGTTTCACCCGCGAGGTTTCCGTTTCCGTGGGAATATTGGGATGAAAAAATCTAGGCTATCTACTATCTGTGTGCCAAATTTCAACCAAATCCGTTCAGTAGTTTTTGGGTGATTGCGGAACAAACATCCGAACCCACAAACTTTCACATCCTTACTTCCTTACTAATATTATAAACTAGCGGCCGCCCGCGGTTTCACCCGCGTGGTTCCCGTTCCCGTGGGAATATCGGGATAAAAGTATTCTATGTTTTAATCTAGGCTATCTACTATCTGTGTGCCAAATTTCAACCAAATCCGTTCAGTAGTTTTTGCGTGATTTAGGAACAAACATCCAAACATCTAAACATCCAAACCCACAAACTTTCACATCCTTACTAATATTATAAAAGTCCGTTTGTTTGTTTGTTTGTTACGCCTTCACGTCCTAACTACTGAACCGATCATCATGAAATTTTGCATACACGTTTTCAGGGGTACCGAGAAGGATATAGGGTACCTTTCATCCCGAAAAAAAAATAGTTCCCGAAGGATAGCAAAAAAACCTTTCCACGCAGACGAAGTCGCGGGCAGAAGCTAGTCCTTACTAATATTATAAATGCGAAAGTCCGTTTGTATGTTTGTTTGTTTGTTTGTTACGCCTTCACGTCTTAACTACTGAACCGATCAACATGAAATTTTGCATACATGTTGTCAGAGGTACAGAGAAGGACATAGGGTACCTTTCATCCAGAAAAAACGAACAGTTCCCGAGGGATAGTAAAAAACTGTCCATTACGCCTTCACGTCTTAACTACTGAACCGATCGTCATGAAATTTTGCATACACGTTTTCAGGGGTACAGAGAAGGACATTGGGTACCTTTCATCCAGAAAAAACAAACAGTTCCCGAGGGATAGTTAAAAAACTGTCCATTACGCCTTCACGTCTTAACTACTGAACCGATCATCATTTTGCATAAATGTTGTCAGAGGTACAGAGAAGGACATAGGGTACCTTTCATCCAGAAAAAACGAACAGTTCCCGAGGGATAGTTAAAAACTGTCCATTACGCCTTCACGTCTTAACTACTGAACCGATCATCATGAAATTTTGCATACACGTTTTCAGGGGTACAGAGAAGGACATAGGGTACCTTTCATCTAGAAAAAACGAACAGTTCCCGAGGGATAGTTAAAAAACTGTCCATTACGCCTTCACGTCTTAACTACTGAACCGATCATCATTTTGCATACATGTAGTCAGAGGTACAGAGAAGGACATAGGGTACTTTTCATCCAGAAAAAACGAACAGTTCCCGAGGGATAGTAAAAAACTGTCCATTACGCCTTCACGTCTTAACTACTGAACCGATCATCATGAAATTTTGCATACACGTTTTCAGGGGTACAGAGAAGGTCATAGGGTACCTTTCATCCAGAAAAAACAAACAGGCCCCGAGGGATAGTTAAAAAACTGTCCATTACGCCTTCACGTCTTAACTACTGAACCGATCATCATGAAATTTTGCATACATGTTGTCAGAGGAACAGAAAAGGACATAGGGTACCTTTCATCCAGAAAAAACGAACAGTTCCCGAGGGATAGTTAAAAACTGCCTATTACGCCTTCACGTCTTAACTACTGAACCAATCATTATGAAATTTTGCATACACGTTTTTAGGGGTACAGAGAAGGACATAGGGTACCTTTCATCCAGAAAAAACGAACAGTTCCCGAGGGATAGTTAAAAAACTGTCCATTACGCCTTCACGTCTTAACTACTGAACCGATCATCATGAAATTTTTCATACACATTTTCAGGGGTACAGAGAAGGACATAGGGTACTTTTCATCCAGAAAAAACGAACAGTACATGGCGGAAGATATTTTGCGGCGGCTGCAGCAATTACATGCAGATATGACTTTTAATGATCACATCTACAACGAAGCGCTGACGAAGATTAAAAACAAGGTAATGACAATGGCGGGGAAAAAGCTACAAGATTTTGGAATGGTGAGCCCTCGACGATCAGACGAAAATAACTTAAACGATGAAATTTCTCGAGAATTAAATTATGATTTCACAGCGTTGCAACAGCAAGTAACCGAATTAGTTCCGCGGTTGCTTCCAGAACAAAGTTACGTCTTTCATCAGGTATTAAGTCAAGTAGAGTCAGGGAAGGGTGCACTCTTCTTTCTCGACGCCCCTGGAGGAACCGGAAAAACGTTTTTACTGAACTTATTATTGACGTTCATAAGAAAAGACCAGAAAATAGCCGTTGCCGTAGCTTCCTCTGGTATAGCCGCTACACTGCTCAACGGTGGCCGTACTGCACATTCCGTTCTAAAATTGCCATTAAACCTTGCACAAGAAGAGTCACCTATCTGCAATTTCAGCAAAAATAGCTCTCGAGGTATGATGCTACGCTACAGTGTAAACTATTAGTGTGGGACGAAAGTACGATGTCTCACAAAAAGGCCATAGAGGCGTTAAACCGTACTCTTCAGGACCTGCGAGTCAGTACAGATATTATGGGAGGAATGGCAGTTTTACTGGCTGGTGACTTCCGACAAACTCTACCGGTGATCCAAAAGGGCACACCTGCAGATGAAATCAAAACCTGTCTCAAGTCATCAATCTTATGGGAAAAAGTGAAAAAAATTAGTCTAACAACTAATATGAGAGTGTGTCTTTATAATGACGTAGATTCGGGACTTTATGCAGAGACTCTATTGAAAATTGGTGATGGACGTTTGGAAACAGATGCTGAAGGTTGTGTTTTACTAACAAGGGAATTTTGTTATTTGATTTGGAGCTCATGGCTAAACTTTACCCGGACTTGCAAAATAATTTAAACTGTGATCAGTGGTTTTGTGCAAGAGCAATTCTTGCACCAAAAAATGAAATAGTCAACAAACTAAACACTGAAATTTTGAAAGAGGTGCTGGGAGAAACAAAACAGTATATTTCTATAGATACAATCATGGACACAGAACAGAGCACTTCATACCCCGCTGAATTTTTAAATTCTCTGGAGCTTTCCGGTGTACCCTCGCATAAACTGAATTGAAATTATGTGTACCGGTCATGCTGATGCGAAATATAGATGCACCCCGGTTATGTAATGGGACGAGGCTTCGTATCACACAATTAGGACAAAATATCATCAGAGCCACTATTTTAACAGGGTGTAGGAAAAGGGAAAAGTGTGATGATACCTCGAATCCCAATAATCCCCACTGACCTACCATTCCAGTTTAAGAGGCTTCAATTTCCAGTCAAATTAAGCTTTGCTATCACTATAGATAAAGCGCAAGGGCAAACATTACAGGTAGCAGGGGTTCATCTGGAAAAGCCATGTTTTTCCCATGGTCAACTATATGTAGCATGTTTGCGTGTGTCTACTGCCCAGAATTTGTATGTATTCGCGCCAAATGGAAAGACATACAATATAGTTTATAGCAGCGTCTTAAAATAGTGCTTTATTCTATGCCCATGATTGCAATGGCCCAGGAATTAATAAAAAATATTATCAATCCAGTGGAAAAATAATATTTTATCGTCATCGCAACCTACAACTTCGTAGTAGAAATAAAAAAAATTAAGCAAATATGTATTTTGTGACTTTCTGATTTTTTTCCCTTAAGGAGTAATGCTTCTTGAATGCCTCGATTACATACGCCAATTTAGCTTTCTAGCTAGGAACCAATTTCGGGTTGCCACCCGTACTTGACAATAAAATATTGTAGAATAAGATCAATTTTAAAATCGAATCGATTATAGTGATAACGGAAAAGTAAACATTGTTTAAGATTGGAGATGAAAATTGAAAATAAAAAATCATAAAAAATGTTGACCTTTCCGTCATTTGTGCTTATTCACTGTTAAAATTTAACTTATTTATACAAGTGGCAACTCTAAATTGGTTCCTTAAATCAGCGTATGTAATCGAGGCTTAAACAGGGTAAATAAACCAAAAAATCTTTATGGAAATCATTATGGAAGTTTAATGGAATGTTGATTGCAAAAATTAAAAAGTTGGAAGTTTAATGGAATGTTGATTGCAAAAATTAAAAAGTTATTTAGTGAAGGTTTGGATGTTTAGAGATGTTATAACTCAATCGCAAAAACGACGGATTTAAAATGGCACACACAGATATTTTATAGCCTGGATTAAAACAGATACTTTTCTCGGTCAAAAGTCCCCTAAGGATTTTCCGAATGTCCACGCGGACGAAGTCGCGGGCGAAAGCTAGTTTATAATATTAGTAGGATGCGAAAGTCCGTTTGTTTGTTTGTTTGTTTGTTACGTCTTCACGTCGTAACTACTGAACCGATCATCATGAAATTTTGCATACACGTTGTCAGCGGTGTAGAAAAGGACATAGGGTACCATTCATCCAGAAAAAAGTACAGCTCCCGAGGGATAGCAAAAAAACTGTCCACGCAGATGAAGTCGCGGGCGGCCGCTAGTCCTTACTAATATTATAAATGCGAAAGTCCGTTTGTTTGTTTGTTTGTTACGCCTTCACGTCTTAACTACTGAACCGATCATCATGAAATTTTGCATTAACGTTCTCAGGGGTACAGAGAAGGACATAGAGTACTTTTCATTCCGAAAAACAATATTGCTCCCGAGGGATAGCAAAAATAACTCTGTACCCCTGACAACGTGTATGCAAAATTTCATGATGGTCGGTTCAGTAGTTAAGATGTGAAGGCGTAACAAACAAACAAACGGACAAATATTAGTAAGGATTAAAGTAAGGATAAGGATAGTAAGGCTGTTTCATAATAACCAGTTTTTTTTTAATTTTGGTTTTATATTTGTATGGAAAACTTTAGGTCTAGGGTTGTCACTATGCAGTTTATCAAGAAATTTAAACAACTGGTGGTTTTCACGGTTTATAATAATTTTCCGGTTTTGCATGCCTATGGTACTCTACTAGAGGGGTTTTTTAGTCACACGTTGTATATTATTATTGTTTACAATGCCCAGGAATTGTATACAATACCTGCATTTCACACATTGCCGGTAACATATACAAATAAATTAGCTCAGGGTAAATAAAAATCTTCTGTAACTTATATCATTTTCTTTACGTGACATTTTCAGAATGGTCACACGATTGAGGTTTCAATTTAAGATTTAAATGATCAGTGACTCATCTAATAACTTAAAGTTCAAGGGAATCAACCCCTTTGTTTCATTTCACATTTCTTGAAATTGTTCTGTTTATTTTGGAATTCACAAGGTTTCCTTTTACTTTTAATAAAAAAGTCACCTCTTTAGAAATTGGTTTTTTCTCGTGTAGAGTTTTTCAATACATTGATATTCCTCTTAAAATATTTGTATTGTAACCCATTTACAACTTGTTGACATAATGTCGAAAATGCCACTTTATGAATTATTGACGAACAAGCTTATTTTTATCTTAATACAGGATTTAGATACTCTCAGATTAGTGTGATGTTAAATTTTATTGTTTTGCAGTAGCAGTTGCATGCATTTTTGATTAGATAATATAGAGTTATAAATATCCTTAACCGAAGACATCTTCAAGTTGACTTGAGAACTTATTTAAATTATTTTATTTGGCAACTTTTTTTGGTTTGCCAAAAGTGCAACTCTAGGCACAATCTGTTTCAGTTTGGGACATCAGTTTTAACAAAATTTGTGGCATTTGAATACGCAAAACAGATTTCCGCATTCAGCTTTCAGATTCAATATTGCAAGTCTTTTGGAAAAGTAAAATATACTTTTCCATTTATACTATAACTGACGTTCACATCAGCAAAACCTATAATAGCCAACCTAGTTTTTATTTTCTCAAATTACCGCAAAACAAATGAGAAACAACTGATAACCCTTTCTCACAGCGCTCGGTCCATGATACCCTATTACAACCGAACCGTCTGGCCAAAATCGCGGCACCCCATCCCAGTTGTCATCGCAGTGGATCTGTACCGAATAGAAAAAGTAATTTGTGTCCATATGGGACCTGCGATTGCCTTCTGAACACTTCCCGGCCCTCGCCACAAAATAGTCTTTTGGCCACCAATTTCACGTCGTCCCCCAACTTATTTTCTTAGATCTCTTTTAATATTGCGGTGCGGTCCGACATTGTGTTTTGGTTAGGGTTCGATATCATTTGTATTGTGATCACAATGGGGTAAATTTACAAGACTGATTTGGTTTATAATATTTGTAAAGTCATTGTGAATCTGTAATATGTATTGTATTAATGCTCAGAATGGCGTATTAACGATGATTAGGTATGATACATTTTCATATTAGGCGAGCCAAGTGTTCAGAATATGTAATCAATAAAGTATACCTAGGTAGGTAGCTATTTCTTGACTAACATTAAAGGTTCTTAAATGTTCATTAGTCAATTTTTAGCGAGAAGTGTACCTACCTACTCAAGACTTAAGTTTTGTTTCCCAAAGCAGATGTCTTGTGTTTTTAAATCTCCAAAGTTCCCCATGGTACAAACGGGCTATCAATTAAGCCAGCCCCTTGGACTACTCTAGTCATAATACCGCGGGGCATTTTTAGCAGTCTCAGGTGGCGCATAATTTGCTTGCGGCGAGCGGTAGGGTTGTTATGATTTATTCCTCCCGTAACCCGTAACGTGCAGACTGGGACACACTATTCCCCCCCCCCCCCCTTGGTTGGACCAGCCATAAACACTAATTTATAGGGACACAACTCTCTGACATTAGACGATGATTTACCAATTTGAACAACAACTCCAGTTAAATAAATCATGATCAATATTAATATGCCGCCTTTTGATTCTGGCAATGTAGGTTACAGATTTCAGTAATACTCGTACAGTAAATCAAAGCTGAATTCCATTTGTACTTGTTACGTTATTTAGTATTTCCTTGAAGTTGTTATCTGGTTATTATTTTATTGGTATTTATTTGTTGGTTTCTCTACTAAGTGTGATTAGATCTTAAGATTTATTGCTGGCCAAACTACATTTAGGTACTGGCTTCAAAAATAATATCAAACTGGAACGTTGATTTACAATGTTGATCTACATACATATTGAATTAAATAAACGTAGATTTAAATATTAAGTATTCAGGATAGATGTGGTGAAATCAATTTTGGGTACAATTCATCCACTGTTATAGTCCATATCCCAGCAGTAGATATGTATGTAAATAGCATCTGTAACCTTGAAAGCTACGTGGCCAATAAACAAAACGAAAGGATCCTCGAAGCGTACGTGTCATGTCGCTCCGTGCAATAACGAAACATGAAAAATTTCCAGACGCCCACATCAGACTGATAAATGGCTTCCGAAAATCCAAAAGGAAGTTACAGCTTACTTGGGATTTGGTCTAGAACCTCTCACGTCCCATAACTGCTGCACTCCGCTTTATTACAATTACCATAAGCCTCAAAGTCCCGCACTCTACGCTCGGATGACGCGACTTCATCATTTTGAACCTACTTACAACAGCGGTAAGTCCGTTATTGCTTGGGTGAAATAGAAACCGCGTCTGGGACCGAGTCTCGGAATGGCTACGACCAACTTTGGCACTTACACACCTTATTTTAAGATCGAAGATAGCTTTAGGAGAATCAGTCGTGCGAAAGTTATGCGCCGTTCGTGCCCCGAACGGTCCACTCTCTACATTTATGTACGCGTACGATATGTCGGCGGCTATTTGGAATACTAATTGAGGCTGCTTCAGAGACCCCTAAAAAGGTACCTATCTTCTATACATTTTTCAAATACAAATTTATTCGAATTGATGCTACTATAAGTAATTCTAATTATCTTATCTGCGAACGAGAGGGAGTGATTACGTGATACCGTTGTAGATATTCGTACTATATTATATTTAGTTACACCGTTCGTTTAGTCAGACAGGTAAATTATGTAAACAAATCCGACGGGAAAACGTTACCCTGAAACGCCGACAGGAGGACGTGAATGGAAAACCAGCAAACCGCGAAATGATGATGAATCGCGTCAGAGAGGAGCGCCGTCAGAGAGGGAAGGAAATAGGAATACGCAACAGGAGCGAAAGGAATAACGCTGTGGAAAATTAGTTGATGCTCCCGTGAATTTGTGTACGTTTTCAATGAAGCTTCTTTACGGTAGGTAAAATAGGAATAAAACGGATCGGCCCTAATCCGGCAGCCATTTATAACTTACAGGCCATTAATTTGAGTGATAATTCATGAATAGCGACGCGATTGGCCGGAGATATTGGTTTCGGTAAAGTACACAGTAGTCGGCCACGGATCACGATTCCTTATCGTTTCCACTATTATCTAATCAAAATTCAGAACGTCCTATGGGTGGAGTATTCGTTTCATATCGATATTAGTGTGTGTATTAATATGATGCTACTTGGTTTAAATTCGACAATCACGATGATGAGTGGTCATAAAACCTAATAAATGTTAAATCAACAGGTTTTTTACAATAACTTTAACTCTATCAAGTATATATTGTTTGAATAAAAACAACAACTGTGATAGATTCTTACGAACGTGGGAAAACCGGGATGGAAAAGGAAATGGGAGAAAAGAGAGGAAAAATTTTGAATACATCTCAAAAACTTTTCAGTTTTCAGTGTCTTATTCTTAATGATAATTGGATAAGTAATATTCCACAGCTATTCTTTCATTTAATTAAAAATGGTTATCCATTGAATTTGTGATCAAAAGTATAATGTCCGGTTAATTTTCGAGTTGACTCAATCATTGCCGAAGTAATTTTAGACTATGAGTCAAAGTTTACTAGATGACCGTATTCTTGACACGTATCACGTTATCTCATACTCATACCTCATCCTGGACCACCTTGCTACCGACCAACACATTTCCATAGCACTTATTGCTTTGGAATAAAGGTCATTTTAGTGTGGTCTCGTGTGTACCGGAAATATGCACTTGATGGACACATCTTCCTCGTTATCAGGATTATGTTACTTAGCAGACGCCACAACTGGTGGTCTTTGGGTCAACGGTGTACTTAATAACAAGGTTTATTTTATCTTCTTTCTTATTACTTTTTTATACTATCGACAGGATAGGATACTTCCTAGTATCCTTATTAAATACGATAATAGATTTTTAGGTACTAGTAAAATTCAATACTACCAAGTTCGCCTTGAAAATGTTTAAAACACTTGTAAAGTTTTTTGTTATTGTTAGGTACCTAGAACGGTGAGGAGCTCGGTGGCGCAGTGGTTTAGCGTCTGGCCCAGTGATTGCGGAGATTAAGCAACGTTTGCAGGGGTCGGTCATGGGATGGGTGACCAAAAATTTATTATCTCGAGCTCCTCCGTGCTTCGGAAGGCACATTAAGCTGTTGGTCCTGGCTGCATTTGCAGTCGTTAACACCCACCAATCCGCATTGGGCCCGCGTGGTGGGTTATGGCCCGTCCTCCTTATCCACTCATAAGGAAGGCCTGTGCCCCAGCAGTGGGGACATTTAAAAAATGGCTGATGGACACCTAGAATAACATACATAACAATACCATAAACTCAACCTAAACACCAAAATTGGTAGTAAATGATCACCAAATCACTTGGTGGTTTAGTATTTGGTGATAATTTACTAATTTTGGAGAAATAAAGGCATATTGATTCTCTTTTTTTCGTAGTTAGCCTTCTGGTCAGGTGGACCTGTGCTCACAAGTATTTTGAAATATATTGTCTGACTAACCACATCTCAACAATATGACACTGCGACAATAATATTAATACTCAGCTTTGAGTCAGAATGATGCCTGATTGATCTAAACCAATTTAATGTGTGTAAATAGACTGTGATATAAATTATACTGATTCATTAGGATATTGTGCAGCGTTATTGATTGCTTTGCATCTAATTATCTCGAGATTGAGAATGGTTCAGTGATTAATGAAGTTACAATGTAGACTGATCTGATATTTAGGCTTTAATGCCATTATGACTTTTTTGATAATAAAATAGTGATGTATAATAAAGAAAGGGAATTGACAACTTAGAAGAAAATAACTCACGTCAGAAGAGTTCGATATGTTTTAAACATAAGTCTGACAGATAATTTAAACAAATTCTGTTACATTTTTAAATTAATCCAGAACCTGTGACACTGGTCCTATATTTTTTTGCAGTGAAGCAACAGTGAAGTCCGAATATATTCAAAACTATTTATTTGTCATAGAATGATTATCTATTTGGTAATCTAATAACCATATCGACTGTGGAAAGGAAAAAATGCTAAAGCGCCAAAATGCTAGTTGTGGGAAATGAGGTTTAAAGTTTCATTTTTTCGAAAAAAAATCATAACTTTTTTGTTATTAACGTGAGCAAATTCATGTGTATGAAAGACCATATTATTTATTTTTTTCCCAAATTTAGGAAATACTCATTAGTTTCTAATTCTATTATATCGCGAAATACTTGTCGCTTAAGCAAAAATACTTATTTTTTTGAGAAAACTCCAGTCAGGAAAAAATTACTTATGTCCACAATATTGTAAGAACCCAGTCAGTGAAAACTGATTATAAGTCGCAATGATCTTTTCTAGGGCAATGACAAAATGCTTAATGACCTTAACTTTAACAGATGCAGTGAAGAAAAGTTTACTCAATTACCCATGTTGGCGATGATTTAACCGAACCCTTTAGGGAAAATTGCTTAAATGCACCAATGCTGTAGAATAAATGCAAACAAGTATTGCTGAACACCAACTCAATTACTCTATATTAGATTTCTTTTTTACTTATCGATATCAGTAATAAGTATTACTATGTTTCAGTTAATTGTCTATTATTTCGCCCTGGTGCGCGGGCTGCTGAAGCAGCCCGCGGGCATCGCCCTGGTGGACTGTAAACGGCGGCCTTTGGAGAGGCTACTGCTATGCTACTGCTCGGCTACTGCCATCCGATCAAATCACATTGGAATTTGTCTGCAAGTTGCAGTGCGGTGTGGTGATGGTGATGCACGGTGAAAATTAATGCTGTATTATTTTTTCTGAAAACTTGCTGGCTAATATTAAAATCATCATCATATCGGCCTCACGACACTTACTGCTGGGTACAGGGCTCCCCCAAGGATCTCCACGACGATCGGTCTTGCGTTGCTTGTATCCAGCGGCGCACCGCGACCTTCACCATCGTTGATCCACCTTGTCGGAGGCCTACCCACGGAACGTCGTCCAGTATGGGGTCGCCATTCCAAAACCTTTCCGCCCCAATGGCCGTCGGTTCTTTTCGCTATGTGTCCAGCCCACTGATACTTCAACTGAAGAATCCTTCGAGCGATGTCGGTAACTTTAGTTCTCCTGCAGATTTCCTAATTTCTGATTCGATCACGCAAGGAAACGCTTATCATGGCTCTTTCCATTGCAAGCTGGGTGACCTTGAGCCTCCTTATGAGACTCATAGTGAGCGACCACGCTTCACTGCCGTAAATCATTATCACTGACAACACGCACTGACTTTCGTCTTGAGACACTAAGGTAAATTTGAAGCGAAGATATTTCAAAGCTTCCCGAATGCTGCCCATCCCACAACTTCAAGTGTAGTGTTCTCAACATGAACTGGAGCGGGCACAACATGCGCATTCGACATAATTTTCGTCTTACCCATGTTCATCTTGAGACCCACTCTTTGGGGAGCAAAGCACTACTGAGATCTTCGAGCATTGTGTTCAGTTCTTCCAAGATCTCAGCCAGTACTATATCATCGGTAAAACGAAGATATGTTAGGTATTGACCATTAATGTTGATGCCGAGTCCTTTTCAGTTTAAGAGTTTAAAGATGTCCTCTGATGCAGCAGTGAACAGTTTCAAAGAAATTACATTTCCCTGCAGTTGCATTGGAATTGTGCTCTAGTTCTGTACTCGTACTCGACCGGATCGACATGGTGGCATTTTCGTGTTAGTACCTGAACATCTCGATATACCTGCAGTCCACTACCCTTGGCACCTCCGGAGAGACTGCAGTACCGCCCAGGTTTCTATTGAATCAAAGGCTGTCTTTTAGTCCACGAACGCCAAGCCGAGTGGCAAATTATACTCCTCAGTCTTCTGTATGACCTGCCGCAGCGTATGGATGTGGTCCATGGCGCTAAGCCTTTACGGAACCTGGCTTGTTCGGGAGGTTGGAAGTCGCCAAACCTGCGAGCGAGACGATTCGTAAAGACTCTCGAAAACAACTTATAAATATGGCTCAGAAGTGAGATGGGTCTGTAGTTCTTTAAGAGAGTCATGCCTTCGGCGTTCTGCCTTCAACGATGACGGAATTGAAAAGCTTCTGGAGGATTTTAGTATTGGCTTATCACCCGCTCTAAGAAGTTCTGTAGTGATCGGTTGTTATTCAGCTGTTTGAGAGCCATACTTCGACGACCTGAGTAGTGCAGAGGTCAACATTATTTGGGTGGGTGATACCAGGGAAGCATCAAAATCGGTAACTTCCCATTGAGTGTCTTGGAAGCGTGAAGTAATTAGTATTACTATGTTTCAGTTAATCGAAATAATGTCAAATTATAACTTCTGTATTGTAATATACGTTGCATCAATAAATCTGAGAGTAGTATTTTCGCTAACGTACTAGATAACGTACTTAATAATAACACAAACAGCTAGCAAAAATTGCTTAAGCGCCAACCGTTCTTACTTCTTAAACCAATGATGTTTTGCTAAAGCGCCAAACCATTGTAGTCTATAAAATGCTTAAATTACTAAATCACCATTACTTTTCAAATTTGAATAAACGAAAATTGCTCAAGTGGTACAAATGAAATAAAGGTGGACCGGATAAAAATTCTTATGCTACATTTGTTACAAAAATAATAAAAATACGTCGCTTTAGTCATATTGACAGCGTAAATTTGTGAAAAATTGTGAAAAACGTTGAATTTTAGAAATGCTAAAGCGCCAAAAAAGTGCTCCGATTGCTTTGAAACCTAGACAGATCGACGCAGAAAAAAAAGCGCTATCCAATGATATATATAACTCATAATGGCCAAAGTGGCGCTTTAGCATTTTTTCCTTTCCACAGTCGATATGGAGATCGCATTATTGTATCAGTAACTATACCTATTAATAAAGTGATTTTACTAAACATAGCTTTCCGTAACTAGTAAAGTGGTCATATAATTGGTATGATGAGTGAAAAGTACAGTCATGTGCAAATTACTTAAGATTCGTAATTGAATTCCTGATTATAATTAACCAGTCACATTGACTCCATACTCTCCGTGAGATACCAAGAAAGTAGAGCACATATTAAAACCTATTACTGTTCCTATAAATACGTAATTTTAAATCACACTTTTTATTATTAAGCCTATTTGAAATCGTGATACCTACATAACTCACTTTCTTTTTAGTCCCTCAGTTTCTACACGTCGTCATTTCAATAGTTCTGTAATCCTCATTCAACGCAACCAAAACACTTTTATGCACGATTGCTTTCGGTTCATCACCGCAAACGACTCTCCACGCTCGGTTTACAACCCCAATAAAACAATGAACGTGCTCTTATCACTCTTATCAAAGCGGCAAACATAAATTTTATTTGAACGAGTGCCGTTTGCATTGTACGTACGTTTGTACGAACCGACGTTTGTTCTAGTGACGAGATAACCTGACACATGTGACTCCATTTTATTGTATCTTTTTTATTTTGATTAACACCTTTGTTGGCAACTGTACAATTTAAATAATTGTAATTTTCTATTTTAGTCCAGTGCTTTTTGCCATATCTTGTAATATTTAGATATTTCATGTATGTAAATGCGAATTCTCCAAACAAAATTAAATTGTTTTTTACTTTCGATTTCCTATGTAAGCCTGTAAAGCAAATTGCAGTACCGCAAATGTAGTTAACATATTTTTTGTATTGAAAACTGTGAAAGCAATTGCCAATAACAGTAATGCTGAATTTATTATAAAAGTAATTGATAAGAATCATAATTCATTCATTGTGTTTCAATCAACCACATTAAATAAAAGTAGAGGTATTGTTAAGAAAATATTATTTTAATGTTATTAACTCAGCTTTAAAATATTGCAACATCAAACAGCAAAAGAAATTCTCAAAACCGTTCTAAATTTAAATTGCAGAAAAAATAAAAGCGAAATTAAAGACAATAGAGAAGAGTCATTTATTTTTTAATTGCAACAGTCTGCGCGCTGTCAGCCATCAATCGGGAACGAACGTGACTTTTCCCAAAACAATTGGCTCTCGCTGTCACCAGATACAATAAGATGCGACTTACAATAAACAACAATAAAAAACAACGGAATATAGCGGACATTATTACACGGTTTGCTTCTGGCATTTTTCGGATGTTTCAGATTTATTATGGGTTTTTTTCGTTTATATTTCTCTACTAAGTAGTAAAAGTAAAGGAACGAAATTTTTTTAATAGTTATGTTTTAGGGTTCCGTACCCAAAGGGTAAAACGAGACTAAAACTCCACTATCCGTCTGTCTGTCTGTCACCAGGCTGTATTTCATGAACCGTGATAGCTAGATAGATAAAATTTTCACAGATGATGTATTTCTGTTGCTGCTATATAATAACAACAAATACTTAAAACAGAACAAAATAAATATTTAAGTAGGGCTCCCATACAACAAACGTGATTTTTTGTGCTTTGTGCTTCGTGCGCGAGTCTGGCTCGCACTTGGCCGGTTTTTTAAAGATTTACTTGGTAAACAAAAAGAAAAGGAACGTTAAAAAATATTAAAACCTTCAGAGGACTGAAAAATTCCTCCAAAAAACAATCTAAAGCATTGCACATAACGTTACGCAGTGGAATCCAGCCACGATAATTTAAAGCGCGCGCACACTCGCCTCCAAAGACTAATTTGTTAACAACCGTTCGGGGGTTAATTACGGCTAAGCGACGGGGCGTCATAGCCCCCCACTTTGTCAAGATTCCCGCGTTAATAATGAGCCTATTAGTTACTTTTAATTAGAATTACATGTGTTCGTAAACATTTCGTCGTGCGTCGCCTGGACTTTTCGTTGTGAATTACGATGACATGATGCTGTATAAAAGTTCTTTAAGGAAATTAAAAAGCTTTATATGTGATTAATTTCGAAGATTACTTGATCAAAGAAGCAAAAAGTAAAATTAAAGTGACTTTTCATAATGGAAAATGTCTGAAAAAAATACAAATTGGCTGAATATTTTTTATGGGTAGGAATAAGCTCCCTTATTAATATAAAAAAGGTTTCAGTATTTCGGTTGCGTGAAAAATAAAAAAATAAAAAAATCACATCGTCTTCTCCTTCGAGCAACAAAAGGCTTCGTTTGTCACGAAGAAGCCCGTCTTACTCTAAGGTCTTCTCTAATGCATAGACTTAGAAAATTTTCCGCTTACTAAGTTTATGCTCTAATGTACGAAAGTAAAAGCAGAATGGAAATTATACCTACCTCAGCCACTACCACAACATGTTATTAAAAAAAGTTTCGTCACAAAATGTCAAAAACTATTTTAATCGACTTCAAAAAAAAGAGGAGGTTCTCAATTCGACTGATTTTGTTTTATGTTCCTCGAATCGTGAAACGATTTGCAAAATTCTTTTTTCATTCGAAATGGTATAATGCTGAAAAAGTCCCATAATTTTTTTTCAAATCAGTTCAGTAGTTTTTACGTTAAATCATGAAAATACTATGATTTTGGATGGCTTTGTTTTTTTATAAACCGGTTTAGATATTTATTTTTTTGTTGGAAAAGAGATACCAGGCCCCCTAGCATGACCAGCATAACAAGATTTATATCGCGTGATATAGCCTTTTATCACGTTTAACTGTCAAAGAGACAAAGGAGTTTGACAATTGAGTGTCGATAAAATGCTATATCACGCGATATAAATCGGTCATGCTAGGCTAGCTTAAGGTAGTTAAGGTATCCCTTTTCTCGTTTCGTTACTTATATTAAAGATAACTTTTTTTAACTTTTCTATCCTGAGTCGTAGCGCACACAGCACAGCGCTGTGTAGATTTCAAAGTTGCCTTTTTAGTGGCATCGTAAATAACATAACCCATTCGTAAACATTTTGTTCTTGTTGATTTAAGGTTTCTTGTCCAAATTTAGCCATCTCCTTTTGTATGAAAAGCAATATTAATATCCATACATAGTTTTAATAGTGTTCTCTTTGTCCGCAGTGTGGGCGGAGACGGGCGAGTTCCGGGACAGCGGGCACTCGTCGCTGGCGTCGGCGGGCTCGGGCGTGGAGCAGTCCCTGTACGCGCCTCCGCGGCCCAGGAGAGACCGCAAGCACACAGACGACAGTAAGTACTCTCTTTGTCCGCAGTGTGGCCGGAGACGGGCGAGTTTCGGAACAGCGGGCATTCGTCGCTGGCGTCGGTGGGCTCAGGCGTAGAGCAGTCCCTGTACGAGCCTCCGCGGGCCAGGAGAGACTGCAAGCACACAGACGACAGTAAGTACTCTCTTTGTCCGCATGTGGGCGGAGACGGGCGAGTTTCGGGACAGCGGGCACTCGTCGCTGGCGTCGGCGGGCTCGGGCGTCAAGCTGTCCCTGTACGCGCCTCCGCGGCCTAGGAGAAACCGCAAGCACACAGACGACAGTAAGTACTCTCTTGGTCCGCAATGTGGGCGGAGACGGCCGAATTCCGGGACAGCGGGCACTCGTCGCTGGCGTCGGCGGGCTCGGGCGTGGAGCACTCCTTGTACGCGCCTCCACGGCCAAGGAGAGACCGCAAGCACACAGATGACAGTAAGTACTCTCTTTGTCCGCAGTGTGGGCGGAGACGGGCGAGTTTCGGGACAGCGGGCACTCGTCGCTGGCATCGCCGGGCTCGGGCGTAGAGCAGTCCCTGTACGCGCCTCCCCGGCCCAGGAGAGACTGCAAGCACACAGACGACAGTAAGTACTCTCTTTGTCCGCATGTGGGCGGAGACGGACGAGTTTCGGGACAGCGGGCACTCGTCGCTGGCGTCGGCGGGCTCGGGCGTCAAGCAGTCCCTGTACGCGCCTCCGCGGCCCAGGAGAGACCGCAAGCACACAGACGACAGTAAGTACTCTCTTTGTCCGCAATGTGGGCGGAGACGGCCGAATTTCGGGACAGCGGGCACCCGTCGCTGGCGTCGGCGGGCTCGGGCGTGGAGCACTCCTTGTACGCGCCTCCGCGGCCAAGGAGAGACTGCAAGCACACAGATGACAGTAAGTACTCTCTTTGTCCGCAGTGTGGGCGGAGACGGGCGAGTTTCGGGACAGCGGGCACTCGTCGCTGGCATCGCCGGGCTCGGGCGTAGAGCAGTCCCTGTACGCGCCTCCCCGGCCCAGGAGAGACTGCAAGCACACAGACGACAGTAAGTACTCTCTTTGTCCGCATGTGGGCGGAGACGGGCGAGTTTCGGGACAGCGGGCACTCGTCGCTGGCGTCGGCGGGCGTAGAGCAGTCCCTATACGCGCCTCCGCGGCCCAGGAGAGACCGCAAGCACACAGACGACAGTAAGTACAACAGTCTATCTATTATAATAATTAAAGTCTGGCGTTCCGCAAACTAACGTCCAAAAACTCAAACAAATCCTAAAGAGAAGGCCATCTTAAATTTTAAAAAGTTTTCAAATTCGCTTTCGTAGTTTTTTGGATGTCTCACCAATTATCTTGCACTACCTATACTAATTTTAATTTTAATTCTTGTAAAATCACCGCCTCTATGGTCTAGTGGTTCGCCCACGCTTGTAAGACGCAGGGGTCCCGGGTTTGATTACCAGGAGGGGGGTACATTTGTACGCAGTTTGGTTGCTGGTAGGGTTTATTTCAAGTCTACCTAAAACTTTTCTTGTTGTTTCTAAAGTTGTTTCTGCCAACAATAACAACAAAACACAACAATTAAATCAATATTCAAGTGTGCTCGCTCTCGTTATACTTATTATATAACCAGCACTTACAAGTAAATAAGTGCGTACATTAAAGAAAACGGCGGTTTTATCGCTGGAGTGTTACACATGTGTGAAGTGGCAGTGCAGATAGGTAACACATGTATTTGTTGATACGCGGCCTGCCCAAAGGTACGGTGATGATGGATGGCCCGGCGGTCGCTCAAAGAACGTATATCCAGTCCTGATAATCCATATCTGGCCATATCGCACCTACCCAGGGCTGCCAAACGACGGAAAACCCCATTTTAGGCTTGATTTATTATAATTCAACGGATAATTAAACGGATTGATGTTTTTTATCTGATGATTATGTCATCAATTATTAAGGATTTGTGATAGATAACGTTAAGATTATGCATTTATTCTTAGAAATTATTTTGATGATATTGACAGGAAAAAAAGAAAAGGAAAAGGACATCAGAATTTTTATGCAATTATTGTCAAGAAAGTTAATTAGAAATCTACTGGAACTTGTAAAATGAGGCCTTAAAATTTTAAAAATTGTAATTACACTTTTTGTTATGTTATATTATGTGCAAAAAAGTATCCTAAAACATATTTGGGCATTCAGGTGCCTAGGTGCAGCGGCCCCTACTGGCGAGCCCTACAAACAATCCGCCTGCTCACTAAGACGACGCCTCGTGAAAAAAATTTTTTACAGGCTCCGCCCACTCACCCCTCGTATCCCATAGTGACATTCTGCCTTCAATCGTAAAGTTTGATTTTCGCGCCAAATGCCTGTGAGGTTTCATCGAAAGTTTAAAGAAGAAGAATAGAGAAACGATGGAGTCGCAATACATTGTATTTAGAACATTTTCTTTGATAATTTAGGTATCTTCAAATTGAATGAAAAATGAAAATGAATACAAATACCTAACAATAGTTTATTAATTGTAAAAAAATACTATTATTATTAATAAAGTTGTACCATTCGGCGTTTTTCAATACATTTGCGAAAAACAGATTTGTAACTTTTGCGACAGAGGTCCATTTGGGGCCATCCATAAATTACGTCACACGTTAAGGGGGTCGACGACGTGTGGAGGGGTCCTAAATTCGTCAGTTCCAATTCAATAATTATTACTAGATATAAATCGTAAAATATGTGACGCCATCGTTTCTAGTTTTGCCCTTCAGAAGTGCGAGAAAAATAGTTTTAGAATTTTTAAAGCAATATTTATGGAGAAATGGAGAATGTGACGTCACTAAGGGTTTTTTACATTTCATTTAAATGTAAAAACCCCTTAGTGACGTCACAGCTCGGCACGGCGAAACACACACCTTTGCTCACATTTTTTTATCTGGCCTACCCACATAAAAGAAATAGGCCATTCAAAATGTCACATAAAGAGAAATGGGCAAAAGACGCGTTTAAGCCCGACCATTGGGTTTAAACACATAATTCCCCCCCTCCCCTCCCCCCCGTAGGAGCTAAATTTAATTAAACAGATTTTATGCAATATGTTGTGTTTAAAATGAAGATTATTGAATTTACTCAAAAAAGCTTGTAATATGGTAATTATTTTGACAACCTTCTTTGAACAAAGTCGAGGTTGCCGTGCTCCTCCGATGGTGACGCAGCAAAGTTGTATGGGATATCATTATTGTCGAGTTTTAGCCACCAGCAATTTCCTTTGAGAATCCATTACTGTCGAGTTTTGTTTCAAACATATAGGTAGTTGGCTGAAAATACAACATTGTACAACGCACTTGACTTCGTTCATAAACACATCCCGCTCGCACACTATACGCCACACCTATCGCTCTCTTATTCACACTTGTTGTGGTAAGCGTGGTGAGCCGCCATTTTCAATCCCATTCTTTTTCTGCGCGTGTGTTGTATTATTGTATGTAGGGGGCGATGCGGGCGACGGGCGACGAACGCCTGCCGCCCGCACCTCTCACGACCCCCGTTCTCGTCTCCCCTCGCGCCTCTGTGCCCCGCAGGCGAGGACTCATTTAACGTGTGCGTTACCCCAGCAAAAAGTTGTGCTTTAGAGAGATGAGACCTTATCAGATAATTAGTGTGTCATGAGGAGAAATCCACCCACCAATCCGCATTGGGCCCGCGTGGTGGGTTATGGCCCGTCCTCCTTATCCACCCATAAGGAAGGCCTGTACCCCAGCAGTGGGGACATTAAAATGGCTGATGGATTGGAGGAGAAATCTGTTT
The DNA here is from genome assembly GCA_928269145.1 of Agriphila tristella. Lineage (NCBI taxonomy): Eukaryota > Metazoa > Arthropoda > Insecta > Lepidoptera > Crambidae > Agriphila > Agriphila tristella. The sequence continues at coordinate 7,935,554 of OV743439.1, read as the reverse complement.
ACTAATAGCAAAATTTGTGTGAATTGTAGTTTTTAAGATATTTGAGAAAGACTGATTTTGCTGGGGTCACGTTTTAAACATTACCCTGGCAAAAACGTCACGTTTTCGAGTTGTAAGCTATTAAAGTTGAACTGATGGCGACACCACTGGGTAGATTTGAAGCTAAAATAAAACGTAGGTATGGGCTCTAGAATATTGTTTTATGGTCATCTAGGTCCCGTCTAAGTTGCTACGGGTGAGCCGATTTTTTCTAATATTTTTCATTATTTATTCATCTATAAAACAGCTTATGTCACTTTGTTAGATACCTACTTATTATAGCGTGCGCATGATGCGTGCCTAAATAAATAACGTAATAATGCGAGACGTAAGTATTCGTTTTGAGATTATTTATTATTATTGCTATTATTTTTGCTTTGCCGTTGTCGCGTAAAGAGACTAATGATTCTGCAAAATAATAATATTTGTTCACGATCGAAACTTGTAAAAGTTAAAAGTTGTACCACGGGTCGGGAAAGAAATTTTATTTCACAATATTTATTAGTTTATTGTTTTGTTACGCAATGGCGACTCTTGGAAGGTTTGTTCTGTTGATAATTTTCATCTCCTAAAAATAGGTTGGATAAGTATTAGAGACTCTTTGTCTTTGAAATGTGAGAGAAATTAAAACTGTCATTGTCAGTATACTGTCATTTTACGTGTTTTGGCTAGTAAATTTTTGGAGCGCTCAAGCACAGGTCTGTCCTCAAGGAAGGCTCGCGGCCGTCTGAAATTTCGGTGCAAAGAGGTAAAGTAATATAGCTTCCCAGCGCAAAGAAAGGGACAACAATAGCGCACGCATTCCGAAATAAAATAAAGTAAGCGACATTATGAAAATAGTTGATTTATTAAAAAACTAAATTATTTTTGAAAAAATTGGTTTTATCAAAAGTTGGAACTATTTATTACTTATCTTATTAACGTAATTTCAGTTCAAACTATGAGTCCGTTTGCTTACAGTACTGCAAAAATGATATGAGAGGCATCAACTTTGGATTTTTTTTCTATCGAGAAAATTGTTTCCATTCATGTTTTGAGCTTGATCAAAAAATTTTGTTATTAGTCTATTTTAACATATTCCAAAATTAGAACAATAGTAGTAGGATCAATAGGACTAAATCTAAATTGAAAACCATGAAAATCCACGAGGTATCCTCTTTCTCGACATTAGTAGAATAACTGAAAAAGGTTGGTTATGTGATAGCTTATCGGGCCAGCCCTGCGTATCGCGGCATCGGTAGCCGCTAAGCTGCCCCGTAATCCTTCGTGTTCATTATACGCCAATGACTTCACCATCGCCACCCATACAGATTGATAGTTTCTAATAAACGATGCTATGACCTTATACGCTTTTACGATAAGTTGTAACAGACCGGTAGATGTTTTCGTTTCGACCATAGGTACATACATAGATAAATTTTCGGATGGTCATATTTTACAACTAATAAGCCTTAGAAAAAGCTTGAAGCTTCGAAGTTGGCTTCCTGCTTACTGAATAAACGGAATAGCTAATAGTTTCTCATAAAACTAAAATGTTCAGAGACTTCTGTTCTGAAGACAAACGTACTTCAAGTCCGAAAGAATCACATTGCATGATTCAACCTGACCAATCAACTGAATAATGTGTTGGGTTTTTTATTAGGATTTAGTTGATTCTCAGGCTCATTATTCGGTAAATAAAACAGTTTAGAGATCTCTTAATACAAATGACCTGAATTATTAGTGATAATAAGACTTTGTTCTATAAAAATTTTATATTATTATTATCACTGTATTTGGCTTCATGTTCTTTAAAACAGCTACATAAATTTGTTGTCTAATCATAATTTCCCCTAACTTAATATAAGGAAAATGAAATGTTCCAAAAATGGTACAAATGAAGTTTGATTGATAATTTATACTAAAGGTAAATAAATACTGTGCTCAATCAAAATACTTAAATACCAGCAATAAAAACGTACATAAGGCGATAATCCTCACGTGCAAATAACAGTTATAGCAAATGGATAAAAGAAGATAAGAAAAAAAGTATATTAAAAAGACTTCTTTTGCTAAAAAAATGGTTTAAAATATCAAGTTATGAGGGTATAATTGGCATTTAAAAAAGTGGAGCATATAGTGATGGTTCTAAAATCCCTGGCAGAGACACAATAGTACTGAATTGCAATTTTTATAATTGTTTGTTTGCCTCACTACTCATCCAATAAATTTCATCAATTCCTATGGGTTTTAATGTTTTGATAGGAACATTAAAATGGCTAATGATGATGAATTATTCATACATAAATCAGATTGCTAGCTGCCAGCTGGTAAGATTAGAATTTACTTTTCATTTATAAAACAGCATTCTTCCAAACTTAAGATAACATACAAATATCGTGTTCAATACTTTAGTAGTTTATTACTATCTCTCATAAAACACTGTTAGTAAACAATTTGCCTTACACGGGATTTTGTGTAAAGCCAATATGCGACTGATCGGGACCGTTTTATCAGTAACGAATTGATGTAATAACACCGTATCTGTGGCGATATGTGTCGAGGACTCGAGGACGTGAAACAATGCACTTGAACCAAGTCACAACAATATAGACATCTGTCGCTTTTTAGCCCTCTTTTTTGCGTCAATATGCCTATCTCTCTACAATGTGTGGGACGTTATGAACTAGCTAATATACCGCTGGCGACTAATTTATGACTCTGATAATCCGTTGTGTCAGTGGCCAAAGTCAGTTGCTTTATCTACAATCGCAATATTTTACGTGGCGTACGTATTTTAATGTCTATGGATTTTGAAGTTTTGACATTTTTGGCTTGAATCAGCTTTGTTCTAGCTTACATTGAAATTAAATGAGATTTTAGGGTCACTGATCAATGTAATAAAATGTAGAGTATGGTCAACAATAGCCTTTCATATACCTTTTCTATTAGCTAATGTTGTTCCAATAGACCACATTTTAAGTACCCCAATACTTTTACAAAATTTGTTTGAAAGATTCATTGACAATTTAGAATTTCCTTTCATGTGTCTTCATGATGACGTATTCTATTGAATACACACAGTATTTTTTTTTACAATTTAAAGCACAAAGTAAATAAAAACAACTTTTAATGTTACAGGGCTGTTAATCGGCAAGGTTATTTTTTTATGGGCAAGGTATGAAAACTCTAGTCTTGTAAAGACTTGATTTTCCATGCGTTTGACTGCAAACGATTTATTTTCCTACATCTTTTTTCACAAATTCACAATTTTCGTAACAAATATGAGTGGTATAAATAGATTTTATAGGTGATATAAATTGTGTGGAGCACCCGTTCTCGTCGATCGGGCTCCGAATTTACAGCCGCGTCGTAAACGCATTAGCTGCGCGCGCGTCTAATCCCTGTATTAGGGGATTGCTACTGGCGATTATTCTTTTTTTTAATGTAGTGATTTCTTTGCGATAACTTGTGGATTGTTGAATAAAAGTCTGAATTGGATCTCTTAGATTTTTCTTTTTTTATTTCCGTGGAAATCACGTAATCTTTACAACAACCACAGTTTGCTTTCTCATAGGAATTTTATAGTTAGTCTTTGTTCTAGTTGGCGAATCAGGATGAAACATGTTTTTGACAGATTTTAAGTTAAGACTCTCAGGTGAAAACCTAATCTAATTTCGTTCATCAAGTTTGCGTGTGCAAACATACAGACAGACAAAAATTCAAATTTTGGCTTCTATAACTCTTATATAGATTCCTTTTTAGGGTTCCGTACCCAAAGGGTAAAAACGGGACCCTATTACTAAGACTCCGCTGTCCGTCTGTCTGTCTGTCTGCCTGTCTGTCTGTCACCAGGCTGTATCTCATGAACCGTGATAGCTAGACAGTTGAAATTTTCACAGATGATGTGTTTCTGTTGCCGCTATAACAACAAATACTAAAAACAGAAAAAAATAAATGTTTAAGAGGGGCTCCCAAACAACAAACGTGATTTTTTGCTGTTTTTTGGTACGGAACCCTTCGTGCGCGAGTCCGACACGCACTTGGCCGGTTTTTTAGGGTTCCGTACCCAAAGGGTAAAAACGGGACCCTATTACTAAGCCTCCGCTGTCCGTCTGTCTGTCTGTCTGTCTGTCTGTCACCAGGCTGTATCTCATGAACCGTGATAGCTAGAAAGTTGAAATTTTCACAGATGATGTATTTCTATTGCCGCTATAACAACAAATACTAAAAACCAAATAAAATAAATATTTAAGGGGGGCTCCCATACAACAAACATGTTTTTTTGCCGTTTTTTGTACGGAACCCTTCGTGCGCGAGTCCGACTCGCACTTGGCCGGTTTTTTTTTTACATATTTGATGTGTACAGACGTCGACCGGTAACAAGTTAGTCACAAAAACCTCTTTATGAGATTACTAGCGGCCACCCGCGACAACGTCCGCGTAAACGGACCCTAAGGAACCTTTGACCAAGACAAATTATCCTATGTCCTATGTTTGAATTTTAAACCATTAATATGAACTATTTGTGTCCTTTCCATCTAACTTCGTCCAGCTGTTTAGGCGTAAAGAAAGAAAACCTAACAAACACACACACAGACACACACACAAAGTTTTGCATTTATAATATTATTGAATGATTTTAGGCATTCACAATGCTATTTTTATATTAAGAGAATTAATATAATTGTAAAAGTACTAGAAAAAATCGACTCACCACCCGTATCAGCTCAGACATTTATAATATTGTTAGTAGGATAGGATGTAAGGAAATATTTTGGTGGTAGGAAAATATGACGATTCAAAAGTGTTTAGATATTAAGATTATTTGAAAAAAATACATGTTAACTTTGAATTTAACTTTGATTTATCGTGTCTTTAAAGTCAAATCTAACTTAACCTTCCACAGGTAATCGGCCGTTAACATCAGAGCCGACAATCAAAACGGAGTCGACGACGCCCGGCGTAGGGCCCGACGAGCCTCTAGACGACAAAGGCGACAAGAAGAACAAGCGACAGCGGCGCCAGCGGACGCACTTCACCAGCCAACAGCTGCAGGAGCTGGAGGCCACCTTCGCGAGGAACAGATACCCTGACATGTCCACGAGGGAGGAGATCGCCATGTGGACCAATCTCACGGAAGCGAGAGTTAGGGTGAGTTTAATGTCTTTGATTGAAAATCAACCGTAGTCGAACCGAATTCGAATCGTGTAATTTTGTGCCTGTGCCTATCCACGGCATGACGGCGTAAAGAGAACCAAAGAGAATGTAAAAAAAACTAGCGTTTTAAAGAGAACTCACATTTTCAATACATAGATCCTTCATCGATCGAATTTGAGGTCTTTCGTCGATTTACACCGTGATTGTTTCATCCCACAGTATGAATCGCACAAGGACACTTTTTGAATTCGCTATTTCATACCAAGCAACCTTTTTAATGAAATTTTGCCAGCACTCACTTTTTTTTTAAACATTGATTTTTACCCGACTACGGCGAAGCCAAAACGGAGGGTATATGATTTTGACCTGTATGTATGTTTGTAAATTCATCTGTTCCCTCATAACTTCTAAACTACTTGTTATAATTTGACAAATGAGGTATCGTTAGAAGCGTCTTAATCGTCCAATGAACATAGGCTATATGACGTTACATTAAATTGAATGTGGCACCCTCTAGAGGAGTTAAAGACATGAACTAAAAAAAATATTTTTTGATAATGCCGTGTTGGGTACCAAATGAAAGGGCTTAATTACTTTTTAGAGCACGATTTTTCCGTAGTCGGGTTTTAGTTTTTTTCATACCATGGTATGAAACAGCGAATTCAAAGCGTCCTTGTGCGATTCATACTGTGGGATGAACGAGTTAATTGCTAAGGAGTTTGTTCGTTTTCTATACAGTAGTGTTTAATATTTTTTTAAGCATAGCACAATATCATTAAATTTTGAAATTTTAGTTTAGAAGATATGAACGGCGGCGATTAACGGCTTTTCAGACAGGAAATAAAAGAAAAGCTTTTGACCACCCTATCAATTTCTGAAAACGAAATAAAATTGCACTTTAGCTGAACTGAATTTGCCTGGCTCCGTGGTTTAGGAACTCCCTTTTTATAAATAATTAGATTGGGTGCATCACAATAAGACATGTTTAGCTAATCGTCGCATCCGGCGCTCCTCGGGTATTTTTGTGCGCGCCCGACGGAACATGGGATCCCTTAATCCTCCAGGATTTCAACCGTCTATTTCGGTCTCTTCATAATCCAGGGCTTAATTTTGATCGCATCCACACTCACTGTCAATAGTTTTGGAGGCCCACTGGATTCTGCGGTGGGACGTGTTTTAGATGCATCGGATGCCACTCGGTTTCTTCGCTATTTCGAGAAGTTAAATACATGTGTAGGTTGGATTCTTACGAAATTTCTCTTCCTGGTTCTGTTTAGATATTCATTCCTAGCGAAGGAATTTATGTTCAACCCTTTGGTAAGAAAACAATATGAATTACCTATAAGCAAAACCAACTTTAAATACTATGTCTGAAATAAATTCATAACTTTCGCACCAAATCAACTTTTTCCAAGCAATGCTATTTTCAGTGCCTAGTACATACATAAAGTTAATTAAATGTACATGAGACTTTCATTAGGGGAACAAAATAATTTAAGTATTTTTAGTTAATATCAGCAAAATTAATTAATCATTGGCGATGATCACATGTTTTTCTTTTTTCCATCAGTGTCTATTAGTAGCGCCAATTGAAAAGTTACAAATATCTTTTTTTAACCCATTTGACCTATTTAAACATTTTTATTATTTGTAAGGCACGCGAACGAAAGATGATCGTGCAAAAGCATTAGCATAACGATTTTATTAATAACGAGGTGTAAATCGACACTATCCGATTGCCAAGAAGAGCGGTTCAAGTGTTAGATATTAATTTCAAGTAATGTGCTGCACAGTCGGCCCTGTGTGTTCATCAAAACATACCGATTTGTATTTTCTCAGGGTTGCCAGCTGCCGTTCAGTAGATTTCAGTATATTTCATGGATTTAAGGACTAATTGCAGACGCCACTACAACTAGATGATTATAATATATACTACAAAAAATGATCGTTATTTTCCGAGTAAATTTCTAAGAATATTGGGATTTGGTCCTATGGTTTTTCAATTTAAAATGAAATCCAGAAACAAATAACATATCCATACAATTAGTCCACTTTCAGAAAATTTGTTCTTAACATTGAAAGTCTGAAAATAGACATTTTAAATACTTTATTTTTGCATCTTTATTCTATTCCACTACAATAATAAATGCAACACAGTTACGATTGTGTGACAAGGCATTTCCTATTTGATTAAATAGTAGATAGTAGGACATTGTGTATTAGCTGGGTTTGCACACCGGTTTTCATAGTGGCACCATCTCAGAGGACCCGCGTTCGATCCCCTTTTGGGTCAATTTAGAAAATGAACTTGGTCTCTGATTTCCCTAACACATATACTTAAGCTTATTAATTTGAAATTGGAGCAATGTACGAGTATGTGATGGTGACAATATATCTTTTTTGACTAATAGGTGAGAAAATATAGATACTTACATGTTCGTTTTGTTGTAGTCAGCCCTAGAGAGGGATTAGCGCGGGAGCGAGGCGCGTCCATTCCTATAAATCAGTGCGCGCGCGCACCGATATATCGTCTCGCATTATTTTTGTTGCCGCCTCATTTAAGCCAATGACCCTCATCGCCGCTTATTGACTCATTACACGCTAATATACGACATGCTAATTTCAATATTTACTTTGAAGCGTTTATGTTCAAATTACGAGTGTCAAATCAAACCACATGTTATTTCGGCGTTAGCTGACTTTTTCATCACTGCATGTTTTTTGTGTAGTTCTATTTTTTGAAGAAAGATTTAGTTTTTTATTAAACATAAATCTCTCTGTTCGTCTACTTTAATATTGGTTAAAAAACGAACAATTTTCTTATCTACAGTTTTGTAAACAAATATTTTTCCATTCATTACCGAGAACCTATATTTTTTTAAATTGCAACTGTTAAAGACTTTACGAAAATTGTTTATCTTTATCTCCTTCATAATTATCAGCACTATTGATATTCCTATTCCCACTCGACTATTTTAAGGAGATCCAAATAGAGCCGTGCGCGTCAGCCCAATCGTCCGTGAAACATCTCTTGACACATTTCATTTGCCGCGAATCATGGGGTGCGGGCATTAGGTCTCGATTCAATACAAACATTCTTCCGTCCAAATAATACCGAGTACCTACTACCTGTCATGTGGAACAGCTGATGTTTGGAGCGGGGGGATTATGACAGATTAAGATGACCGCCGCTACAACGTTGTGGCATCGCTGACGAGTGACACCTATGACAGTAGTTGAGATGTTTCTTGGTATTTTTTGTACGTTTTGCAAGTTAATATTAACTTCAGCAGCAGTCTGAAAGCTTGACAGGAAAAGTAGTTATTTCAATAAGGATTATCTACTTGTATTATCCTCATCTACATATATCTGTTGTCCTGCCCTTCTAATCAAGTGGCAAACTTTCTGTTTGTTCAAACGTTAACTCTAACTTTAAAGGTTCGACAATAAAATCAAGTTATATTATACCTATCAGTGGCGAAGGGTCCATACAAGCCGATTCCCATCGGCTTACCTTTGGAAATCCCACCCCACTAATCCACTATGAGGATCATAACATTTTTCATGATTTTTGTAGAGCGGCTTACCTTCGCCATAATTTCACCCCTCGCAACTGATACCTATAGTTTTACTAGCTTCCAGCCGCGACTTTGTCCGCAAATTTGCATGACTGTATTTCAGTTTGCAATTGTTTACATCACATTAAATCATTGAACCGAAGTATCTTTTCAAAAGCTCGCCAAAAATACCTCCAAACGTTTCAGTGACTTCACATAATTTACAAAATTTCAATTCTGTAAAAAGCAGACATTGACAAAGGTTTTCCGATCAACAACAGCGAGATGGGAAAACATTTGAGTGTGTGTGCGTAAAAAAGGTGTGTGTCAACTGGCCCGCCGACAGCCGGGCCGGCACGAAACATTATTTATTTTACGTGGAGTCGAGCTTCCAGTGTTAGCTGAACCTTTTAGAGCAGCCTGTGCGCGCAAACAGTTTAGCGGGCTTTGTTTTTACACGTGATCCCGCTGTGATATGCAATCACGCTCCAATAAATCAGCTACGTTGTTCAGTTTTGAAATTTAGTCGTCTTTAGATAGATTGCAATTAGTTTTACTGAAAATTTGTACCAAAGACTGAGGTTAATGTTACGCTAGAGCAGCTCAATAAATGCGCTTGAAAGTTTGTGTGCTTGCAAAGAGTTTAGCAGGATTTGTTTTTACTCGTGATTACGCTTTGACATGCAATTATACCCCAACAAATAGTATACATTGTAGTTTTGACTTTTGAGCGACAGGTTGTAAATCTGAGGGGACGGTAGTGCCCCCGCCAAGGCGACCAAGCGAAACGCACGATATATCAATATCTACTTTTTCTCGAAGCGTTTCGACGTTTTTTGAACCCTCATATCTTGGGTTTGAATTATGCCAGACAAACAAAATTCTTAGGATATGATGTTAATAGTAGACTTATCAAACATATAAAGTTTCAATTGAATAGCTCTTATACTTTAGATTTTATTGATATCTTAAAAACCCCGATTTCATCCTCTATTCCACATCGATCGCCACCGCCTCGATCGCCACCACTAGTGGCCGGATTTTTTTACTGATTGCCGCCCAGTGGTGGCTCAGAGTAAATTCATAAATGCTACCAAGTAGCAATTTTTTTCACCGACTTAGTCACTGATGATCATCTAAATTCTTAGGGTACTTCCTGAAGTCCTAGAAAGATGAAATTTGCTATGAAAGCTAGTATTAGTAAACAAACAACAAGAAAAATCTAAAAACTTAGAATTTTACCCTCCAACCTCTTAAACTAGGAATTGAAGGTTTGTATGAGACTTTCGCAAATTTTTATTCTAGAGGTCTAAAAATAGAAATAAAAATTGATATAGGGACTCCTTGTTAAGATAGAGTGGGATGTGAAAAAAAGGAAATCACCCCAAAAAAAGAAACAAAAATAGCCCTAAGCAACTTATAAAATGAGTGAAATCCCACCAAAAAAGACGAGACCATATGGCTCGCAATCAGACCTCATGTAGAGCCAAGCTTGTAACTCTACACGCCCTAACTCTACAATCCCTAACTTCACAAACTCTACATCTTAGTCAAAATATTATGTGTCTCGGCTGTTTCGTTACCACAAGATCTATTGTATAATAATAGAAAAGTAATGAAAAGTGAATAAATTTTTCACCTTACGCCCATGTGAATATAGCGTAATTGTCAAGCCACATATTTTGACTAAAGTGTAGAGATTGTGAAGTTAGGGCTTGTAGAGTTAGGGCGTGTATTGTTAGAAGCTTGGCTGTACATGAGGTCTGATAACTTTTTGACAGAGCGAGCCAAATGGTCTCGTGTTGACAACATTTTACATGATAATGTTTTTTAACTGAAAATTAGCAAAGAGGTTAGGTACGCTTTATAGGTGAAGACAAAACAAAGAACAACGAAGAAACAAATGTACATATGTAACTATTAGGCTGCGTTCAGACGATAACGCACGACCCAACCTCAACCCAAACTCAGCTCAAACTCAACTCAAACTCAACTCACCCGCAGCCTACTCCTTGAAATACATCACTTACAATTTTGAGTCTTATGACACATTAATAAGCTCTTTTTTTATTTTGTCGATGCAACTGCACCCTCTCCGCGCTCAACCCGAACTCAACTCAAACTCAACCCATACACAACCCAAACTCAAATCAAACTCAAACCGAACTCAAACCGAACTCAAACAGAACTCAAACAGAACTCACTTCAAACTCACCTGGACATTACACAGGACCTTATTAAAGTGTCATAAGACTCAAAATTGTAAGCGATGTATTTCAAGGTGGGCTGTGGTTGAGGTGAGTTTGAGTTGAGTTTGAGCTGAGTTTGGGTTGAGGTTGGGTCGTGCGTTATCGTCTGAACGCAGCCTTAATGATCCATAAAATATTTATATATTATAATTAAATTCTTTTGGTATCAAAATAACCACCATGCTCACTGGCTCTCAGTTTAAAAGATTTGTGAAGATATTTATAGGTTACAAATTTTCTAAAGCCACATTTTACAAATAAGTACTGTCAGAAAGATATAAAATTTTAGTATCTCATTTATTTTATGACCATTTTAACAGTCCTGTGATATTATGTAACCCAACGTTGTTGAGTATTTCTTCAGATCTAGACGTGTCAAATCCATTGGCTACTTAGAAAATGCAATCTTTGAATTATCAAAAAAAACTGATTAGAAACATCGTAAAATGTATGTTTACTTCTAAGATTTCAGCTCGTATTATACATTGAAATAAAACTCTCTTTACCGATACTGACGCGGTTTTATCACATCGTATTACGTACAGGGTGGATTTTTTTAAGAGATGGATGGCTAATTAGAGCTAAAACTCCTATCTCCTTTACTTTTAGAGTACCCTCCAGAGGGCCTAGTCAAATGGCCATTCTACTAAAATTAAGTAGAATAAAATGACTATGTGTGGGATTGACAGGAGCTAAGCGTTAATAGCTTATGACATTCCCATACATTGTTATCCTATTCGACTAGCGTTAATTTTAATTTGGGCACGTTCACTTAAAAATCAACCTTGTATATTGCTTGGTATAGAGCTTAGCATACGGAGCTGATATTTGAGAAGAAACACCCTGTCATATTGCACGTTCGCCTGGCCAAAGCTCAACCAGTTATAGCCAAAGTAATAATCTGAGCCGAAGAATTTGTTTCAGTAAACAAGAGATTCTGTATTAAGCAACTTCAATCGCAAATTTATCTCATATCGTGCACTCTTGCCAAGAAACCGTCTGCAAGAAATTTAAACTTTATGAACTGAACATCAAATGCGATTTCAGGCTGATCCGCATTAAGCGGTTTACAGATGTCAAATGACTTATCCAACTTGTGTTTTGATAGGTATAGTGTTGTGATACCCCGGATTTTCAGTGGTCTTACGGAAGGATTTCATTCAATGAATGAAGTCAATAAAATGTAAGCTTATAGTTTATCCTCGGTGTGGTTGTGGGCTAATTCATCGAGTAATCTCTATTCAATATTTTCCTTTTGATATTGCTACAAAGTTTTGCAGCAATAAACATCATGAAGTTTTAAGATCTTTTGGCACTGCGTTAAAAAGCCACGACCGACTGTGGACGCTTGAATCAATTACATACTTACGTATAATTTTGGTAGAGTGCATGCATAGTAAAAAATTTAAAAAAATTTACCTACCTACCTAAAAAGTAATTAATCGAAAATAAGGCTCAATGAACGATGTCTTTTACAAGAGAGACTTCGTTGAAAGATCAGCTATTTAATAGGTGTTATTCTTTATAAAAATCATATTACTTTTTATAGAGTACCTATCTACTTAATACAAATAAATACAATACAAATACAAAATATTTATTTCATTATCTTAGTCTAGTAGGTACAATAATAAGTGGTTGGAGCTAACCTTTTAAGCAAAAGTTTGCTTGTGTTAGGCAGCACCGCTCTTCCATAGCTTGGTTACAATAGACTTCTTTAAACTGCAAATGGTCACAACCAATATTTAAGTTTTTATTATGGATACTTTATGAAATACAATATACTATAAAAATTAAGCAAAACAATACCTTAAAACTATGATAAATTATTAATCCGTAGATTTTTTTACTTTTTCATAACAAAAGGAAGATAAATGTTGTTTGGGAATGGTATTTTGAATCAGAGGGACTATTCCGAAAACCGTACCACGAACGCAGGCAATGTTCATTATACATTTGATATTATTCGTTGTGCGAAGTATGTCAAAAATTAAGTAAATAAATGGAATGACGACCATAGTCCGATATATGCGATTCTTTTTTTTGTAGTAGTATCTGAGAAACTTGTATCTTCGTCCATTAGTCGTCCATGCCCCGTGGTTGAGGAAACTACCGCTTCGCCGGCGCGGCGGGGTGCGTTTAATAATTCGCCTTAGCGGTAGGGCTGGCAAAATCCATACGCTAGTTTTGATAAACAGAACTAGAATGAACTTAACCTGTGCGTCAAATATACTAGGTTATTTGTAAAATTCCAGCAACCTCGCAGGAGTAGATTACCAACATCTTAAAGAACAACATTTGTTTTACGACTCTTCCGAAAACGATAAAAAATCGACTTTCCATATAAATGTCCGAATAGCTAATAGAGTTTTCTAAGAAAAGTTTTTTTGTCTGTTTTCCTCTGTTTTCGGAAAAATCGTAGAAGAAAACTGTAGTTGTTTATGATGCTTGTAATCATCTCCTGCGAGGTTTTACTTGTTTTACAAATAACCCAAAAGAATCCACTGTAGGATTTTAAACAGTTTTATTTGCCTTATTATTAAGATCAGTCTGTAATAATATATTTGGACGCCAAGTTATAAAATGTAACACTGTAAATAAATGAGCTCTTTTTTAGATAGAAATCATTCGAGGCAATTAATCAGCGCACTTAGAATTTTGAAAACACTTGAGTAGTAGCACTACTACTTAAATTGAAAATCAAAATACGGACACATTTTTCTTTTACTATTTTATAACCATAACATTGTAGAACAATAGAAAATGCAGAAGAGCTGGCTTAAATAACATGTATTCCAAAGTCTAAGTGAATTTATATTAATCCAAACTAGCTTCCGCCTGCGACTTCGTCCGCGTGGTTATTAGATAAAATCCTTAGGGAACCTTCAACCAGGATCCTACCAGCCGTTTTTACGCGATTAGGCGGGTCCCCACCAAGCGCGCTGCCTCGCGAGGCAAGACGTTTGCCGCGTGAGGCGGGCCTCGCACGAGGCTGCTCGCTTAGTGGGGACCCGCCTAATCGCGTAAAAACGGCTGGTAGGATCCTGGTTGAAGGTTCCCTAAGGATTTTATCTAATAACCACGCGGACGAAGTCGCGGGCGGAAGCTAGTTTTTTACAATAATCAGAATTGGTCCAGAGATATTAGTAGGTATCTCGTCCCAGTCCCTGTCCCCATAAAAGCTCAAAAACGACATCCACATGGATTTTCATGTTTACTTACCCCATTTACCCCTAAGGGATGATTTTCAAAGTAACAAAATAGATATGTAATTGCCTATTTATTTTTAGACGTGCTCCTACGAATTTTAAAATTGTAATGTCTATTTCGTATTCTTTTTCCATGAAAAATTTGAACCCCGATTTCACCCCTTTAGGGGTTAAATCATGACCACCTTGTTGGACTATAAATTAATGTCATTTTCGCAATCACCATCCCATAAAACCTCAAAAACGACATCCACATCGATTTTCATGTTTACTTATCCCATTTACACCTAAGGGATGATTTTCAAAATAACAAAGTATATAATTGCCTTTTTATTTTTAGATGTGTTCCTACGAATTTTAAAGTTGTAATGTCTATTTAATATTCTTTTTCCATACAAAATTTGAACCCCGATTTCATCCCTTTAGGGGTTAAATCAAGTCCACCGTGTTGGACTTCAAAATAAATGTCATTTTCGCAATCACTATCCCATAAAACCTCAAGAACGACATCCATATCGATTTTTATGTTTACTTACCCCATTTACCCCCTACGGGGTTGATTTTCAAAATAACAAAATATATGTATATTTATTTTTAGACGTGCTCCTACGAAGTTTAAAGTTGTACTGTCTATTTCATATTGTTTTTCCATACAAAATTTGAACCCCATTTTCACCCCTTTAGGGGTTAAATCATGTCCACCGTGTTGGAATTCAAAATAAATGTTATTTTCGCAATCGTCAACTCAGAAAACCCCAATAACGACATCCATATCGATTTTTAGGTTTATTTACCCCATTGCACCACCATTTCATCACCATGGGGGTTGAAATTATACCAATACAATATGCGTTGCGTTAGATTTCCATCCATAAGCCTAAATTACAAATTTAGCGATTTCTACTTCAAAAATAAAGGATTATCTTCTAAACACAACTTCATCCCCCTTTTCACCCCTTTGGGGGTAGAATTTTGAAAAACGCTGAGACACGTATTTATTTATTTTCAATCATCAGCCTAAACACAAAATTTGAAGATCCTAGCTTCAAAACTGAGGGACTTTCATACAAACTTTCATCCCTTATTTCATCCCCTTAGGGATGGAATTTTCAAAAATACTTCCTTAGTGGATGCCTACACTGTATAAAGTATCTGTGTGCAAAATTTCAAGTCTCTAGGTTCAGTGGTTTGGGCTGTGCGTTGATATCTCACTCAGTCAGTCAGGACTTTGAATTTTATATACCTAGTTGGTTACTAAGTTCTGTAACTATGGAAAACATGAATAATACTAAATTTACAAATAATGCTACAATGAATTATATACCAAATGAAAGCACAAATATTTAAGATTATCATGTATTAAAATTATTCGAAATGACCGCCTCTGGCATGAATACACGCCTTTAGACGACGAGGCCAGTCATCGATGGCAGCACGAACTACCACCATATCCAATTCTGCGACTGCCTTGAGAATAGCGCGCTTAAGAGAGTCGAGATTCATGTGGGGCTTAGCACATGCTTTCTCCTCAATAAGTTGCCATATGGCATAATCCAGAGGATTTAAGTCTGGGCTGGAGGATGGCCATTCTTCCTGCGCGATAAAATCAATTTTGTTAGCCCGAAACCATGCTTGTGTAGATTTTGCTTTGTGCGCAGGGGCAGAGTCCTGCTGGAAGACCCATGGCTGGTTTTGAAATAAAGTGTGGCTTAAGGGTTTGACAACAGGTTCCAGAACGGTATCTTGATAGACTCTAGCGCCAGTTTTCACACCTTTTTCACAGAAATGAACCTTACTTAGCCCTGAATAGACACCCCCAGCCAAATCATCACTGATGAGGGGTGGTGACCTCGTTGGACCCTCGGAGCAATCATGCTGGCTTCTTTACTATTCTTAGCGTATACTCTATCATTTTGACGGTTAAAATTTTCTTCGACTGTGAAGATTTTTTCATCAGTAAACAAGATTTTTCGATGGCCGTTTTGTGCGTACTGCTTTAGTAGAGCGCGACTTCGTGCTAACCTCATAGCCTTCAATCGTGCGTTTAGCAGATGGCCCTTTCGTCTACGGTAAGCGTGAAGCCCAAGGTCATCATTGATAATTTTTTAAGGGAACTTCTCTTCACAGTCATCTGTATTGCCAATAACTTTTGCTTCCGGACGGGATTTCTCGTGATTCTCGCCTTCACTGCCTTGATCACAGCTGGTGTCCGAACGGTGCGTGGTCTTCCTGATCTTTTTCGGTCATCGACGGTCAAGGTATTACTGTACCTATGGATAGTGCGATAAATAAATTGCTTGTTGATTTTCAACTTTTGTAGCAACTTGAAAATCATATTCGGTGGCTGCCCACATTTGTGCAGAGCAATTACAGCGACACGATTCTCCTTCAACCCCCATTCCATGGTGAAATAAACAAAATATGATATACGTGTGGTATGGAATTATAGCTTATAAAACTGTCAATAATATGTCATTTTTATTTTTTCTTTTCATTTGTTTTAATGGCCAGTAATCGATAAAGAAACTCAGTAACAGAACTTTTGACCAACCTGTGTATATAGATTAAGCACAAATGTTTAAAAATTGTTAGATTGTTTACATTTCGATACCTTGATAGAGTTAAACGGATGCAAATCCTTACTAATATTATAAATGCGAAAGTCCGTTTGTTTGTTTGTTACGCCTTCACGTCTTAACTACTGAACCGATCATCATGAAATTTTGCATACACGTTGTCAGGGGTACAGAACAGAGAAGGACATAGGGTACCTTTCATCCCGAAAAAAAGTATTGTTCCCGAGGGATAGCAAAAAACCTTTCCACGCAGAAGAAGTCGCGGGCGGCCGCTAGTAATCAAATAAGTGCATTTACCTCACAGCGCAGCAGATTATTTAAAGTAAATACATGTCTAGAAGAAATTGGCAATGAAAGCGACAACCCTTATGCGGC
This sequence comes from Agriphila tristella, assembly GCA_928269145.1. Taxonomy (NCBI): domain Eukaryota; kingdom Metazoa; phylum Arthropoda; class Insecta; order Lepidoptera; family Crambidae; genus Agriphila; species Agriphila tristella. Next base: position 7,918,410 of record OV743439.1, on the reverse strand, counting down.
CACGTGTCAATTCGGAGTTTATACGCTCTATCCATTTATACGAGCGAGTGTTTATTTGACTTCGCAATGGTCCACCATAAGCCTATTCCATCCAAAACTAGTCCCGATCCCTTAACAAATAAGAACTATTATCGCGTACCGCCACTATTCCCACCCGTTAGGGATGAAGCGTAGTTTGATTGATGACATTAATAAAACTTTGATTCCAGTTTAATTTAAATTTAAGGCAATTTAGCAACCCTGCGGTTGGTGACCGTTAACCGTTTCATTATGCCAGTAAAGGGCATTTTGTCTTTAATATATGAGAGAGTTTATTAAAGGATACCTATGCAGACTGCGAAATCAATGAAATTGTTTATTATAATACTAGTGGCTCCGTGAGCTGTAGACCTCGCGATAAAATAAAATAAAATGTAGCCATGAAGTTTTCACAGTAAATAGGTATTTCCGTGAGTATTCGCAGCTAGATAGTGCTTCTAATTTTGATCATTTTTCAAAATATGTGAGTATTTTTTTATAAATTTGGAAAAATTGGCTCGACTAAATAGTTATATATGATTATCGAACCTACTCACAAAATTTCAGCAGAATCGGTTGATTAATGCCACTTGTAGAGGAAAACAAACAGCCGGAAAGCTGGACTGAAATATGTGTTTCATACATTATCTCCGCCATTTAAAAAAATAATTGAAAAACTGGGTTGACAATTTTTTTTTTATAATTTTCAAATCTGCTGACAAAATTTTACGAGAATCGGTTGAGAAATGCGGCCTGTAGAGGAAAACAGACAACACTGGATAGCCGGACTGAAATATGTTTTTTTAACATTACCCCGCCATTTTGAAAAATTTCAAAAAACTGGCGTGACAAAAAAAAAACTATATTATTTTCGAACCTGCTCACAAAATTTCACGAGAATTCGTTGAGAAATGAGACCTGTAGAGGAGAACATACAGCACTGGAAAACCGGGCTGAAATATGTTTTTTTTAACATATATTCGAAAAAATAAAAAAAAACTGGTTTGACAAAAAAATTCTACATCATTTTTAAATCTGCTTAAAAAATTTCACGAGAATCGGTTGAGAAATGCGACCTGTAGAGGAGTACAGGTAGAGCTGGAATGTCGGATTGATATATGTTTTTTTAACACATCTCCGCCATTTTGAAAAAAATCCAATACAGTTTTTTGATTTTTTTCAAAATAGCGGATGGCTCGACAAAAAAGTTCTATATAATTTTCGAACCTGCTCACAAAATTTCATGAGAATCGGTTGAGAAATGCGACCTGTAGGTGGGAACAGACAGCCGGACATACGAAAGAATTTTTGCCCAAGCTGAAGCAGAGACTCTTCGCTTGCACTTCGTGCTCGCTCGCTCAATAACAAACAAATGATTTGATCGCTTTTTGGGCGGTTTCATTTTATAAGAGTTAACTCTTTTCGACTCTTACTGAGGCCGTATTACAAGCTCTTAAATCCTGCCAGGTTTATAAATTGCTGTAGTGACATCTCTTTCTCGTCGTATAGCAAATAAAAGAGATAGATTGATAGCCAGCCAGAAAACTGCCTGGAAATAAGAGGTCATAATACGGCCCCAGAACACTAAGATTTGAATACCTAATATTTCAGTTTTTAGGCTTTTATTCGTTTATCACTCTCTATTGCTCAATTATTGCTTTAATTCATTATTATGCATTTGCCTTAGTAATAATAATTTATTCAATAATGCGTTTTAGATTAAAGAATTTTACATACGTTAGTATTATTTTATTGTATGTAAGTGCATCTGCTAATAATAACAAGACGTGGGTACATAAAGGTAATGCAGTATCTGCATCTAAGCAATTAATCTTCCTGGGGGGGAGGCCCAACAACTTCCCACCATGTAACATGACATCACATTCCCACGATAAATCGCTATCTCTCTAGTAATATCTAACGCCAACCCTTAGCAAAGATTGTAGCATTAATCAGGAAAAAGCAAATCAAAACCAAAACAACAGTTTCTGTAAGAAAAATAATACGCGATTTTTCATATTTTTAAAACAAAAAGATAGTTTTTTTTTCTTTTCAATGGATTAGTCGTCGCATCTCCTTCTTTACAGTCATAGAATATATGTAGTACAAGACGTGTATAATATCTATCAGTATTTTTTACCTTTAATTTTTGAATTAGCCTTTTTTCCTTCAAAACCTCCTGGAAAAAGCTATACTTCCTTATTAGTATACCTTAAAGCTATACTACTCTTATCTCTTTTCGTCACACAGAAACATCGTTTACTAAAGTAAACTACCTGCTTTAAAAGTTCACTTGCACAATCTTCGGCATCGTTCAACTGGTCATTGCTGAGACATAACCTTAGTTAAAATATGTGGTTTGGCCATTTCGCTTCATGGAAGCGTTTCTGATTAACAATAGTTCTTGTAGTAACGAAACGGCCAAGCCACATAGTTTGACTAAGGTTTTATTGTTTTTGAAAGTTAGGGCTTCTGGAGTTAGGGCACATAGAGTTAGAAACTTGGCTCTACATGAGGTCTGATAACTTTTTGACAGTGCGAGGTCTTGGCAGCATTATACATGACAATGTTTTTGGTGGGATAATCTTGTTCTTGAGGACATAAATTCTCTGGAAAAATAGTGAGATAATTTAACTGACAACAGAACAATCCTGCCATAACAAAACATGGCAAGATGCATCAGGGGGGTAATTACGTAACTTTGTTGCAATCAACTCTGACAGAAATCGCAGTTACATCGCTGCTTTAGTAAGAACCAATGTGACAAGTATCTTAACTAAAGCAGCAATGCAACCGCGCTTTCAATCGATTTCAATCGAGAATTGTTAGCAACAGCTTTACGTTATCAAGGTACAGGTTTAGCCGAAACATAATTCAATGTCGTAGAACCAGATCAATAGATAATTGGAAATACTCAAATCCAAATTAGTCCGATTATATCTTTATTGTAACAACTATTGCCCTCGTAAGCTACTCCAAGCCATTCAGGCGATCGTGTGATCGGGCCATAACGCCAAGAGGATACCGTAATGCTGTCATCTATATTCGACCCGGCAGGACCTTCGGATAAACACGACATAATTATATTGAGTGTCGTTTCTTCTGGCGCTAGAAAGGTTGAGCTAATTCAAGTAGCATATTTCAAAAAGGTTTGATGTAAAAAGGTTCATGCTTTTAGTTTTTTTTGCCACCAAAAACTTCAAGTATATCTTAGTAAATTTTGTTGGTCGGTAGTGCGATAGAGTTTTAAGGATTTCGGATTTCACTAAGGTGGCAAAGTATCATACGGTCTACGAATATGAACTAAAGTAACCGACATCGCTCGAAGGATTGCTCAGCTTAAGTGATAGTGGGCTGGACACATAGCAGGAAGAACCGATGGCCATTGGGGTGGAAAGGTTCTTGAATGGCGATCACGCACCGGACGACGCTCCGTGGGTAGGCCCCTCACAAGGTGACCGACGATCTGTTGAAGGTCGCAGTGTGCCGCTGGATGCAGGCAGCGCAAGATCGAGCGTCGTGGACATCCTTGGAGGAGGCCTATACCCAAGCAGTGGGTGTCGAGCGGCTGATATGATGATGATGACGAATATGATGCTAATCGGTTGATCGGATTATAAAGGTTTCAAGCATTATAAGCTTTCTAAATAAACAATCATCAAACAAAACCTTAGCAAGCAGAAATGTTGCTGTCCTTTGCCTGAGATAATTAAATCATAGTAATAAAGATATTTGCGACCCTCAGCCACCAGTAATGCCGAATAAATGAATGCTCAACAAACATTAGTATCGATTTCCCGCGTTAAAAAATGTTCCCTCCTTGGAGCGAGGGCTCGGCCACCATCCTGCAATAATATATTTAAAGGATTAGCCCGTCGCAATATCGCGACCCTCCTCGCCCGCCCGCCGCGCCGCTATTCAAATAATGGAAATTATTTCCACATATGTGCACCTAAATAAATATCATTGTCATTATTGGACACCCCAACACGCCTGTGGAGCTATTTTCACCCGTTTGTTCGCGGTTTCTATGGGAAACACCGTATGCTAATACTTTGCGTTTCACGAAGTGCGCAACCTTATTCACTTGATAGTATCAACTCAGTATCAAGTTGATACTGAGTTTCCGTAATTAACTGAGTAGTGTGCTTTACGATTACGATGTGCACTTGTTTACGTAACAAGGGTTTTAGTAATTTCTTACGTGGCTTTATTGTATCTTTTTAAGAGGAAAATAAAACCACAGCATCTTGAGCATAAAACACGCATTTAGTAGCGAATGTGAATTTGTGAAATTTATGTTTCGAAAAATAAACGATTGTATATGGGGTGGAAACGACCGTTTATGTTCACTTAACCGAGGAAAGAGGGTATTATTTACCGTTTCGGCTGGGTGAACCCGCCACGGTGAGTGAGACAAATACTGGTGGCGGCGCAATATTTATTGCACTCGGTACGTGGATTGCGCAATTTATCGTGGAGATGTCGTCGCTTGGCGGCGATCGATCGCGGTGACGGACGCGCGGCATGCATCACGCGCGCGTTATCTGCGCTCACGGCGACTTATCGACGCCTCGGCCGCGACCCTAAACAACGCATCGATTGTGAGACCGCTCATCTATTGCGGCGATCGCCGCCGCCGGCCCCGCGCCGCCCGCCCAATCGCGCCGCTCGTTTATCTTCATTCCGCGGCCGCAATTAGACGGGTCGTTGCCTGCGGGCGGGGCCACTACGTGGCTCGAATACGCCGCCGCGACGCTCTGTCAACTTTGTAATGAGTAAAGTTAATAGCTACGCAACCCAGGTCGCGTCCCGATTCTGAAACTCGTTAAAACTTGCTAGATTTCGTTATGGTGACACCGCTCGGATGTAATATCTGCTTTTTAGGTTTCTTCTTAATAGAGTACGAGTAGAGCATAAATAATTTAAATTCTGTGTACTGCACGGGACAATGTTACTTTACTGCATTACAAACTTGCAATAAAACTTTTAGTTTCATTCTTTACAATGAAAGTCTTAACGTTTTTTTTAGCACGCTGACTTGAAACCCAAACTCGTAGGAGACCAATAGGTTGGACGTTGGTAATACCAATGGGCATTGTGTATAAACTCCGTTTTTTTGTTGCAGGTGTGGTTTAAAAATCGAAGAGCGAAATGGCGGAAGCGCGAGAGAAACGCCATGAACGCAGCCGCCGCCGCCGCCGCAGACTTCAAGAACGGCTTCAGCACGCAGTTCAACGGTCTGATGCAGCCTTTCCCAGATACAGACGCGCTTTACTCTTCATATCCGTACAACAACTGGGCCACGAAGGTCCCCAGTCCGCTAGGAACGAAGAGTTTTCCATGGCCTGTGAATCCTTTAGGGTCTGTGGTGCCGGCGAGTCACCACCAGGGATCAGTGAACTGCTTTAATACAGCAACATCTATGGGGGGTGTGGGTGGTGGAGGAATGGCAGGCGTTGCGGGTTCTGCCGGCGGAGGAGTGGCGCCTTGTCCGTACACAGCGCCACCGAACCCTTACAGCATGTATCGTGCAGAGCCATGCGCGGCGATGTCGTCGTCGATCGCTCAGTTGCGCTTGAAAGCGAAGCAGCATTCTTCTGGGTTTGGTGGTGGGTACGGATCGGTGTCGCCGGTTTCGCGCGCCGGTTCAGCGCCGCTGTCGGCGTGCCAGTACGCCGGCGGGGTCGGCGTGGCGGACCGCGTGCTCTGAGAGGAGGCGCGCGCCCGCGACGATGCGCGCTCGCCGCTGGCCGCGCGCGCCTCCTAGTCGCCGCCCGCGCGTCCACCCGACGACACTCCCGGCCTATACAGGCATCTATGGGACTGGTTTGACTGAGTGATCGTGCATAAAGACTCCTGTAAAGCTCTCGGCTTATAACTTTCAATAAACATCAAACATCACTTTCATCTTAAAAGTGTAAGTAATCGTAGTTACAAAAATCGATGAAGTTGTCATGGTCGTATGCATTGCGTGATTAGATCAAAGATTTTGCAATAACAGATTGCAATGTTAGCCAACAACCAGTTGCTATCGTGAATAAGGTGTTTTCAGTATTTAAAAAAATCCGTTTTCTATGAAAGTTTCCTACTGGGTATAATATAATTTGAAATTTTATTTTAGACTATTATGTAAATATTCTAATAAGTTATAGTAAAACGAAATATACGGTTCGTATTCTGCTAACCAGATGTAAATACTTAAATATCTAAAAATCTATCATCAAGTACCTTATTTGTGAAAAAGTGACTGTTGAAATTTGACGATAACGACATTATGTTGAAAAGTCGAAACTTAGGAGGTTGTGCGATTATAGGGTGTGTTTCGCGTTCGAGATTATAACTACATATAAAAAATATAAAGGTTCGTTATGAAACTTCGGGCAATAAAAAATTAACGATTCTTTTTAGAGTACGATAATGTAAATATGTAGTTATGTATGTACGTATACCAAAGCGAAGTGTGCAATTTTATAAGCTTACGATGTATTTAAATAGATAAGGTTATTAATTTAAATGTGTAGCCTAATTATTATTAAAATATGAATTACTGTAAATACAAAATTTTAATATGTAAACTTTTTAGAATTGGCGCGGTTGTTTTAATTCTAACCGTTTATATAAAATGTAATTTAATTTCCTGTAGACCGCAATTTAGGCATGAATGTTTAAAAAATGCAGAAGTCAAAAGTTTTGTGTAATTTATGGATGAGTAAATGAAATTTATGAACTTTATAATTTTTCGAAGAGAAAATAGAAAATTGTAATAAAACATGCAATATAAAAAATATTGGGTCCTCATTAAGACTATAATATAGCTTGTTCTAGGAAACTAAAAATGGCGGGTACTTACTTTGTTATATCATAAGAGTATAGCATATTTTTATAAAATACTAAATCATTGAAATATCTTTTGTAGAAAAAGTTAACCGCATAGTTTAGCCATTGGAAATTATTTTCATTGGATAAGAAAACATATTTTCTTTCATTAAATTTTTCAGTGATTAAAAGTGTTAATTATTTACTAAAATCAGCCTATTATTTATTGTTTGCTGTTACTAAATGGTGTGTTGAGTAATTTCCTAAAAAGTGTCAAACAGAGGCAATTGTAATTTTTATAGTAATTTAACAATGGCACTTAAAGAAAATCTTATGTAACTTAACATTAAAATAGCCGCCTCCGCATGAGATTAACGCAACGAGGATCTCATAATTTATTTAAATAATTTATTGACACCCGCAAAAGTTGTAAATAAATTGTAACTAACTAGCAGTTAACTATCTTAGATGTACGCTTAGTTACTACACGGTTTAGAATACTTACGTGTGCCTGATTAACAGTGAAGACAGAACCTATTTCACGACGATTTTTTAAATAGTAAACAATAGTTAAATTTAAGAAAATTTTTCTTTCGAGAATATTAGGTAAACCTAAACCTATCATAAATAAATACATATCGCATGTTGTTCTCCAAAAATGGTTAGTATTGCCCTCTAAAGCAGTTGAACTTTGTCACACTTGTTCATGTTTTGTTCTTATTCAATAATTGGTGTGGCAAGGTTCAGCTGCTTATGAAACTTAATGTACTCTTCTACAAACCCGGCAATTTTTCTTTTTTATGACAACCGTTTCCGTCAATCACTCCTTCCGTATTTTTCATACTAAATACTCTTCGATAAGACAACACACTATCTTCCTGCAATGTATTTCGAATTAGTTCTATAAAATAAAATACAAGTGGTTGTATCAAATTAAAAAGAGTGACTTCTTATCCTATACTTTTTAACATAAAAATTACGAGGAATAAGAATAAAAAGCAGTTATTGAGTGAACCGGCAAAAACTATTGTTTTAATCAAAAATTTTTTTAATTAGCTTATTAATTTGTAACTATTATCTTTTGCCTTCGAGCAACGAAAGGCTTCGTTTGTCACGAAGGGAGAAGCCTTAGCGATATTACTCTATTCAAATTATTCTGGCATTTTTTGCGGGGGGGGAAAATGCACACAAGTGCAGTTCCGCATACCCACATACAAAAACTACACTGTAATGACGACACTCACACATAAAAAATAAAACAAAACAGCAAAAATTTGTGTACGGATGAGTCACACATCAAAATATGACACGTTTTTGACATAAAGGGCTGGGCTCAACTGTCGATGCAGCAATATCGATACGGAAAAGGAATAAAGGTTACAAACTCAATCATTTTACGATGGGGTGAATAACAACAAAGAGGTCATTTTTATACGCTCGAGCTTTATACAAAAAGCTCGAGAGTGTAGGTGATTGGGTTGGGACTAATGTGTACCCAGGCAAGTTGGGCTCAGGCTGCTGACACTGAACATCGCTCCATGACAGTACTGCCATCTGCACACCCAACAATTTGAATTTACAACAATCGGTGATCGTTCCCCGTCTTAACGTTGATCACAGTTACATAATTGAATAATTGCTTTTTTACCATCGCCACTCTAAAAAGTGCGTTTAATTCAACCATTCAGTATTCAGCTTGGATAAGAATCGCATAAGTCTTTCCTAACTACAACTCGACCAAATTAAAACGGTGTCATGAACTTAGCTGTCATGCAGCTATCATGCGCCTTAGTCCCTCGAACTAAATTCCCTTTTTATTCACTTGTTGTATAATCTACTATTTCGACATTTATTTCGCGATATCTGTCGCGCTCACATCAGTGCAGAGCAAATCATGCAAAAATCTCGCAAATGAATTTGGCGCAGAATCAGGGCCAGATTGACCAACACTTTATCGACAAACATTATTTAACGGTAACATCACTAAGTTGCCCATCGGCGAGAACTCGGATTTATCTAGCGACAGATCTGAAATTTGTACGGACGAGCCATGGACTAGCAGACCCGATGTCACTGAACAAATCTGACAACTAATCAAGAATAAAATATACGAATTTAATGTTTTAATGTAAACAAATAGCAATAATATGATACAAATTTACTTTCATGTGAAATGTAACACCATCTTTTTGTATACTTGATGTTCGAGACCTCTTTTAACAGCAAAAACCTCATCAAATCGACATTTTAAACAGAGCAGCGTTCACATGCGCGACTGGACTCGGTCTAGAAAGAAATCCGGGCGCAACTGGTTTTACTAATGCGTATGCCCATTTGGGCTTGTACTTCGGCAGAGGGGAACGCTTCGTATGGCTTCTCTTTCTGTAGAAGCCCGTCTTACTCTAAGTCTTTTGCTATCCGAATGTAACATGAAATGCTTAATGTTACATATATGGTGGAAGAAAATTATGTAACAATACCGAAACAGATAATGTTGATTTATCTGAACAACATTCTCCAAAGAACATAAGTCGAAAAACAATTTTTTTCGTCTTTCCATAGTAAGTCGATCAGCTGACCAATACATTTTGTATGAGAGTATGAAATTTTTTTCGTTTTTCAACCTATGTTCCTAGGAAAAAAAAATTCAGTTTACTCACCTGTTTTAACAATGTTAGATAATTTTGCTCCACTGTATATTAATTTCAAATAAATCTTGACAAATCAAAATCTTTTCTCATCAGTTGTTCTCTTTTAAAAATCGTCATGAAACGTGTTCTCAGTTGATGATATAAATGTAAATATTTTCGACTTATCTAAATATAATAATGTGAACGATGTCGAGGTTTTCGTTTTATACATATCAGACAAAATATCCGCAAACTCCAATTGTTTGTTGAATTCTTTTGTATTATAAGGAAATAACAATTGTTTTGTAACTTAAAAACCTCTAGTCATAATAAAAAATGTCACTGATAATTTTGGTGGTTTTATTCCTGTGTTGTTATATAGGTACATATATCTCCCAGACTTCCCAATATACACTCAGAGGCTTAATTAACCGCCCATCCCTTTCACTTGAAAGCTACAAGTACAACCCTTAATTCTCATAAGAACAGATTTTCATAAGGACAGATTCTCCAAGGCCTAAAGGGCCCGTGGACAAGGATAAATTCTTAAAAAACTGAAAAGGGCACTGCTGCACACAATGTGAAATAGTAGCGCTCGGGATTCAAAAGTAGAATCCTGAGCGAAACGAGGGATAAAAAGGACCGAGATAAAAAAAATTTTCACGAGTTGTGTACTCTACTTTTTACCATTGGCTGCGAGAAAACATAATAGCAGTACTTACACCTATAGTACCTATTTATAGTTATCAAATTTTATTATTTAGGTAGGTAATCGGTAATTTAACCGTTAGAAAATAGTGAAACTGTAAGCTTTCAAATGACATAAAACAACCATGCTATGAGGGAAATTACGAGATCAGTCTGACATCAGTCCATTTCATCAGTTTTTGAATTTTTACAGACTGAAGACCGTACCAGACTGATGGAATGGACTGATGCAAGACTGAACATCTAATCTCCCTCTAATATAAAGAAAAGAACCCAAAGATAAGACGCTAAAAAGAACCTAATTAATTTGGGAAGATATTTTTTTAGAAAAGAACCCAAAGATAAGACACTAAAAAGAACTTAAATAAAATTGGCGGGATATTTTTTTTTTATTTAATTGTATAACTATGGCTTTATATATGGAATAGCTCCATACTTTCAGCACGTTTTCTTTTTTTTTGTACATAATTCATACGATGCGCGCTTGTTCCATATTTAAAATATTTTTATTCACTCGGTGAATAAAACAGCGTATTATTCACTGTTATCGTTGAATTAAACGCACTTTTTCGAGTGGCAATGGTAAAAAGAATATTGAACACACTGTTTTGGTTTGATAAAGTGGCCATTTCCAGGAAAAATACATATTCCATACTACTACAGCAATGTATGTGATATTGCTGTGACCCTTATGTTATAATCAGAGAATAGTGCTATCAGAAATAAACACGATCTACAAACTTAAAGCATTAAATAATTTAGTTTTTCATTTATTTCTTAGATAGGACTCTTGCACTTTCTATATTATTATTACGGAAAAGGAATAAAGGTTACAAACTCAATCATTTTACGATGGGGTGAATAACAACAAAGAGGTCATTTTTATACGCTCGAGCTTTATACAAAAAGCTCGAGAGTGTAGGTGATTGGGTTGGGACTAATGTGTACCCAGGCAAGTTGGGCTCAGGCTGCTGACACTGAACATCGCTCCATGACAGTACTGCCATCTGCACACCCAACAATTTGAATTTACAACAATCGGTGATCGTTCCCCGTCTTAACGTTGATCACAGTTACATAATTGAATAATTGCTTTTTTACCATCGCCACTCTAAAAAGTGCGTTTAATTCAACCATTCAGTATTCAGCTTGGATAAGAATCGCATAAGTCTTTCCTAACTACAACTCGACCAAATTAAAACGGTGTCATGAACTTAGCTGTCATGCAGCTATCATGCGCCTTAGTCCCTCGAACTAAATTCCCTTTTTATTCACTTGTTGTATAATCTACTATTTCGACATTTATTTCGCGATATCTGTCGCGCTCACATCAGTGCAGAGCAAATCATGCAAAAATCTCGCAAATGAATTTGGCGCAGAATCAGGGCCAGATTGACCAACACTTTATCGACAAACATTATTTAACGGTAACATCACTAAGTTGCCCATCGGCGAGAACTCGGATTTATCTAGCGACAGATCTGAAATTTGTACGGACGAGCCATGGACTAGCAGACCCGATGTCACTGAACAAATCTGACAACTAATCAAGAATAAAATATACGAATTTAATGTTTTAATGTAAACAAATAGCAATAATATGATACAAATTTACTTTCATGTGAAATGTAACACCATCTTTTTGTATACTTGATGTTCGAGACCTCTTTTAACAGCAAAAACCTCATCAAATCGACATTTTAAACAGAGCAGCGTTCACATGCGCGACTGGACTCGGTCTAGAAAGAAATCCGGGCGCAACTGGTTTTACTAATGCGTATGCCCATTTGGGCTTGTACTTCGGCAGAGGGGAACGCTTCGTATGGCTTCTCTTTCTGTAGAAGCCCGTCTTACTCTAAGTCTTTTGCTATCCGAATGTAACATGAAATGCTTAATGTTACATATATGGTGGAAGAAAATTATGTAACAATACCGAAACAGATAATGTTGATTTATCTGAACAACATTCTCCAAAGAACATAAGTCGAAAAACAATTTTTTTCGTCTTTCCATAGTAAGTCGATCAGCTGACCAATACATTTTGTATGAGAGTATGAAATTTTTTTCGTTTTTCAACCTATGTTCCTAGGAAAAAAAAATTCAGTTTACTCACCTGTTTTAACAATGTTAGATAATTTTGCTCCACTGTATATTAATTTCAAATAAATCTTGACAAATCAAAATCTTTTCTCATCAGTTGTTCTCTTTTAAAAATCGTCATGAAACGTGTTCTCAGTTGATGATATAAATGTAAATATTTTCGACTTATCTAAATATAATAATGTGAACGATGTCGAGGTTTTCGTTTTATACATATCAGACAAAATATCCGCAAACTCCAATTGTTTGTTGAATTCTTTTGTATTATAAGGAAATAACAATTGTTTTGTAACTTAAAAACCTCTAGTCATAATAAAAAATGTCACTGATAATTTTGGTGGTTTTATTCCTGTGTTGTTATATAGGTACATATATCTCCCAGACTTCCCAATATACACTCAGAGGCTTAATTAACCGCCCATCCCTTTCACTTGAAAGCTACAAGTACAACCCTTAATTCTCATAAGAACAGATTTTCATAAGGACAGATTCTCCAAGGCCTAAAGGGCCCGTGGACAAGGATAAATTCTTAAAAAACTGAAAAGGGCACTGCTGCACACAATGTGAAATAGTAGCGCTCGGGATTCAAAAGTAGAATCCTGAGCGAAACGAGGGATAAAAAGGACCGAGATAAAAAAAATTTTCACGAGTTGTGTACTCTACTTTTTACCATTGGCTGCGAGAAAACATAATAGCAGTACTTACACCTATAGTACCTATTTATAGTTATCAAATTTTATTATTTAGGTAGGTAATCGGTAATTTAACCGTTAGAAAATAGTGAAACTGTAAGCTTTCAAATGACATAAAACAACCATGCTATGAGGGAAATTACGAGATCAGTCTGACATCAGTCCATTTCATCAGTTTTTGAATTTTTACAGACTGAAGACCGTACCAGACTGATGGAATGGACTGATGCAAGACTGAACATCTAATCTCCCTCTAATATAAAGAAAAGAACCCAAAGATAAGACGCTAAAAAGAACCTAATTAATTTGGGAAGATATTTTTTTAGAAAAGAACCCAAAGATAAGACACTAAAAAGAACTTAAATAAAATTGGCGGGATATTTTTTTTTTATTTAATTGTATAACTATGGCTTTATATATGGAATAGCTCCATACTTTCAGCACGTTTTCTTTTTTTTTGTACATAATTCATACGATGCGCGCTTGTTCCATATTTAAAATATTTTTATTCACTCGGTGAATAAAACAGCGTATTATTCACTGTTATCGTTGAATTAAACGCACTTTTTCGAGTGGCAATGGTAAAAAGAATATTGAACACACTGTTTTGGTTTGATAAAGTGGCCATTTCCAGGAAAAATACATATTCCATACTACTACAGCAATGTATGTGATATTGCTGTGACCCTTATGTTATAATCAGAGAATAGTGCTATCAGAAATAAACACGATCTACAAACTTAAAGCATTAAATAATTTAGTTTTTCATTTATTTCTTAGATAGGACTCTTGCACTTTCTATATTATCATGCGAAAAGCTGTATAACATTGAATCATGATAAATTACTTATTGATGGAGTAAGGACCCACCTGGAAGCGGCAGACAGCGTGGAATGATTATAGTGGAAGAGTGGAAAGGAAAACGCATACGTAAGTAATCTATCAGTTAATAAATAAATATTGTGAATATTAGCCATCTTTACAAACGTTCGTTAAAGTTTCTATATTTGCGTATATTTTTTAATGATTCAGTAAGATTAATAACATTTACAAAATGTCCGACGCAAATAAATAATTATTGGATACCGGACAATTGCCGTGTCCCCACGTGTCGGTGGTGGTGCATTGCCCTATCTGAAATCTCTCTACCATTTCTTTATTCTTTAAACTTGTCCTATAAAAAAAAATCCTTTCGAAAAAGTTTACCAACCCAATTCAATTATCATGCGTGGTATAGGTCAGGTAGCCATAAACATCGGATTATTGGTGGTATTCAATAAATTTTAGAATTTTTATTTAAATAATTATTCCGTAGCTTTAAATCATGTTACTGCGAATCATTTAAAAAAATAAGAGGCACATTTAAAAGTTATTGTAGTGTCGGCTTTAGCTTACTTTAGTTTACGTTTGATAGACTTCAACCCTTATATGAATGTAATCATTTATACGACATGTTACTGAAGAGTTCACCTACCTACCATGCCATAAACACCTAGAGGTCGTTGAGACATTGAGATATATAGTTATCTAAAAATGTTTACTGTAGCACTAAAACGAAAGTACACACCACACTTCAGAAGCGAACTCTAAACTCAACACGCTCAACACCAAATAATTGACTGAAGGTTTTTTTAAGTATTCTGTGACTCAGTTCCAACGCAATTTGTAAGCAATATTGTCAAGATAAGTCAATCTTGTATTTGTATAAAAAACCCAAAATTTTCGCTGCGCTCAAGAAGACCAACAAAGCGTGGAAAAGAGAAGTTAACATCATACGGACACGGTCTATGAAAAAAAGAGACAAAGGATCAAATGACAATATGCCAACATTTTTTACAATAAGAGCCCCTAGCGTCCCGCCTAGCAAAAGAGCAAATATTTGGTAATCTTGATAAGAATTTTAAATAAGCGTGTTGTGGAGCCATGGTGTCTTTTTCTGTTAATGATTGTGATGTGACAAAAAGAAACAATCCAAGTAATCACACTTTTCACAGCAAAATAAGATATTGCCAAACATTTCTTTAAAACCAAATTTCGCTACATTTATTCGTTTATCGACGAAGAAAACAGTATGGAACATAGTTTATTAATTTCCTTTGCCATAATATATTATGTATGTAAGTCATATTTTACGTATCGCATAATATATAATGTATACATTGGTTTCTCGGATCACCTGTTTATTGACATTGTTGTTCTTCGGCATTCTACTACTATGTTTTAACACGTTTAACCAATCGCTACTCCTAGAGCTCGAAACTTCATACGTAAAAAGAAACCATATAAAACACGAAAACTAACATGATGAATCGAGTACTAAAGTGCATTATAAAACTACGTTTGTAATAATATCTGCTGCGACGCCTCAAAAGAGCCATTGAAAGTTGCAGTATTACGTAATATGCATTAAATTGAAATGGAAATATATTTCGCGTTAGAGTAAAATATCGTTGACGCGACACGGCTAGTGAGATTTCGATCTGCTACGACAGCCGTAGCCGTAGCACCGTAGCAGCTACGCGAATTGCAAATCTCGTAACTATTGTTGTCACCATATTAGTTAAAAAAAATTAATTGCAATGCTGCAAATTTATAAACTACTAGCTTTTGCCCGCGACTTCGTTCGCGTGATTAAGATATTTGTGCATTTATTTTGAAAGTCAAGGATTACCAATATACCTAGGTATTTATCAATAGCCTCATTTCACACATTTAAATTGTCTCATAAAATTTCGTGTACAAACTAGAACACTCTGTAGCAAGCACCCTGTATAACGGGAATTTTCTAAAATCCTTTCTTCTAGCTCACCTACACCATCAAAGGTATCTACCCTCCAAAAATGGTGTCTCTACTTCAACCCCATACAAATTCTCATACAAACTTAAACAACCTGTAGCACCCTGTATAACGAGAATTTTCTAAAATCCTTCTTTAGTGCTCATCTACATCATGAAACAATGAATGAATCAATGAATCAATGAATCAATCAATTCAGAGTTTTATATGTATAGATTATTTAAATATAATGAGAAACAGAATGTGAAATATCAATAGTTCATAAATGTATATCTTCGAAGCAGAAGACACAAAACGTTGTGCAACTAAAGCAACTAAACTCAGTTTATTAGTATTTTAGTATTTTATTTTATACCCAGTGATGGCCAGATAATTAAGGACACCAGTCGATTTTCATACAAACGCCAAGGATTGACGTAGCTGTGATCTGATGATAGCCATCCAGGGAGTGAACGGAGGAGATTCAGATCGCTTTACACACTCAACTGATCTGATCAGCATTCTAAGAGCTAGTGTCCTTAATAATCTGGCCACCACTATATATTTGCATCTACAATTTTATATTTTTATGTTCAATAGGTACAATAATCACAAATTATGTAATGTCGGTGTGTTTTAGATTAACACTATGTTATGGTGTAGATGTGCTGTATTTTTTTTTGAATAACAATTTTTGTTAGATCGTTCAATCACATCTGACAAACAACAACAAAAATTAACAATCGAAACAAAAACGCAGCAATTAAAAGCAAATCTGTTTGCAGCGTTCCAAACGTAAACCTGCAAATCCATTTTGAAACGGGAAATCTGGGGTCAAAACTCTGTTCGGATAAATTGTTCTCAAATGATTCGCGCCAATCGGCGACATTAAGTGGAAAGTATATAATCCGACAAATGATTATCAAGCGGTGTCGGAACACACAGTTTCAGGTGGCCGATCCTGCGCTTTAAGGATTTACCATTGGATTTGCTTTCAATATAAAGGTGTCGGTTAGAGGGCGAGCGGGGAAGCGATGGCGATGCAACGCTGCTGGCGCGATGTTAGTAGGGCCCTAACACATAGACTTAGAAAATTTTTCGCTATGCTCAATATTAAGTTTATGTCACAAACATTACTATAAGTAAATTACAACGATCGTTTGCTGTTCATTGCGTCAGTAATTTGAAACGGGAAAATAAACTACTCACAGACACTTTAATGTATGCGAATTACCGTAGTAAATTACAAATTGTAATGTTTATGAAATAGGCTCCAGTATTAATGTACTAATATCGTAGAAGATATTACACTGCCCAATCGCCTACATCGCGCCCGTTGTGTGTCTTATAATCTTCTTATATTGATTTGGAGCAGTGGTAGGAATACTAGCGATCCTCCGTTTTGAGCCAAAACCCCAAAGATCCTAGGTTCGGGTCCTTGTTGCAGCATAATGATTATTAAGATAAGCATTCGTTCCCGAGTCATTAATGTTTTTATTCTTATTTAAGTATTAAATATATATGTATAGCATGACCACTCGATATCACGATATGATATATATAGCGATTTATCATGTTTAACTGTCAAAAGACAATGGATTTTGACAGTTGAGTATCGATAAAACGCTATATCACGTGATATATATCGGGTTTCGGTGGCCATGCTAGGGGGGCAGGCTGCTATTTAGCCACCACACTGTACAAGCTGTGCTTTAGAAAAGTTTGAGTCTTTATTATGATTGTTGTGATTATTATTGATAGTAAGTACATTAGAACTCCTCACACTCACACCGCTATCGCGTAGCGTCGGTCGCATGACCATCGTGCGCCCGCTGGATGTCTGACCATACCTTTACCATTGGATTTGCTTTCAATATTAGCTGCCGGCGAGCCTGGCGTTCCGCTCGCACCTTTTTTATTATTTTGTCGCATCGTTTTGGCTCTAAATGGAATCATTCCGCCATCTACATTTTTATTTTTCAATTGCTTCCCGATTAGTAGGATTAGCATCGCTCTCCGATTCTTTGCTTCTTTTGGATTCCGCGGAATAAAGCTAAGGTGGGTTAGCCATTACAACCCGAGTCTAATTGGTTAAATAGTGATCACTATCTTTATTAATTGTTGGAGTATTTAAAACAAAGTATGAATTTATTGCGTATAGAAATAGAAATTTTCGTCGAGTTCGGTTTGGTGTCTATTTTAATTATTTGCAAATTGATTCATAGTGGATATTGTGTCTTAAAAGCGGTGCAGTTTTGTGGTACAAGTGTCTACGCAACTGAACAATATGTGGGATAATTCAAATAGGCGCGATCTTGGTTGTGTGAAGCTGAGACTTTTATTGTAGTGGTGGCTACCTCGGCAGAACTTACCGAGTAAACTGTCTTGATATACTTGGTGCCAAATGCTCCAAGCAGCATTGGAATGCGATGCACCCACATCTGAAGTGACCACTGAACTATTTAACACTTGACACTGGCAAAAATTACTTCCAAGAGGAGAGTAGATTGCCAAAACAAAATAAGAAGAAGAAGTATAGGGTCACACATGACATCTGAACTAAAAGTGAATAGGGCCTGAAAGGTATGCCTCGTGAATAAATCTATTAACTTAGCGCCATTAGATATCAATACATCTGTTCTAAGCATCAAACGATTTTCTTTTTTTTTCAGTATATTGACAATCATTATCCTTCGTAATCGTAAAATCAGTGGTAATAAACGGTTCATTTATTATTATTACTCACAAAATAAGTATAAACACATGTGTATTGTATCAATAGTTATAATAATAATAATGATAATAATTTTCACGAATTAAAGTGTTTGCGTCATTTTGCTTACACACTGATAGCCACTATTTATTCAAATTAAAACTTTAACTGCTGTCTTGCCACTTTATTGCCACGCACCTAAAATCTGATTTACGACTGCAACTTTTCCTGATGACAATCAAGCATTGACGTCAAAAGCCGTCTGTAGGGTTGACAAAAACATAATTGTTTGTCACCGCCATCATTTATCAGAGCGAGTCAATGCTGGGTTTTTATTATTCGCTGTGTAATTAGGCAACGTTGTATTTGTTCGTTTCGAATCTGCTTACATAAGTGCGGTGGTCGGCCCCGGCCGCCGTCACCGCTTATCACCTTATCTTTACAGCGGCAAACATTAATCTTTTTTATTTTATCAAGAATCGCTCCGCTCGCTGAGGTCTGGGGCATGTTCATATATGAACATGATATCATATCAACCCTTAGACGCTACAATATTTGTATACACAAACAGAAGACGTCATAAAACGTGCATTATACAAACGTGTTACAGTTACATGTTTTCAACTACAAAGGATATTTGAGCGTGGAATAAAATCGTCATCAAAATACGTATCGATTGTTGATTCGGTATAAGGTTTTTAACTTAGCCAATATTGTCTGGAAGTTGCAAAAGTGAGAGAAGTCACTTTATGTTTACTGAGTAACTTACCAAGTAACTTAAGTGAATAGACTGTAACGTTGATTGTTGGCAATTTGTTTTTGATACCATAGAATTTATGGTTCATTTTTAAATTAAGCGAAAACATGGTGTGGTGCTATCAAGAAACTGTGAAATAGGACCTTAGTCTAGAGCTTTTATGACTATTTAGCGTAAGTAAAGATCTCTATATTATCATGAGATTTCCTTTTATCCAAAACATATTATTCCCGAGGAATAGCAAGAGAAAAACATTCCACGTAGACGAAGTCGCGGGCGGTCGCTAGTGCCTCTATAAGGTAAAGTATTGTTATGTAAGTATGTAATTGTTATGAATATTTATCTTTCGACTCGGATTGTACTACTCCAATTAAGTTTCGTTAGCTTATCATACGTATAAAGCGAAGAGATGAAATAATTAAATTTAATCAGCAACGATACTATGCATCAAATTCTGAACACACGTAATATATTCGGACGCATTCTGCCTCTAAAACCTGCATTTCAGTAGCAATGATGGGCCCCCACACATAAATTAAAGTCCTTCCTAACAGGTACGCATTCGCCATGTCAATAGTTAGCCAAAGAAGAGGGCTAGGTTTTGGGTGGAAAGGATCAAATCGGGATTAGAGGAACGACAACCAATCAAGGGTAACTGGACTGATATACCTACATGAAATAAATAACTTAAAACGCTTCATGCTATAACCGACTTTAAGGTGTGGGTGCAGAGTGGAGTTTGGAGTGGGGGAGGGAGTTTATTGATGTTTTGTTTGGAAGGGAGGGTAGATGGATGAGGCGAGGGGCACGCTGCCTCGCAGACAATCTTACAAGTTAATTGTGTTCCGTGCCTGAAGCGGCCTGACTACAAAATAATATCGTGCTCAGTACATTGCTGAAATGTATTATACGATTCTTGATATATGATATGATTCATTATTATTTATCTAGTAATGAATATTTTCTTCGTACATTGTTGGTTGTTTGTTAAATACGTCTGAAAATCGAAACAAACGCATCAAAAGTTTTTACAATTTTATTATACATTATAATAACAATGTTTAATTATTTTCCGAAAAGGAAAGCTATAAAAACTTTAAGATTTTCTAGCAAAAATCGATTCGATTATTAATAAGCCAAGAAGTTTATTTATTCCAAAGAAAAATCTAAAACATTATCCATCCATCCATTTGCACTAAAATTGTACAATAGAAAATGTTTAGCTTCATCCTACTTATGAATCATTTTTAACAAAAATGTAGCAATCTATTCCAAAGGCAAAATATTTTAGCAATTGACTTGGAAGATTCAATTTAAGAAAGATAATTTCCAACTACATAGTATGCATCCATAGCATAAACGCCAGAAGGCACGGTATATGCAGGGCGGGTGCCTTGGCTGGGCGGGCGGCACCAGTAAATAAATACGCCGCGACGCGACGCAGATTTATTGCAAACAATACTCGACTGATGCAGACATATACCTTTCTGGAGAACGGCGCGTTTAGTTGGAACTGTCTAGCTTTCTTGTATTTTTTATTGGAGAATAGGAAGTAGTGGGCGGTAGATGATAAAATTTGAATAAAAATAAAATAAAAAAAAACTCTACCTACACCTTAGTCAAAATATGTGGCTTGGCCATTTGGATACATGGCAACCTTTCTGATAAACAATAGTTCTTGTAGTAACGAAACGGCCTAGCTACACATTTTGACAAGTTGTAGAGTTTTTGAAGTTAGGGCTTGTAGAGTGAGGGCAAAGAAAATATACACTAAGTGAGGGCGCGTAGAGTTAGAAGCTTGGCTCTACATGAGGTCTTCGCAACATTATACATGTAAATGTTTTTGGTAGGATTTGATTGTTCAAAATTAAAAAAAAAACTTTTCCCCCCAAGATAATACGAGCAGCTTTAATAAGAGACCTAAGATGAAAAACTTATTAGTCAATGCAGAATAGAACCCTATCGACGCGCGACGATCTATCCTATCAGTCATTTCGCCTTCTTAGCCACATGACTACGAAGGTGCTTCTGACTAAAACATAATTATTCACGTAAATTAACAATTATCAAAAATAAAGAGAAATAACCCAAAATAGAACGGAAGTAACATAAATAATTTACCTTTCAAGTAATATCTCTCAAATAGGCTTTGGTATAATAGCTATAAGCCACCATTTATGATAGGTGATATCTAAAGGTTCGAGTGGTGGCAGCTGGATTCGGGGAGGGGGGAAAGGGGGGATGGGAATGAAGATTTACGATCGAGGCATAACGAGCGCTAGATGAGGCGTAAAGAAGCCCAATTCTGGTTATTATACCGATGTATACGTATATACCAACAACTATATACAGTTGTATACCTACATTAATTTGATGCTTTATGCTGCTGAAATTTTGGCTTATGAAAATTATGAAACGAAATGCGCTTTATAAGACGGATTAAAAGTCAAAGGTTGAATTAATACTGTTTCCTCAGCAAAGTTTATTGGAGTCTCATAATAAACGTAGGTACTTAACTACCATTGCGTTAAAGGTGATAGGTATTTTATTTTTATTTTTTAGAATAGTAAGCAGATTATATTAGGCATCGATGTTTTTTTGTAAGTACAAACGACTGCTGAGTGTCTTCAAAAACATCATTATCAATTCTAAAGCCTCGAAACTTAAAGTATTTTCTAGAATCTTGTTACAAGTACGTTAGTCTAATAAATTAATACATGAAAATAAGTTCATACTTAAGTACAAAAATAGTAAGAGACTGTTGAATTGGAGACTGAAGGTTTCACATCATACGATAATGATATTCTTCTTTGGAATTCAGCCAGAAAATGCGAATGGTCTTTAGGATAATATTTTGCAACTACAAGAACGGTATAAAGTTGACAGTCTAATGTGTTTCTTTATAATTTAAAATCCTCATGTATTTTTCATTACCAATGTTTATATTTAATGAATAACAAATTTCTTGATAAATATAGCAAAAACGGATTAATAAACGGAAATTACATAAAAAAAACTTTGCTTCAAAGCAATTTCACCTTTTGAAAATGCAAAATATGTTTAATTGGTAATGCAAACGATAAGTCATAAAAGTAATTTTATCTACACCCAATCACCCATGCATTAAATCTTCTTCAAAAAGTTCTGAAACAGTTAGCTTACTGCTAACATTATAACAGCCAGCGCATAGTGTCATAGTAACCATTAAAAGTTGGTCAATAGTATTGGTGTACAAAACCTCATCGGTGGTGGCGAACCAAAATGGCCGCGCGTAGTTATCAGAAGGGTTGCGCGGTAGACGCGCAACTAATTTATGGATTAAGCACATTTGCAAAATGTAATTTGTATTCATTAAGGCTCACGCTACGTGTAATGTTTTTTAACGCCTTTTTGCTATTACGCCGCGGAACCTCACGAACTTTCAGCCGCTATAAATAAAGGTTAGCCTTAAAAATTTATGTTTATACGAGAACTTTCAAGTTGCAAAAGTTTGATACACTACGAAAGTATTGTAGAAGATTAAGCATTATGTGGATACCTACCTAGTTGTTTTATAAAATGAAATTGATAATGTTTAAGTAAATATTCAACTATTGATACTCAACATTTAGTTGCTTATGTTTATAGTTTTCATGAAAACTAATGTTTAAGAACCTTAATGACATGTTTTTAAAAGAAAAAAACAGACTAGTTAGAAAAGTATAAAAAAAATCTTGCAACAGCTTTTTTAATTTCCCGGAATTGGCACTATTTTTTAACTTTATTAAAAATCTGTGATATAATAAAATGTACAAGGTTTTCTGTAAAGCACCAATAACCTCGCAGGTATAGATCACTAACATCATAAACAACGTTTGTTGTACGACATTTCCGAAAAAAGACAAAAAATCGACTTTCTATACTATACAAGCTGATCAAGTTTTGTATGAAAAGACGATTTTTCCATATACCTAGTCAAGTCAACGAGGAACCCGTATAGTTTAACTAGCTTCCGCCCGCGACTTCGTCTGCGTGGAAAACGTGTATGCAAAATATCATGATGATTGGTTGAATAGTTAAGACGTGAAGGCGGAACAAACAAACAAACGGACTTTCGCATTTATAATACTAGTGGACGCCCGCGACTTCGTCTGCGTGGAAAGTTTTTTTGCTATCCCTCGGGAACTATACTTTTTTTCGGGATGAAAGGTACCCTATGTCCTTCTCGGTAGCCCTGACAACGTGTATGCAAAATTTCATGATGTTCAGTAGTTAGGACGTGAAGGCGTAATAAACAAACAAACAAACAAACAAACGGACTTTCGCATTTATAATATTAGTAAGGACTAGGTCCGACTATCCGTCTGTTTGTCCATCCGCGGCTTATGTCAGACAGAGGCCCTTATTACTAGAATGCTGTAATTTGGCATGAATTGTATATTAATTACGCAGAAAAAGTTGTAGAATAAAATCTTGAAAATATTTTTTGTGTACAGGCACCTCCCCTAGATGTTACCTAAGTGGGGATAAAAAAAAATCTCGTCAATGTCATCAGTGGAGTGGGTGTGTGCCTTTGGATAGGTCATTTGGAAATACTGTTTTATCTATTTCATAAGGAACCATTATTGTAATAACCCAAGTTCATGTAATGCCTGTTATGTGCCAAAATAAAAAATAATCAAGTGTCGTCGTCGTCGGAACCCTATACTGCGCGTGGCCCGACAACCACTTGGCCGGTTTTTGTCTTTTTCCGAAAGTCATAGATAGAACAAACGTTATTGTTTATAATTTTAGGAATCCACTCCTGCGAAGTTGTTTGTGTTTTACAAATAGCCGTGGTATACAGAAACACTAAATTTCTGATTAGAAACAATTACTTAGAAACCAATTATTTCTGTTGTTATGTTTTGAAAGAAACACTTCGAGCTAGGACTCAGCAGGCTCGAAGTAAAAAAAATAACCAATTTTCATTTTGGTATTTTGTCAAAAAAATAATACAACGGGAAAATCGGAAACCTCCAATATTTCAAGTCAGCCCAAATAATTGAAACAAAACAAAGAAAAAATCAAATGATTCCATTTCAATAAGGTCGGGAGTCGCTATCGGGCGCGCGTCGCACAACTTTATTGTCCTGTCGTTCAAACACGACAGAACCTAATAGAATTAAATTGGGAGAGGCGCTGCTCCGTTATGTGGAAAATAATAACATGGAGCGGTTGTTATCTGAGGAGTCTTCACGCGCCGTCGGCAGGGGTCTCCACTAATGGAAATCCAGCCAATGATAATCTGTTTTCTACACCATTAATCCTGAACTAAGTCTGAGCACAGTCTGTGGCGGCTCCGGAGTGCGCCTCGAGTTTTATGCCCTCGTTAAGGTCCGCAATTTGTGGAGTCGGGCTGTTAAGAAGCTCGCCCCCATTCGCTCCCAAATCCTAATTCCGACCGTGGACTTTCTTAATCTTACGATATCGAGCTGAAGGTAATTGTTTCAAAATTGTTGGGTGGATAGTGCGCGCCAATCCGGAGTAAATTACGTCGCAGTCGCGTCACACTCTACGTTTTATTGCCCGCGCACTGCTTACGGCTTCTATGGGTAAGCTGAATAATTTTAATGCTCCTATTTAAATCTACATTATTTGCACTTACAGTTCCCGAATGAGATCATTTTATAGAACGTAGCTTTATTTGTAATTGAAGAAGTAAACTTTTATGTCCGTATAAAGTTACAATTACAGTACACTAACAATAATTACATTACACTTCAGATTAATACGAGTATTCTCACTTAGGAAAATTGAACTTCCACTTGTGTATGCTTATAGAATAAATTAATAATATTTTTTAACAAGTATGATAATACTAAATAATATACTAGAAAAAATACGACTCGCACCAGATCAATACTCAGACGGGAATCGAACCCGCGACCTTTGGATATCCGGTCCAATGCTCTGACCGCTGAGCTACCGAGTCACTAGTGACATCGTCGAATTTCTTCTAGTATAACCTACTCTTACGCTGCAAGCCAGCGTTATTTCACCAAGAGGAATTACCTCGACATTCAATTAAAATATCTTTCCAGATATTTAGACAATTGATTAAGATGAAATAGCTATATAATTTTTAAATTTGAGATTTCTGCATTCACAATGCTATTTTTAAACAATACTAAATAATATACTAGAAAAAATACGACTCGCACCAGATCAATACGCAGACGGGAATCGAACCCTCGACCTTTGGATATCCGGTCCAATGCTCTGACCGCTGAGCTACCGAGTCACTAGTGACATCGTCGAATTTCTTCTAGTATATCCTACTCTAACGCTGCAAGCCAGCGTTATTTCACCAATGTGAGGAATTACCTCAACATTCAATTGAAATATCTTTCCAGATATTCACACAATTGATTAAGATGAAATATTTTTATTTATTTAATTTTAATATTTGACAACATCACATACCTACATTGCTCCAATCCCAAAGTAAGTAGCTATAGCACTTGTGTTATGGAAATCAGAAACAACGGTGGTAAGACACACACCCAGACCTGAGACAATATTGAAAAGTTCATTTTCTACATTGACCCAGCCGGGGATTGAACCCGGGACCTCAAGAGATGGTGACGCCTTGAAAACCGGCGTGTGACGATGTCACTACTCGGTAGCTCAGCGGTCAGAGCATTGGACCGGATATCCAAAGGTCGCGGGTTCGATTCCCGTCTGAGTATTGATCTGGTGCGAGTCGAATTTTTTCTAGTATATTATTTAGTATTGTTGAAAAATAGCATTGTGAATGCAGAAATCTCAAATTAAAAAAAAAGTATGATAAGTTAGACATGGGATTTTTAAGGAGTTCTCTCTCAAACGTTTAATAACGTCAATTATTTTTCTTATTTATCACTTTTCCATCCATTGACGTCAAAATCGAATAATTTTACTGTAACACATCATTAGAATTAATCTAATATTTATTTAGGGAAACGTTTTGAGATAAGTAATGATGAAAGTGCCGCGTCGCCGTCAAAAGACGTAGTTTGTTACGATCTTGATAAGTCATTTTTTTAAACGTTTACGTGTTCAAACAAACTCTATAGTAGTCTGAATTTATATATTTACTAATTAGAAAAGGCGTACTAACTAAATACGTACAAGTATTTTACACTAGCTTTTAAATTTTCAGAAATATTATATGAATCTAACTTATGAATTTAACAGCATTTCCAAAAAAAGTTCTGAGCAGAAAAATTCAAGAAAGCAAACAGTTAGGGTAGGTACCTAATGAGTATTGAAAAAAAAAGCGTAATACCTACCATACCAAAATGCACTTCTCTTATTTATTTTATGCAGTCGTGTAAGTCGTGTTATAACCAATTCAGACGAATTCAGTTCCATATTCGGTCTAAACACTAAAATGGCACAGATTTTACAAATTATTAACTGAAAAATATTTTTGTCGAATGTGACCTTGTTTGATGCCCGATTATTGTATTTCAATGTGTAGACAATTCGCATCCTTACTATTTTGATTACTATTTTATTAATCTTTTTTATTTTATTAATAACTAGCTGATGCTGACGCGACTTCGTACGCGTGGACTTTATGACTTCGGCGTATGCATATAAATGAACTAAAGTAGTTACATAAGAAAATACTTGTAGCAGTGTTATGGTTATGCATCGGGTGTTCCAGATCTTCGATTTTTATACCTTAACAAATAATGCTCATCAGGCTGAACAACTTTTGCAAAGATGTAATTTTTATATTTTGTATAGTTTTGCTGGATCATTATGGTTCTGCATCGGGTGTTCCAGATCTTCGATTTTCATACCTCAACAAAAATACTCATCAAGCTAAACAGCTTTTGCAAAGATGTCATTTTAATATTTTGTATAGTTTATCTGGACTCTGGACCATTACAGTTCTACATCAGGTGTTCCAGATCTTCGATTTTTGTACCTCGACAAAAAATGCTCATCGGGGTGAACAACTTTTGCAAAGGTGTCATTTTTATATTTTGTATAGTTTAGCTGGATCATTATGGTTCTGCATCGGGAGTTCCAGATCTCCAATTTTTATACTTCAACAAAAATGCTCAACAGGGTGAACAACTTTTGCTAAGGTGTCATTTTTATATTCCTCATAGTTAAGTTGGACCACTTTGGTTCTGCATCAGGTGTTCCATTTTCTAAAATCAATTATACCCTAAGTTATTCATAGGCTTAACAGCTATATAACAAAAAAAGTTTCATTCGAATCCGTTGAGTATTTCCGGAGATTAGCATGTTCAAACAGACAAACAAACAGACAAACAGACACACTTTTTTTTTTCAAATTCTTACTCTATTAGTATGTCTCCATCGCCCCAGATATTTTTTTTGAAATATATGTAATGTACAGACACACTTTTTCTACTGTTTTATTATATGTAAGGATTTTTTATGAATGCAAAAGTCAGTTTGTTTGTTACGGCTTCACGTCTTATTGTCAGGGGTGCAGAAAAGGATATAGAATACATTTCATTCCAAAAAAAAGAACTGTTCCCGAGGGATAGACAAAATACTTTCCACGCAGACGAAGTCGCGAGCGGTCGCTAGTTCTCAGACAAAGTAAACTACAGTACCTGATTTCTGCGTAGCTCGTGACTGTCGTAGCACAGAATATTGGCTGTCGCAGTTCATAATATATGAAATGCAAAGTTTCACCACTCTTTTGTAGTCGTTTCATATGGCTTGATCTAATCTAGCGAAAAGTGGTGTCGGAGTCACCGCCCGAGGAGCATAATAAAAACGAAAGTAATCATGCAAATTGGCATAGCGGGAGAAAAGTTGAATTAAAAAGCGGGTTTTACCCCCCTTTGGGGAGGGGCAATGTGTCTTAATGACCACAATGGATGAGCGCCGTAATCCGTCCTCAAGCTCCGCGCAACCTTTTGCCGGGCACTTTCTATTGTTTTAAATATTTGTTCAACTTAGTACTTGTTTTTTATAATGATTTTAAATTAACAAAGTTCTATTATACTTGAAATCCATCGATTATTATTTAACTCTACCTTTATTGTTCTGGATATAACTAATTTACGACAAATTATAGAGCTTCTCCTTTGAAATAAGGAACAAATTAAGGCCAAAAACACAATTCTCAATCGTGTGCGTGTGAATAAGTTTTACCTAATTTTACGCATGTTATTATTTAGTAACGTAAGACTGTAAAAGCCCCCCGAAACCTTTGTTTTCAATATGACTTTAACAGCAACCAATAAAAGGAGTGTAATCAAAGCTTATGTTCACAGGGCAACAGGCGACATGGAGACGACATGCGATAAAAGTCAGGTCAGCTATAACTTGCGTGACGCAACGGCGCGGCGCGACATCATCAAATCAACATTTGCAGATTCACGAAGCTTTCCCGGGGAGATTTAGAGGTGGAAGGAAAATAAAAAAGTTCGTAGAGGAATCCCGCTTGATCCCTGTTGCCTTTATGGTAATGCCGGGATGCGTGTATTCGACTATTCAATTTATATTTTTTTCCCTCCGCCTTATTTCTTTTCTCTTCGAAATTATCTATCCTTCGAATTTCGTTTCGCACTGTATTGTATACGAGATTCGATGTTTGCGAATAAGGTACGACTTTCGTCGAAAATATCGTGGATAACCGCGGTGGATTGGCTTTGTTCCCGACTTCAAAGAAGTTTTCCGTTGGAAATATTATGTGTATGGAACCGGTTGGCGGATAGAAGTTTCCTCCAATATTGCACTTGTTTGGTTTGTCTCAGAGTCCTGATTGAAGGCTTTCGATGTTTGTTGCATAATATTGTTTACTACATCACAATTGACACTTCTTTTCATGAGAATAGAATACCGTAGAATGAAGATCATATTTTTTATGTACAATAAACGAAGTGGTACCTACCTAGGTAATATGCTAAATGTAAACTGCGGAATCTATAAACTTAAAAAAATAAAGTAAAATCTGAAAGCAAAGATTTCTTAATGATCAATCTTTAAATGGCTACAACAAAATTACCTTCTGTACATATTTTAATTTTAAAATATTAATACTTTTTTCAATAAATCTGCAAAGCTTGATTATTTTTAACACTTTTATCTTGTAGGTAATCTACGTTTTTAGTGCTGTCGGTCTCCAAACTTTCACATTTACCTAAGCAAGTATAACTTTCTACCTAATTCTGTAAATTTTTAAAACGCTACGTAGTCGGACGTTATTTTTGTTGCCAGCATACCTTAAGTAACACTGACGTCCATTATACAAGTACGCTGGACAGGCTATTGTCATGAAATGACAGCAATTTTTTGTGCCGATTTGAAAATCGTTATATTGGCGCTGAGAGCACTAGATTCTACTATAGCAGTAGTGTGTGTAATTGGAACTAATTAATTCCAAGTACACTCACTACTGCCATAGTATAGAATCTACTGCTCTCAGCGCCAATATAACGATTTTCAAATCGGAACAAACGATTGGTGACGTTCGCCTGTCCAGCGTACTTGAATAATGGACGTCAGTGTTAAGAGGATACCTCGTGGATTTTCATGGTTTTCAATTTAGATTTAGTCCTATTGATCCTACTACTATTGTTCTAATTTTGGAATATGTTAAAATAGACTAATAACTAAATTTTTTGATCAAGCTCAAAACATGAATGGAAACAATTTTCTCGATAGAAAAAAAATCCAAAGTTGATGCCTCTCATATCATTTTTGCAGTACTGTAAGCAAACGGACTCATAGTTTGAACTGAAATTAGGTTAATAAGATAAGTAATAAATATTTCCAACTTTTGATAAAACCAATTTTTTCAAAAATAATTAAGTTTTTTAATAAATCAACTATTTTCATAATGTCGCTTACGTTATTTTATTTCGGAATGCGTGCGCTATTCCATCGTTTCTCTATTCTTCTTCTTGAAACTTTCGATGAAACCTCACAGGCATTTGGCGCGAAAATCAAACTTTACGATTGAAGGCAGAATGTCACTATGGGATACGAGGAGTGAGTGGGCGGAGCCTGTAAAAAAATTTTTTCACGAGGCGTCGTCTTAAGTAAACACATTCTGCAGGTCTCCCACATGTTAATACCCACTAAGTTGTTATTATTAAAGTAGAAGGCAATCTGTACAGCGTTTTAATGTATTATGTAGAATTATAAAGGCGCAGAGGCCCGTACCTACTCTCTTATGATTTATTCATGAGCAGAACAATTTGAACACGCCTGCTCGTGGGGCGTTTTAGTATAAACGTCAAGTGTTTTATTAAGTAATTTGTTTTCATAAAGATTTATTTATAATTAATTAAGAACGGACCATATATAGCTTCTACTCTACAAAAACAGTTATAACAGCTCCTTGCGGAATATTATATTTTACATTTAATAAAGACAAAAAATGTGGAAAGTGTTAAATATACAATTCCGTTTAACTAAAAGAAACAGGGACCCAATCACGTTAATTCTGAACGATAAAACAAATACGTTTTGTCATTTAGACAGATTTTTAGGTAAATATAAATAAATATACATTCGTTTAGCTGAATTATCATTTAAATCGTCCAAGATTGGCGTTCTAGACTTCTGAAGCATAGCTTTCGACAATTTTAACATAACTAAAGCCAATATTTTCTGTAAACGAGACTGAAACGGTAGCGATTTAGTTTTTTATAGTTGAAAACTAGCACAATAGGGCACCGGTACGTTTTTCAGTTGATATGATTTGACTATGCCAGCTGAGTGTTCTGTAAGCTTGAGTGATGCTAGCGATCTGTCTCTTGGAGTGGGACTGTTCGAACTAGGCTGAATTTCAAGCTGAAACACGAAAATAGTACGTTATATCTCTAAAATGTTTATTTTCTAACTCCCTACCTTTTGATTTTGCTATAAGCAATAAACAATATTAATCACGTGAAGCGAGCATAAGCAAATCACAAACATTAACGTTTTCAACACACTTGCTCGTAAAGTGAGCCCTAATACATCGCTTTTAGGGCCATAAACCGAGCTATAACAAACGCGTGCAATAATATATAAAACACTAGTTGGTTATAGATTTATCCCTACAAAGTTAAATAGGTACCTTACTTCAAGTTCTTTGCGAGTAAACAGAGCATTCCCAATTTAACCGGGTAATACAGTTATTTTTTTAGTAACAACAAAGAGGTTTTATGCCCCTGAAAATTTATATTCATTTTTGGAATAAATAAATGTGTAAGTCCTTAATTAAGTCAAACAAATATTTATTATTATCAAATTATTCATAATTTACAATATTTTGTCATAAAATATTAAAATATTTGCATTTTATCACTTAAAATTATAATTTTCAAGAGGCTGTATGTTCACTTACCCCTTTGTGCGCAAAATATTCTTGCATTGGGCAAGTGAAAAAAACAAAAAAAAACCTGCGCGCCTTTTCCCATCTTGGTTATCATATTTTGTTTTTGTCATATTTGTTGCTGTGTGGTAAATTACTTTGTTTTTTCCTCGCAAATGTGTTGAAAAACGTCGTATAAGACTCGTGAGCTCTTATTTATTGCACACTCGGCTGAGTTACGCCCTCGCCTGCGGCTCGGGCTGCAACCCACAGCCTTGTGTGCAATGAGCAACCTAAGCTAACTTGTATCATAATGTACTATTACACCACATGTAACGAAGTCGCGAGCAATAATTAGTAAACTATTAAAGTTTACTAACTATTGCTCGCGACTTCGTCCGCGTGGCGCGCGCGCATATCCCCTAAAAGAAGCTATTACAACAAATATTTATTAATTAAGTGCCTAATAGATTCATGGTTTTATCTTGGATAATGACCAACTTCCACAAAAACTTTCATTCCCTATTCCAATCCTTTAAACCTTTTTATTTGTGACAAAATGTGGCCTGTGTCCTTTTACAAACTCTACTCTATATCTTAATCAAATTTCATCAGAATCGGTTCAGTAGTTTAGGCGTGAAAGCATAACGTAACGTAAGCGTAGACAGAGCTACTTTCGCACTTATAATATAAAAAAGTATGGATATTATGGATTTATCACTTATTTCTAAACTTTTCTTATACGAAAATGAAATTTTCCATTTTCCATGTTAGTGAACGGTACCTCCGACAATAAATTGATATCTTTGTAGATAATTTATACTAAATGCTCTGAATAATGCACCACTAATGAATCACGGGACCCTCGATTAACTTCGGTGTGTCGCGAGAATAATATAGTACATTGTTCACCGAGAGGAGAAAGAGACATCGCACTTTCTCTCGAGTGATTTGTCAATGTTCACTATGACACTGGCCGTGCAACCTCCATTGGGGGTATAAGCTTCTTGCTTCGCTTCTAGACGATCAAAATTTGATTGACGCATAGTCTTACCCAAAATTAAAAAAGAAAAAACCACTTATAAAATGGATTTTCATACACTTTTCTCTCCCGCTCAGATGCGTTTTCTCCCCGCAAATTTGTTCGATATGCAATGACGTACTTTCTACCGTAAATTTGATAAAGTATCAAAGTACTTTCCGAGCAGATGTAGTATAAAAGCTTTTTTTTTTATTTATAACGTTTTAAGTGAGTTAATAAATCTATGAAGTGGATAAAGTTTTACCTAAAGAGTTTGGAACGAAAAACAGTGACGAATTTTTGATCAAAAAATTACTTCATGCATGCGGTATATCTATCTAGACGTAAGAGAATTTTACTCAAACAATGTTTAAATACTACCTGTCCTTACTAATTATTATAAATGCGAAAGTCTGTTTGTTTGTATATTATGCCTTCACGTCTTAACTACTCAACCGATCATCATGAAATTTTGCATACACGTTGTCAAAGGTACAGAAAAAGACATAGGATATCTTTTATCCAGAAAAAAGTATTGTTCCCTCGGGATATCAAAAAACTTTCCACGCAGACGAAGTCGCGGGCGGCGTTATTATCAATACAAAATGGAGACGGAGGTCAAAGACTAACAACAATTAATAAGTGAATAATGAATAATCAGTTTCCAAATAACAAAGCCAACAAAGATTTAACTTCAGCTTAACAAATCCTTATTTTGTGTTGAAACTAAATAAAACACACTGAAAATCCCGTGAAGAACGTTCTTATTTCAAATTCGAAAGAACGTAAACGGACGAAATTGTTAAATTAAAGTTATCCACAATAAATTGAGACAACCGCCCGCCACTGACTCGAGGCGAACGGCCCAAGAACCTTTTAAACATATCGAGTGCTTCAGTGCAACGATACAGCGGGTTGTTTACAGAGGGGAGGGCGGGCGGGCGGCAGGGCTGTCTGTCGGTCTGAGGTAACTTGTATTTGTAGTGTATGTATAATTATAATAATAGCTTTATTACACACGACGAAAACAAACACAGAAAGAAACAAAAATGACAAATAGAAAACATACAAAAGAAATAAGTAGAAGTAGGGAAATGAAATTTAAAAGACAGGTAATGTATGTAGATAGAAAAAGAAAAGAGAGAGAATAATATAATTAATAATAATTGTATTATTCTCTCTCTCTTTTCTCTTAGGTAATAATTACCTACAATTTTACCTTTTGTAGTAATTAACTAAATTGCAATAATTGAGGTACCTACCTACCTATATTACTTAAAACATCTGTCATGGACTTTGAAAAAGGAAACCTATGGAAGTGCAATAAACTGCAATAACAAAGCATTCGTGACGTCAGGTGCGTGCCGTATCCGCCATATTTAGTTCCTGTCACATGTTATAATTTCAACTCTATGCTGTTAACATAAGGTGTATGTACACTAAGCTAAGCCGCCATGTTTTGTTCCGTTTGAATGGAGAACAATGAAGTAGGTATGCACGCTTTTTTCGTAGGTATGCCTGCTCCCCTTACTTCTTCTAAGGTCATAGAAGCCAGAATGGGGAATGTCCGAAAAAAATCAAATTGGCTGAATATTTTTCTATAGGTAGGAATAAGGTCCCTTAGTAATAGAATAAAGTTTCATAATTTTCGGATGCATGAAAATTATGAAACTCTTCTCTCCATTCTGCTGTTACTTTCATACATTTGTGAAGTCGAAGAGACTTTGAATTTAAATTTTTTTTTACGTAACCGAAAATTCTGAAACTTTATTCTATTACTAAGGGACCTTATTCCTACCTATAGAAAAATATTCAGCCAATTTGTTTTTTTTCGGACATTCCCTATTGAATTTCTATTAGTCAGCGACTTGGCAGCTATCTTTTTTTTACACAGGTTGTCGATAAGATAAAAAGCGGTAGGCACCAAATATTGAATATTTAAGCCCGTTTAGTTGAAGTCAAACATAATAGGTACAAAACAAATCATTATTTATTATGAAGCCGTTTATTTGCAGCAACGACACCAAACCTTGTATTGTAACAAGTTAGCTAAGTATTCAGTTTTCGGTCTCTCCTGAAATGACAATAGGAACACTCTTATTTGAAGTTATAACTTCAAACTACCCTATTATGGGTAGGCTTGCCAAACAATTATTTTATCAAAAACTCTGCTCTTAAGGGTGCACCGAGCGTCCACTAGCGCCGCCAATCAAGAAAAAATCATTACAACGAAATAACTATGTTTAACAAAATTCTGAAACATATAAAAACTAGTATTAGTTATAAACTATTTTTGTATGCGTAAAATTCTAAGTTTAAATGCTTTCGTTAAATGCGTTAAAATCTGGATTAACGCCTAAAGTGGCCACTTTAGGCGTTAATCCAGGTTTTAACTACACAAACACATTTAAACCAGGAAAAAAACGCATACAAAAATAGTTTATAACTATTACTAGTTTTTATATGTTTCAGAATTTTGTTAAACATAATTATTTCGTTGTAATGATTTTTTCTTGATTGGCGGCGCTAGTGGACGCTCGGTGCACCCTTAACGAAATTATAGAGGAAGCCCTGTGCTTACATTCTGTAATGTACCTATATAATAGTTAACAATAGGCCTTTATCTTAATTTAATATGCAAAATTAAATTAAGATAAATAAACGAAAAAGATAATATATTATTCTTGGCGTCTAGTAAAGATGCTTAGTTAGGCTTAAGACCACGTAAACTTTTGCCGCCTTTTTTAGAATGTTTAACCTAACTCACGTTTTTTTAGCCTGAAAGAAAAATATATCCCGTCTTCAACATCTTACTGGTAGCCCTACCAAAGTGGGGTTCAAAGGGGGTCCAAGGGGCCAAGATGGCGGCGTTGCCAAGGCAACGGTGCACTCGCTTCCTTAATCGACCGTCGCAGCCTCCCTTGGACTATGTATCGTATTGCATTGCCGACTTTCATGTTTCATGACGTTTTAAGAGGGGATGCGTTTACTGCCACCAATTTTCTTTTTATAGCGAGAGATTTTGGTAGTTAAGACGGTTCTATTTGTTGAATAAGTAGTCAAATTATTTAGATTTTAATGTTTTTTGAAATTTCATCGCTTACACATTTGAAAAAGGTAATGACTGGATTAGCGTAAAGCTATTAAGATAACTAGGTGAAAGTTGACAATGAGAACATTTACATATGGCCGATTGCACTAAACTTAAGAATCGCCTAAGTCTTTTCCTAACTACAGCATGACTAAATTAAAACGGTGTCATAAACTTAGCCGTCATGTAGCTGTCATTTGCTAAGTTAACTTGGTCGCGTTGTAGATAAGAAAAGACTTAGGCGATTCTTAAGTTTAGTGCTTTCACGCGATAGGTTTTAATCAATGTCACGTAATAAATAATAGTACTTACTATGCGAGCCAAATAAGAATAATACTATCAAAATAGCCATATTTGTTTGCTTTTCGCTTCCACTTCAGGGCGTAGAATTACATGTGTGCAAGAAAAGGAACAAAGATCAAAATTGTCGTTTGAAAGTACTATCAACGATTCTTACCTTTAGATAGAAACTCAGTACACAAGTTTTCAGCTGTAATGCTATAAAATCGACTTTCATATAGAACACGCCAATATTCAATATTAAGAATTCAATTTATAAAGGTAACCTCTCGATGTAGGCTATGAATATACTCCTCTCGAGAGTGCCCCGATCAGTTAGTACGTAATCCACTGGCCGGCTGCACCAAGGAGGCAATAAAAAAGAGTTATAGTTGAGAAAAGGAAAGTCCGCGTCTCGACCGCGACCGTTAGTTAAGGATCAAGGGCTCAGCTCTTTGTGGGCGATAATCATAATTTTTACTTACGAGAGCAAGAGCTGGCATTAGCCGCCGGGCCACGACAAATCTTCCTTAACTGCGAGCAACTTCGCGACTTTGCCGTATATTTTGTAGACTACAGGTGCTCGCTACTCGTATTGGTTATGGTTATGTACTCGGTTCGAGATCGAAGCGGAGTGGATGCACTTCGAAATCTACGAGCGTAACCTGTGAGCCAGTTTATGGGAAAAAAACCAGCTCTATAAAACATTCTGAAAATATTGTTAAAATAAGAGCGCTTAATTGCAATAAAAATATACTACTGAAAGAGTTATCTACCCATGGCTGTCATTTCCGAGTGATTATAGTAAATAGGGAATATATGCATTAGTCACCGATTTTGATGAATTTGAGCTTGATCGCTGCAGACACTTATAAAAACATGATGGAACAGGAAAAAAAATAAAAAAAATGTATAATCCTAGTTTTATCACACGATGAAATCAGGGGAAAATAACGATTTTTCTTTTTCATTTTCGGATAAAATACACTTTACAGTCAGATAGAATATCGAATAAGAAACAATATTTTGTATGACACATATGTACTTAAACGCAAAATTTAGGGAGATAATTGAAGATTATTGGCTAACTCCATATTAAACGCGCCGAAACACTCCTGAAACGTGATGTGTGACGTCACCGTTTTGTATGGAGCGTTTTCGGCGGATGCTGCTGCGCGCTAACTTCAAGTAACTATATCACGAGAAAAAAACGCAAGAGAAAAGTTTTAATATTACAGTTAACTTTCTCACGCATTATACTTGTGATTAAGATTTAAAAAAAAATTGATGCATATTCCCTATTATAGTCATTTTATAAAATGTGCACAAATACTTATGAGCTGTAGACCTCGCGTTAAAAAGTAGCTCAAATTGTATGTTTTTCAAAAACAAATAACACATAATATATATTAATTTTTCCAAGCTACATATATAAAATAGTAACAAGCTGATCTAAAGGACTTCCATGAAGCTGTGAGCTAGAGAAATATAATTACCTATGTAAGTATTTACATCATTAATTGCCTAAACAAACATTAGAAACAGTTAAAAGAACAAAAAATGCAGTAGAAGAGCCGTTCGTTTTACAAATAGGGTTTTCCGTGCACGCACACATAAACATTAAGTACAAGCAATCTCAGGCTAAACCAGGTTTAGTCAGTCAGTGTCAGTAGTGTAAGTGCGTAGCATAGCGCTACAAAATAAGTGAAAAAAGACGCAAACGTTTTTGAATATGCTTCTGTTACACAGTGTACACAAGAGATGTTACGAATGTCAAATTTTACACATTCGCGAATGCGAATGCGAATGCGAATATTTAGGTTGCGAATGTGCGAATGCGAATGTTAAGCCATCAAGTATTACAATTGCATTAATAACCATTAATGCACATGTGCAATAAACAACGATATTCCATTATGATCGAAGGCAATAAAGTAAAATAAAAAAATCTCTAAGATCACTTTTCTTTCAAAGCAATAGCAAAAACTGTCTAATTTTCACAAATTACTTTAAAACACTATGAATTATTTGTTTACCAAAAAGAGGAATTACAGTAGACTGGCAACCTAAACAAAACAATCAAGCAACAGAGTAGACCACATCAACAAGCAATCACAATTCACAAACTACCCGCTTGTAATAAACGCTTTCTATTGGTTGAATTAATGAAATTATGCACACATTCGCATTCACATAAAATTCGCATTGATTGATGCGAATGCGAATATCGATGCGAATGTTTAAAACTTAACCATTCGCATATGCGAATGCAAATATTCGTAACATCTCTAGTGTACACTACACATTTAATATTATCTGTGTTAGGTTTTACAAAAGATTATTAAACACCAGCCCCCCTACTCAAATGGCCAACATCCTATTCGTTTGAACGCTACGCTTGCTATTAAAACATTAATAAATAAGCAGTAAACTATAAAATGACGTGCTGTAAGCTTGACAATTCCATACAATACATCAAAGTCTGTGATTTACATAAGTTTGCGACATGTGATTTAATCATCTATTGCTCATATTTAAGCTTTAAAAGTTATTTAGCATTCAAACGAATAGAAAGTTGGCCATTTGAGTAGGGCGGCTGTTTATCTTAGAGATTGTTTAATTGTGATGCTGTCTCTTTCAAACAATATTGTCAAAAAAGTGACAGCATCACATTTAAGCAGTGTCTCAGTTAAGGGTGCCACCTTACCACGCCTGAGCGAAAGTGGCGCCGCGGTGAATTATTATGTAATATTATTAGTAATTCTAATACACAATTTTGATAATGTTTTACGTGGAAATTTTAGGGCCCACAGTCTAGTATTTTTAAACGGTATCGTTACATTCCCTCGTAGTCACTGCTAGAAGTAAATAGCAAAACTGCTAAAAGTGGCCGTTTTTGACACATCTGCTATCTACTTCTACGAATGACTACGAAGGCATGTAGTGATACTTTCTAAAAAAAATACTAGACCATAGGCCCTAAAAACTCCACGTAAAACATTATTTACGTGGAGTTTTAGTGGAGTGGATATGGATGTCGTTATCGAAGTTTTGTGGGATGACGATTGCAAAAATGACATTTATTTTGAAGTCCAACACGGTGAACATGATTTAACCCCTAAAGGGGTGAAAATGGTGTTAAAATATTGTTGGGAAAAATAATATAAAACAGACATTACAACTTTAAACTTCGTAGGAGCACGTCTAAAAATAAATAGGCAAATATATATTTTGTAATTTTGAAAATCAACCCCTAAGGGGGTAAATGTGGTAAGTAAACATAAAAATCGATTTAGATGTCGTTATTGGGGTTTTCTGGGATGACGATTGCAAAAAATACATTTATTTTTAAGTCCAACACGGTGGACATGATTTAACCCCTAAAGGGGTGAAAATGGGGTTCAAATTTTGTATGGAAAAAAATATAAAATAGACATTAGGTACAACTTTAAACTTTGTAGGAGCACGTCTAAAAATAAATAGGCAAACATATATTTTGTGATTTTGAAAATCAACCCCTTAGTAGGTAAAAGGGGTGAGTAAACATAAAAATCGATATGGATGTTGTTCTAGAGGTTTTATGGGATGGTGATTGCCAAAATGAGATTTATTTTGAAGTCCAACGCGGTGGATATGAAACATCATGAACCTGGACCTGGACATGCACATCCAGGGGACGGGAACGGGAACAAGGACGGGGACAGGAACGGGAACGGGGACAGGAACGGGGGCGGGAACGGGAACTGAATTGGAACGGAACGGGAACGGGACGCGAACGGGACGGGAAAGGGACGGGAAATAGATGGGAACGGGATGGGAACGGAAAGGGAACGGATCGGAACGGGAATGGGACGGGAACGGGAATGAAATGGGAACGGGAACGGGGACGGGAACGGAACGGGAATGGGACGGGAACTAGATGGGAACGTAAAGGGAACGGAACGGGAACCGAAAGGGAACGGAATGGGAACGAGACGAGAAAAGGACGAGAACTAGACGGGAGCGGGACGGGAACTAGATGGGAACGGAACAGAAATGGTACGAAAATGGAAAGGGAACGGAACGGGAACGGGACGGGAATGGGAACGGGAACGGAAAGGGAACGGGAACGGAAAGGGAACGGGAACGGAACGGAACGGAACGGGAATGGAACGGGAAGTCTCATACGAGGCCCGCCACACGCGGCAAAGGTCTTGCTTCGCGACGCAGCACGCTTGATGGGGACCCGCCTAATCGCGTAAAAATGGCTGGACGGATCCTGGTTGGTTCAGGTTCCCTGAGGATTTTCTCTAATATCCACGCGGACGAAGTCGCGGGCAGAAGCTAGTCTACCATATTCGGGATTAGGGGTTATTTTGTAATCGTTGTAGAATTCAATTTTATCCTGTTTAATTGTTCCTTATGGATTTTCTCGAATATCCACGCGGACGAATTCTAGTTTAGAAGTGGTAGAAGTTGTAAGCTTTATAATATTCATAATTTGGTTCAGAGATATTAGTATCCCGTTCCCGTTCCGGTGCCGATTCCGGTTCCTGTTTCCGTTCCCGTTCCCGTTCCTGTTCCCGTTTTGATTCCCGTTTTCTTATCATATCCTGATCAGAATTGGGTCCAGAGCTCCCTCTCCCTCCCCTATCCCGCCCCTCTCCCTCTCCCTCTCCATCATTCTTTTCCATACCCCTTCCCGTCCCCGACCTTTTAACAAAAATTTGAGCCCCTATTTCACCTTCTTAGGGGCTGACTATCCACCGTGTTGGACTACAAAATAAATGTCATATTCGCAATCACCATCCCATAAAACCCTAAGAACGACATCCATATCGATTTTTATGTTTACTTACCAATATTACTCCCTAAGAGATGATTTTCAAAATAACAAATTATGTGTCTATTTATTTATAGACGTGCTCCCACGAATTTTAATGTTGTAATTTCGATTTTATATTCTTTTTTCATACAAAATTTGAACCCCATTTTCCCCCCTTTAGGGGTTAAATCTTGTTCACCATGTTAGACTTCAAAATAAATGTCATTTTCGCAATCACCATCCCATAAAATCTTAAGAACCACATCCATATCGATTTTTATGTTTACTTGCCCATTGACCCCCTAAGAGTTTGATTTTAAAAATTACAAAAAAATTGTTTGCCTATATATTTTTAGACATGTTCCTGCTAAGTTTAAAGTTGTAATTTCGATTTGATATTCTTTTTCCGTACAAAATTTGAACACCATTTTCACCCTTTTAGGGGTTAAATCATGTCCACCGTGTTGGAATTCAAAATAAATGTTATTTTCGCAATCGTCAACCCAGAAAACCCCAATAACGACATCCATATCGATTATTAGATTAAGTACCCCATTTCACCCCCATTTCATCCCTCTAAGGGTAGAAATACTAACAATAACAATATACGTTGGGTTAGATTTCCATCCATGTGCCTTAATTATAATTTTAGCGATTTTTACTTCGAAAATGAAGGATTTTCTATACCCAACTTCATCCCCCTTTTCACCCCTTCGGGAGTAGAATTTTCAAAAACGCTGAGACACGTTTATATTAATTTTTAATCGTTAACCTTAATACAAAATTTGAAGATCCTAGCTTCGAAACTGACGGACTTTCATACAAACTTTGAACCCCCATCTTACTCCTTTAGGGGGTGAGTTTTGAAAAATCCTTTCTTAGTGCACCCCTAGACCTTGTAAGGAACCTATGTGCCAAATTTGGAGTCTCTAGACCCAGCGGTTTGGGCTGTGCGTTGATATGTCAGTCACCAATCAGTTTCTTCTTTTATATATTAATATTAATAAAAAGAAGATTGAAAAACTATTTTCATATATGAAAATTTAACGCCTATGCTTTAAATATTTATTAGAAACTTCTTTATTTCTGAATGAAAAAACTAACGCTCTACCTCGTCTATTCCAATGTTTCGGTCAAGGAAGAAAATTGGTATTTCCAGTTTGGCAGCGATGTTTTCCTGAGACGCAATTAGGGGGTTTTCCTCGGTGAGTCCGTAATAAAATTAAGGAGACTGGAGCGCCGGCCGCGGTAAGTCGGAGCCTCCGGTGCGCATAAAACAAATCCGGTGCCGACCGGTGGGCCGGCACATAGAATGCTGTGGAGTCACTTTCGATCTATTGGTTTTATTTTTATTTTAAAGTTACCCGTTTACTTTAAGTTGTAAGTGTAACTACATGTTGTTCTACTACAGACTACATAATAGGTTCTACTTGGTATTGGTAAAAGAAAAGCAAAAAACTTCAAAAGTAAGTACTTACCCATTTATGAAAATGGTTAAATAACAATTCCGTGCAAGTCACAATAACTTTAGCCCTAAACCTCAGTTGTGCTTATACCTACTATGGCCACTAAAGAACAAAACTCAAAAATATTTGCATTTATTAGAGCTAAGTAGGTATATATATAAAATATACCTATAATAAAAAGAATGTAACATAAAATTGTCTCGACTTACTAGGCCACCCTCGTGTGCATGGTAAGTTCTTACATAGATTGAAAAGCAAAGGAATTTCGATAGAATTTATTTAAAAAAAAATGTCGACTCCATAGATTCGGCCACGTGCGCAATGTTCACATATTCTGAATAACACTTCAACGTAGCCCATCGCGGTAACGCACTGGCCGCGTCGCCGTGACATG
Source organism: Agriphila tristella (assembly GCA_928269145.1). Taxonomy (NCBI): domain Eukaryota; kingdom Metazoa; phylum Arthropoda; class Insecta; order Lepidoptera; family Crambidae; genus Agriphila; species Agriphila tristella. The sequence goes on along the minus strand of OV743439.1, from coordinate 7,875,838 downwards.
ACTTGACTACGGCTGCCCTTCAGATCTCATATAAATCTGTAATTGAGGTACGCAATGGAGCTCAGCTATTACAGAACAGAAACCACATTTTTCGCACTTAAAATAAATTTATTTACGCGATTAAGTGGAAAAAACTATTTGTAACGCGCGCGTTACGAACGTGCTACCTACGACGAACGAACAAGTGCTACGGTTTCTAGGATAAGTCTTAAGCTAGGGTTTCCTAGGATAGCGGTGCCGTCATATTACGGCCGTAATATAGCGGCGTTGAATGTTGTCAATGCAAACAATATGGTGACACCGTAACGTCAGAAACCACGCCGTATTGTTTACATAGACAACGTTCCACGTCGCTAAATTACGGCCGTAATATGACGGCACCGTCATCCTAGGAAACCCTAGCTTTAGGCTGCGAACACACCGACAGGTGCCTAGATTGGTGCCTAGATATATCCAGATTACTTGGTGACCGCACTGGTAGGTGAGTAGCTAGGGTATAAGGGTCGCCTTGATCTATAGTCTTTGGTTGTAAGCCTCGCGCCTACGATACATTCTTAAGTAGTCGCCTGGATGAACCGAGGCACCTAGCGCGCAGTGCGGCCGGTTGCGAACAATGAGGGCTTTTCAAAATGACAAAAAGCTGTAGGCTCGATAGATAGCGATGGCGTTGAAAAAAATAGGGGATTCAAAGTGTTTTTTTTTTCGAAGAGTACTCCGGTAGGCAGGCAGATGTAACTGACCTCCTTGTATAATAGAGGTCAGTGCAGTGCATGCTTACTGGCCGGTTGGTTGGCCGTTTATTTTTAAAAGCCAATTTTGACTTCCCTCTTACCATCAACGCCATCTAGTGAGGCAAATAGTTACTTTTCTTTTTTTTAAATGTCAATTTGAAAACCCCTCATTGTCAACGTTCGTTTTACTTGGTTACATATCTAGGCTTTAGGCACTAATCTAGGCACCTGTCGGTGCGTTAGTGGCCTTATGGCCGGTATACATTTTGATAAGTAAAGTGCTTAGTGTTTAGTGTGTAGTGATTAGTAGGTGATGTCCCATACTGTTTAGCATACGCTGTTTAGTACAGGCTTTCTTGATATAAACTAAACACTTAACAGTCCTGTCCAGACGTGCTTAGTGCGTGTTTAGCTGCAAGTGAGGGGTGAAGGCGGGACGTGCGGGACGCGCGGGAGGAGCTACTCGCAGAAAAAATAGAACGCGCTTCTAAACACTGTACTTCGCTCGCACTAAACACTTAACACTAAACAGAGACTGTCCGAACGTGTTTTTTGCTAAACACTAAACGAGCCACTCGCACTAAACACTAATCAAAATGTATACCGGCCATTAGTGCAACTTTATGCACTATGGGCATAAGTTGTCGCCACGTAGGTAACTTACATGGATAGACTTAGAAAATTTTTCACATATTAAGTTTATGCTTACGTGATCAAAACTTACAAGTGAAGGGTACAAGGGAAAAACATGTTATGTCACATTTTTATGTTTTTACCATTGAAAATGGTTATCAGATACAAAGCGCCTGAGACGTATTTTTGGCCATATCTCCAAGGATTTTGAAAGGATCGAGATGGAAATAGTACCAAAAGTTGAGGAATTTATCGAGACACCTGTGAACGTTTAAATTTTGAAAATCTACTGGAAACTTTTTTTGAAATTTTGCAAAACACCTAAAATTCCGGGTTTTTTGGCGGGTGTTTGTTTACTAAATTGTAAATATTTCGGAAAAAAAACCGACTTAAGAAAAAATGAAAAAAGGGTCCTAGGGTATTAGTTTAGCTACCAAATGGCAAAATAATTTTGAAAATCGGTTAATAATTGTGACCTGTAGGTGGTCCCTTTAGATTTGGTATTGTAGAAAAACGTCTGTTTCTGTACATAAAAAGTGATGTAGCTTCCATGATTATTGACCGATCGTCATAGTAAGAGTGGTAAAAGATGCAGAAGCAGACGGAAAGTGCATTCGTTGGAATTTTGAAAATCTGTTAATAATATTTCGGCTGCGTCGAGGCAGTCAGCGGGCGCTTTTGTGACACGAGGCGGAGCCGAGTGTCACAATCGTGAAGATAAATAGGTACTACCGAGGTAACTTTAAAAATATAATATGACTTTGCATTTGATTTGATTTTGGTTTTTCGTAAATTTTGGTGTTCATTTTCAATGCTCCGATTCTTCGAGCAACAAAGGCTTCGTTTTTCTGTAGAAGCCCGTCTTACTCTAAGCTCCGATTCTTGCGGGGACTGTAAAATCTGTGAATTTTTTAACTGGCAATGCCATTGTGAAGTATACATTTGGTAGAACGAAACGCCAAAATGCAGTAACATGCATAGTCACAGAGTAATATTCATAGTAAAATATTGATACAGAGCAAGTGCAGTACCTTTTTTCAAGGATCAAAAGATTTGTGACATTGCATGGTTTTCCCCTGTGCCCTTCAAGTGTAATTGTGGCCTTAGGTATAAAATATAAAAGCTCCACTAGAGTCTAGAACTCTATAGATAGGGGGCTGCATATTAGGTAGGTAGCCACTTATAAACTACCTAGACTAGATACATTCCAATCTTATTCTAATCAAACTTATTTTCAAAATACTATCTGTAGGTTAGAGATGAGATTAAGAGCTAAAAGAAACCATATGATAGGAGTTTTACGAAACATGGAAAAACTTTTGAGAGCGAACAAATCGCGCAGGATTTACCAAGAAGTTAAAACTGCTAAAAAGGCGTACCAACCGGTCACACAACTTCTGGAAGACGATAAAGGGAACCTTGTCTCAGACCCTGAACAACAGAAATCGATGTGGCGCCAATATTTTCAGCAACTTCTCAACTGCCCCCTGATTAACAACCAAGCAATCTCTGATCCGATTACTAACCAGGACCAAGACCACCACGAGGAACCAATTACTTTTGAAGAAGTGCACAAAGCTATGCTAAAGCTTAAGAACCGCAAGTCCCCAGGAATCGACAACATAACAGGAGAGATGTGGAAGTATGGGGGGAGCATTGCAGTCCCAATTGTATGCAATCATACGCAGAATCTGGGAAGAGGAACACCAGCCTATGCAGTTTGACTTATTTTTTAAAACAAAGAAGTTTTCCTTTCAATATAATCTAATTTTATCTTTTTCAACTTGCCTTTGAGTTTCATAACTAGCAATATGATTTTCGCCACAAAGTTCGTCGCTCTAGTGTCATTCGCTCCCCCAAAGAGAATGTAAAATCACTACGTATTATTACCCGCTCCCCAGTACCTTCTACTCCCATTTTTAGGGTACTTTCCCACCAACTACCGTCTTTGCTTTGCACCGCGTAGGAATCAGTTCATCACAGAATACATAATCATCGTCATTTGTTTTGTTTTGTGCTCAATGAATAAATAAGCCAGTAGCACAGAATAAATAATAGTATATTGCTGACCACGGCAGCTGCAAAGGTGCCGAAACGTCGGAAAAATCAAAAATCAAACCAAATACCAACTAATTACCAAAGTACTTTCAATAAAACCGCGCTAGTATCCGTTAAAAAGTCTTTTATTTCATGTCTAGTGAGCGCGTAAGCTTGAGAAGTGAATAATAGTATATTATTAAGTTGATGGAATAAGCCCCAGATTACCCGAGATTGCCTGTGTATGAATGTACGAAATAAGTAAGTGTAAGTACCTACGAAATATATTCTGTGCAGTGCGTTAACGGAAACCACGGTTTGTTCCGCAAGCGGCTCTTCTGATATTACTGAATTACCTACTTCTTCTTCTGATATTACATATTACTGAATTTACTGAATTTGAAAATTATTATAGTTTATTGAAATAAATTTGTAGGTACTAGCAAATGCTACCATCTATCGTCGAATAGAATACTTATTAAAGTAGGTTTTTTACTGCCATCTGTTGCCGAGAAGCAGAACACTAAAAATTTGTTTGCTATCTACTTCTACAAATGACTTAATTATACCTTCTAAAAATATTAGACTATGGACCCTGAAACTTCCACGTAAAGTTTTATTACAAATCCTTTTCTATTAACAACTTATTAAATAAAAACCTTCGAGGGCGCCACTTTCAAAGCGCTCTACCATTATGTATTCTGTGGCTCTCATAGATGTAGCAAATCCCTTCGTTGGTGGCTCTTCTCTACAGGATTGGTAGGTTGGGGTTTTTTTTTGCATTTTTGGGGTAAAAATAACGGTCTTGGCGAAATTTTGGGGAAATGAAATCTTTGATTAGCGTATAGTTGGCAGACTCACCATGGAATTAGAAGGTTTTGACTAGGTCAAAAAATTGTTAATAAATAGTGATAAATAGTGAACTATAGCATATAAATAGTGATACTATGATTCAAAAGATATTTGAGTATCTTGGTGAGGCTGCAAACTTGACGTCAAGTTGGCAGACACCTTAAGAAATACAGTTCGTATCATTATGATTTATATGCCAAAAAATTGTTAGAAAATAGTGAATCGTATACGCAAAATTTCAATAACATTGCTTCAATACAAGCCGAGATATTACGGTCTCTAAGTGGACTGCTAACTTGACGTTTCAGGCGATAGCGATTCCAGAGAAACGGGTACAAGTTTTAAACAAATAAATATATCAAAAAATTGTTAGTGAAATTGTGATTCCTACGATATAAATAAAACAAGAATTCTTCATTGCTATTTTCTAAAAATCTAATGTTAACTTTTACATATAATACTCTGAATAGGCAGTCGATCAATATTGAACTTTGCTCCACAGTAATAAGGTTCAAACTTTATTGCAATCGTGAGGTGAGTACTATCAAGCAAAAAAGTGAGATTTATATTTTTAGCCATGCCCTCCAATTATTATTACACTTGTTTTATTAATTAAGTGTTGGTATCAAACAATAACGATATTTATTAATAACAATCATAGCAATAGCGCCATCTCTCGGAAAAGATTGTCAATTTCTCAGTTATAATTTAACGTTAGGTACCTATTTATGTATTAGGGAGAATAAAGATATTATTATTATTATTTGGTGAGATTTATAGTAAAATAAGTATCAGTTGGTATGTGAGTAGGTAGGAAGTAATATAAGTAGAAAATATTAATAGTTTCTCCTGAATTATTAATATTGAATTAAGAGTAAGGTATTGACCACAGCAACAGCCTACTAGTCTTTATACAGTCGATCATCGCCTTTATTGTTGGCGCAAAAGCCACCGTTCGTAAAAATAGACAGTTGACGCAACGACTAAAAGTGTAAGGGTTGGCACGCTATGATTTGCCTTTTTGAATTTCAAAAATAATTAAGTAAAATAATACCTAATACATAAATAGGCACCTAACGTTAAATTATAACTGAGAAATTGACAATCTTTTCCGAGAGATGGCGCTATTGTTATGAATATTATTGTTATTAATGAATATCGTTATTGTCTGATACCAACATTTAATTAATAAAACAAGTGTAATAATAATTAGAAGATATGGCTAAAAATATAAATCTCACTTTTTTGCTTGATAGTACTCACCTCATGATTGCAATGAAGTTTGAACCTTATTACTGTGGAGCAAAGTTCAATATTGATCGACAGCCTATTCAGAGTATTATATGTAAAAGTTAACATTCGATTTTTAAAAAATAGCAATCAAGAATTCTTGTTTTATTTATATCGTAGGAATCACAATTTCACTAACAATTTTTTGATATATTTATTTGTTTAAAACTTGTACCCGTTTCTCTGGAATCGCTATCGCCTGAAACGTCAAGTTAGCAGTCCACTTATACTCCAGCCAACTCGTGGAAAGAATGTTTATCAACAAACCGTTTTAGGGTTATCATAACTTTGATATGATAAAAACATCTCAAAAACATTTTAATGACATAATTAGGGCACATAACACTATAAATGTTTAGTAATGATTGTTTTGGTTACACATACCACTAGATTAATTCACACAACCTCTATTTTCTTGTGTTAAAACAAAAATGATTTAAAAACTCGTAATTTCTTTTAATTGATACCCCTATTTATGCATTACGAGCAGGCGGTAATAACATTTCCTGGATTTGTATTATCCTTCCAAATGAAGTCTTATCTAGTGAAATTGATGAATCAAAATGAATCCATACACATTGTTTTCATGACCAACCCATGTATGTCATGTAAACCAAGTGTACAGTTTCATTTTGATTCATCATCATTTTGACCATGGCTCATTTTACTTACTGTTAGTCAGTGCTAGTCACACTATAGATCTCTTTGTCATCACACTTTTAGAAAAGAGTTCTATAGTGTGAGTAACGGTAAATAAAATGACCCTTGATCACACCGATATTGACATTGTGACCACTTTCTTGTTTTATTTCGCCGTATTCAGTAGGTACTTATGCATTAATTATGACTGTCTTTTTGTTTAAAACATAGTGATTATTTCCTCTGTGTATTTGTTGTACAATAAGTAATTTGTATTTTATTTAAACTAGTTTGTATCAAAAAAGGTTTTGAATACATGCCTGTCATTGGTTGCTAGGCAACGGTTTGTCATTAAACATTCTTTCCACGAGTTGGCTGGAGTATAGAGACCGTAATATCTCGGCTTGTATTGAAGCATAGCCTTCTATATCTTCCAAGCCCTGAAGTTGAGCAGAACGGCAACATCGCATGTGGTCAAGCACATAGTATAAAATTATTTTAAAAATTATTTATTAATTGTTTTTCCTATATTATCTATGTTTAAACCAGTTGTAAATTGTGATGTAAGATTATTTCAATAAAGTTTTATATTTATTATTATTATTTATTTATTAGAACATAAGGTTTGAGTCAAATTATTTGAACTTTTCGGGGGTCCTTTAGTACGATGAGCATTTTGATCTAAGCCTTCTCTAGCAATAAATCTTACATCATTGGAAAGGTATTTAAATTTGAAACACTTTTTTGTATAACTATAAACGTCAACTATTAGAACTTTGAGAGTTATAACACTCTAAACTTGACCAATTTTTTTAACATTATTGACCTAAAACTCCGAAAATACTAACAATTAATAGAAAGTATGTTTGCAGCAAATATTTGTCATATAAAAACCTTTCTTATGATATATCATTCATTTCAATAGGTGTGGTAGATCAACTCCCAAAGACAATAAACCACTTTTATACTTTAATAACCTTTAACTCCAAAAGTATTTTTTTTTTTTTTTTTTTTTTTTCCACTGCTCCCCAAACGAAGTGGTTTGGGTCTTTTTATATCTTATTTCTCTTTCATACAAGTTCTCGCTCTACATGCCTCTCGCACTTTCATGCTTCATACTGTTCTTTCTTTCATTCCAGTTCTCATTCATTCCTGTTGCTGGTGGGATGCCAGCCTATCTATTCTTTATTTTATACTTTATTTATTATTAAGACAGGGTAAATAAGGTCACACAGATATTATTCTTTTGTTACAACTCTTATGGCTTAAGATACTCTAGTATCTCCTTGCTTACATGATATTATTCTTACATTTTTATACTATCTTTTACTTTCTATTTATCATTCTAAGTTACTTAATTATCTATTTCTCTTATGTTCTAATTACATTTCTTTCTTATAGGTACTTTCATAAGTATTCTTATATTCTAATGTGCTATTACAAATAATTTTCTTACACTGACAGTTTCTAACGTATTTCTTTTATTACATTTCTTGCTTACTTCCTAACATTTTATTACAGTTTTGTCTTCTTTTACATTTTTAGAGACTCTTTTCCTTATTTACTTTCTTACATACTATTTAACTTACATTGGGCCTTATTAATAACATCAATATTTATTTAGTTGCTTTACACATTTTAGATCTATGGTTCTACTTCTACTCTAAGTTCCTTATAGTCTATATATATTTACTTTCACAATTTACAGGTAGATTTTTATATATACTAATGATATATAATTCTAGCCTATTTCTTTTCTTTCCTTTATTTACAGTCAGTTTACATTTCTTATAGGATTTCCTCCACTATTTGGGTTTATAAATTTTAAATTACAATGGGTTTATCTATTGCTTATAAGGAATTCATTAAAGTTAATTTTGCGTTTTTGGACTATTAATTCAAAATTTTTGATATTCTGTATTTCACTGATATATTCTAATTTACTTTATTATCACTTATATATGTGATATATATTACTTCTATACTTGTTTTAATAATTTGTCAATTTCCTAATATAATATTTTAAAAATTTTTGAATAATGGTTTGTTTCCATCAAAATATCATATATTCAATAAATGATTTTTAATTAAAGTTGGGGTGTAGAGTTTGTTACTATAAGTTAAATTACAAAATTTAATTTATAGTATGTGTTGGATGTTGGGTGTTTTATGGAGTGGAGGGGCACAGATGTTATGGCCGTTATTCTGTGTAGTAGGATGTTGTAGACCGAGCCAGGTAGTCCCACTTCTGTCTGACTGGGCAATCTTCACTGTAGGCACTGTGGTCTGTCTTTTTGTGCCCCGCGTGCACACAGTTGCAGCACTCCGGAGGAGACATAGCGAGCCAAGCTTCACAGTTGGCTCGCAGATGTGGGTCTCCGCAGTGGCTGCACCTGTCCGCATCTTGCGTGCAGTATTTTCTACCGTGACCGTACTCAAGGCAGCGCGAACATTGAATTAGCGGGGACTGGTCCTCCACCCTGACCCGCTGGAGGTCAACATGGAGTACGCCAGCCTCCACCATTTTATGCCACAGGAAGGGACTAACCTGTAAAATAACGTGTGATGCATGCGGGTTCTTCGTTCTTTTCTTATATTTAATTTTAATTCTTTTGTCCTCTTCCTTTATTTCTTCCCAGATGCTAGAATTTTGCGTTTCAATCGCTGCTAGAAGTGCGTCGTCTTTAAGATCTTCTGTTAAGACTACGTCTTTTAGTATAACTAGCGGATCTTTATTGGCGATGTGTGTTACTTTCAGCATTTGGTCCTGTTTTGCTATTCTAGCAGTCACTCGCTCTAGATCTTGTTTATGCCGGCATCCCAAAATAACTTTCTGGTTTTTGGCTTTTCTTATTTTGTCGACTCTAATTCCTACTTTCGTGGCGTCTACCGCACGCCTCACTCTTTCGAGGACCTCCCCGCTGGATTCCTCAGTGTCATCCGAGGTCACTACGACAGAGTGAAGCGCCGGGACTGGACGGTGTTTGGTTTCCTTGGGAGCCGCAGTAACAGCCGCATACGAAAGCTTGTGAGATGGGGTTGCAGCTATTGGCTGATGGTCTGCCTGTTCTAGAAGTGTTTGCACTACTTCTATTTTGCGTCCCACTTCCGTTATATTTTTACCAACTGCACCAGTAGCAGCACTCAAATCAGAGATGCCTACCCCCACGGTCGCGCTCAGGTCTTTGTGAGCTTCACAGATGTTCTTATTCACTGTGTTCAACACCGTGTCCATGGCTTCCAGCTTTGCGAGGTGCTTGTTGTTATGGTAGGCGATATCGCCCAAGCTTCCCTCGATCTCCTCCAATTTACTCATTAGCTGTTTCCCCTCTTGGCTAGGTGTTGAAGCCTGGGGGGTTGAGGGCCGTGGGGCATTTTCGAGTGCTGCAGCTTGATTTGCCAGGGTTTTATTCTGTTCTTGTAACCTCTTCCTTAAGTCCATGTGTGACTCCGTAACGAGCAGCTTGATTTCTTCCAACTCCTCCTTCAGGGATTCAATCTCGCCACTCGCCACGGCGTCATCACTTCCAGCAATGGGTGCTTTGGATGTAGAGGCTGCCTGCGCTGTGAGATTGAGCATTTCCTTCTCCATCTCGGTGTATCTTTTGCTCAGCTCGAAAAGACTCAAAAGGCCACGTTTCGAGTGATACTCCAGATGTTCCTTAATGTCTCTCCTCATCTGCGGGTATTCTTTTATTTTTGTTGGGAGAGTTTCCATGGACACCATCATTTCTTGGAGAATGTCCCCAAAACTTTTCTTGCTGAACTCTTTTGGGAAGTTCTCATATGTCCTTTTCAAGTCAAGAGATTTACGCTGGACATTTTTGCGTCTGAGAAAGTTTTCTGTTGGGTCCCAAGTCCCGGTTGATGGCTCCGAGGGGCCAGGTGGTAAGGTTCCCGGTTGTTTTATGGGACTTTGGGCTTTCTTTAGCTTGCTTACTGGTGGCGTATGTACGAATGCCATGACTTTTTCGTTAGAGATGGTGTCAAGAGTAAAAAGGGAGCAGTGTCGTCAGTTTGTATAGTGTAAAAATGTAAAAAGTGTAGAAGTGTAAATGTTTATATAAAATATAACTGTCAAAAACTTTAAGTGCGTCCTGCGCAATCTATTTTGTCAAAAATTTTAGTCAAATTAACTATCTTTTGGAAAAAATTTAAGTTAAAATAAAAAAGTCAATTTTGTTATGTAGAGCTGGTAAAAATAGCTCTACGTCTCTACTTCCTAAATATATGAGAGAGGGTATAAAAATACACCCCTCAGTAAAAACCGCGGATTTTTAATAATTTTTTCTAAGAAGTTATGATGTTTTATAAGAAAAACAAGATGGCTGCCAAAATGGCGGCTCCGACCGAGTCGCAACCTATTGGGCAGTTGTAGCCCTTGTCCAGCCCTACAGTCCAATACCAAGCTCGCCTCTCTGGGACCAATAGTTTCCGAGCTATCCCTAGGGTAAATTTTGGGTAAACTATCCTCAGTTAGGGTAACTTGCCCGTAACTCGGGAACTATTGGTCTCCCAGAACTAGGATTTTGGATTTTCGCATAGAGGGCCCGAGGACCTGTCAGATGGTGGGGTTGGTTAGAAATAAATTTCTAGGTGAAGGTAGGGTAAATTTACCCTACCAGGTCGACAGAGGTCTCTCGGGGAGTCCCTATGCAAAAATCCCCAGCCCTGTAGCCCAAATAGTTTAGGTGGTACGACCGTTCAAAGTTTTCCAAAATGGCGTCCAAGATGGCGGACGCCAACTTTGAAGGGTCGTATCTCCGCCGCTACTGGGGCTAGGAGCGCCGGGTTTGGACCTATCTGAAAGCCCTGGCGAGATCTTACTCGCAAGATCGCTAGGGGGGGGGGCAAAAATAAAAGTGCGAATTTGGAAATTCCAATGATGGGAAGTGGTAGGGGGCAAAATTACCAACACCCTAGCCCTTTACGCAAACACGCTAGCACTTATATCTAAGGAGCTAGAGCAATTCCAAAATTTTTTGGGAAAATTCCAAAAAATTTTGGAATAATTCTGCCGCCGAAACTATTGGGCCTACAGAGTCGGGGTTTTCTCTGGGGGGGTTGGCAAGTCGTGGGCTACAATCCACACGGCGTGAAATCCCGAAATTCCAAAAAGTTGGAATTTGGGGTAAATTTCCCCGGGACGCGAAAGTTGGTAAATTTCCAACCCCTACACCGGAAAGCCCGACTCTCTAAGCCCAAGGACTTCGGAGCTATTGGCAGTTTAAAAATTTACCCAAAGTGAGGGTAAAAAAGGAAAATGGCCGCCGTTTGGGTAAATTCTTAAATAAGGGCCTAGCCCACCAGTGTTTGGGTTTTTTGGAAGTCCGGGGAGGAGTCCTATACAAATATGGACCCTCCAGCCCCCTGTTTTAGTACCCTAAAGCACAAAGTCAAAAATAAAACTTAAAATTAAAATAGCTCCTATACTATAAGTCCTAAAAATACAAATAGACAGTCAAAAAATAGAGCACATAAAGGGCTAAAAAACACATAAAACAAATCAAAAATAAACCTTAAGATAGAAGTACAATCACAAGGGGAAGTTTCATCCCTTAGCTTCAAAAAATTATATCTAGGAAACTATCATACCAATTTGAAAAATTTAAATTTTGTATAGTAGGGCCTAATGGGTTCTAAATAGATAAAATTTAAGATAATTTAATCACATATAAAAAATTTAAGATATAATTGTTTGAAACTTTAAGCTTAAATAACTTATCTTCTATCAGTCCCTCGGTGGTGCTTGAAGTGTCGGGTGACTCGTCGCTCAGCGCTCCTTCTGATGGTATCCTTTTCGACACCCGGCCGCCCCGGGAAGACAGACCACGTGTCGAGAGGTTAAGTTGTTTATTGCTAATATTTCAGCGACTATTGCCGCGAAAAATCAGCAAGTTGTACCCCTAGATAGAGGGCGCTGAGGCGCACACGCCGACAATTTCAGATCCCACGCGTCTCAAGAAATGCGGACGCAGTGGGCAAAAAACCGATGAAAATTTTCACTTTTTGCACCAAACTTTCACTTTTTCACTTATATTTCCGTGAACTGTGATCCAATTTTTGAGAACGATGCACCACCGGATGCGCCTCGCTAGCGCGCAACTTTTGACGTATCACACACTAAGATACACTTAGAAAAACCCACTTTTTAGATTTTTTTTAAGTGCGGGAGCCACGTGCTTTTGCTGCGTACTGGTCGGCGGTCGGAGCCAGAATCCTCCAAAAGTATTAACAATTGATATAAAGTATATTAACAGCAAATATTTGTCTTTAAAAAACCTTTCTAACGATAAATCATTTATTGCTAGAGGGCGTGTTAATCAACTCCCTGCTGAAGAAAATCAACAAAAAAGATGACATCTTTGACAGCCATTTTTTCCTAGTTAACATTGATATTTTTCTTATTGTTTAATATACAAAGCATTTCAATAAAAGAACTAAATTATTTTCATATTTTAAACCTCACACGATTAATATGAAAAAAAATATCGACCTCTTAAAATTTAAATATTCCCATACATTTAGTATGGAGACTGGTGGACGACATGACCACGAACTGACAGTAACAGACGTTGCCAAACTTATGTTCACGGCTTGGAAATGAAGAAGGCTATGATTGAAGCAATGTTATTGAAATTTTGCGTATACGATTCACTATTTTCTAACATTTTTTTGGCATATAAATCATAATGATACGAACTGTATTTCTTAAGGTGTCTGCCAACTTGACGTCAAGTTTGCAGCCTCACCAAGATACTCAAATATCTTTTGAATCATAGTATCACTATTTATATGCTATAGTTCACTATTTATCACTATTTATTAACAATTTTTTGACCTAGTCAAAACCTTCTAATTCCATGGTGAGTCTGCCAACTATACGCTAATAAATCTTTGAGGAAAAATATACAAGGAAGAATTTTATGCCGCGTTCCGAATCACGCTTACAGCACTGTGAGCGCTCTAACGCCCGGTCCAAATCATGCTTACAACGCTCTCGTAAGTTAAAGTGACGTCACAGATGACGTCATCGCATGTGCTAACGACGCTCAGCGTATTCCACCAAAGCACTGTGAGTGTAGTCGGTGTAGCTGTCAAACTTCATTGTCAAAGTTCATTGTTGGCAAAAAATACGTGGTTAAATTGTGAATCGTTGTGGATGTTGTAGTCATTATTTGTGATTTTTACAAAAGATGGCTGAATTTATTGACCTGCAGGTGTTTTGTAAAGATACGAACGAAATAATTATATTAATCTGATGTTGAAGAGTTAGCAGTGGTAATAAGTATTTTAAAGCTTTGAGAGTTTAAAATTGGTTAGTAAATAATTGGTCTCAGTGAAGGAACTTAATTCGTGCCTTTTTATTTACCTATCCCTTAGAATAAATATTTACTTGACCGAGATTAACCCATTTGAGGTGATGTTGTTCTATGCAATCCAACGTTAGCGGTGTGAGCGCTCTCACGAGCGGTCCGAATCAATAGTATCGTGAGCGTGCTGACAGCGTGCTAATTATTTGGACCGGTGTACAATGTCACACACACGCTGTGAGCACTGTTGGCGTGAATCGGAACGCGGCCTTGGTTGGAGTATAAAAACTCCGATCATGTTTATCTGACCATGTTAATCGAAGATAAAGTTTCGGAAGTTCTAAACGTTTTAGAAAATTCAGTTTAGAACTTCAGATATTTTTTTATTTTCTTATATTTTCTTAATAAACTTAGTTTTATTAAGATGAATAAAAGTTATTAGTTTTATTATCTTTTAATTCGTTTTATTTACTGTTCAACAAAAATGGGGAAAAAAGTTGCCAAACGTATCATTTTGGGGAAAAGTATTCTTGAATATGAGGAAATTTCAAAATCTGGACCTACCAACCCTGCTACTCTACTACCCACTCACCTCACTACACCTAGCTAGCGCAGCCAATAGGTAACTTTAGTATGTACCTATTTAAACTTACGTATTTTACTTGGTTTACGTATGTCCATCAGCCATTTTTGATGTCCCCACTGCTGGGGCACGGCACACAGTGTTGCCGTTGTATGGAGTCAGGGATCAAAATTATTTTTGAAGTTTTTTACCACGCCATAGCTAGAATATTGTTAAAAAAGAGTAATAACATAAATTCTTTGCAAATAGAAATAAAATAAAATAATATTTTAAAATAAATAAAAATATTTGTGTTTGTAAATTCATTAACACCAAAACGGCTCAATAGATTTTGATGAATCTATTGAGCCGTTTTGGCCCACATATAGTGTGTAACCTATTTTTAGGTATTAAATTGTTTTTATTCGAAAAAATTCTACCATGGTATTATAAACATAGTTAAAATCCAGGAGAGGTAGATGTAATGGAGAAATTAAAGATTAAATACACAGTACATACTTATATATGTACTGTGTTAAATATCTGGACCAAAATCTTTTAATCAATCAAATCAAAATCAAAATAAACAAATAATAATAATTATTCCGAATTCACTTCTCAAGCTTACGCGCTCACTAGACATGAAATAAAACACTTTTTAACGGATATAAGCGCGGTTTTATTGAAATTACTTTGGTAATTAGTTGGTATTTGATTTGATTTTTTATTTTCCCGACGTTTCGGCACCTTTGCAGCTGCCGTGGTCACGGGGGACTAAAGCTACTCGTCAGCCTACCCTCAAGCGATGATTTATTTCAAGACGTTTAGAAATTAATATTAAAAAAAAATGGTTAAAGGTAATTTATTATTTAATTTTGTAAATTAATTAATTCCAAAAAGAGAGAATCTACTGAAACAATCCCGACGTTTCGGCACCTTTGCAGCTGCCGTGGTCACGGGGGACTTAAGCTACTCGTCAGCCTACCCTCAAGCGATGATTTATTTCAAGACGTTTAGAAATTAATATTTAAAAAAAAATGGTTAAAGGTAATTTATTATTTAATTTTGTAAATTAATTAATTCCAAAAAGAGAGAATCTACTGAAACAACCACCATTTCACAAAATGGGGAGGCACCTCCAAGAAAAAAATGGCGAAAAATAAATTGACCAGATGTTACCTGAGTTCCCTTGTATACAATAAAAATTTATCTGTCCCTTGAATCCAATCTAAATATTTTTTTAATAAATACTTTTTCTTTGAACATCGTATAATTATTTTGATTTAAATTTTTTTATAACATATTTGCTCGTAAAGGGTCTCTTATTACGCCAATTTCAATATCGTATTGTATCTCATTACGAACTTGTGCGGTAATGTAAAGTAAAACGCACGGTTTATCAAGATGCTTCGTCTTAAACGAACGGTACTTTTTTAAATCTTAGCAAAGAGTTTTTATATCAGAATCTTTTCTGATGCTTCATGTGGGATTGACCTCAACATTTTATGAATAAAATTTACTTTATATAATTTATTTTTACATTTTTTTTTTATTTTTTTTTTCATGTTTGAATATGGGTATCAAATGAAAGGCCTTAATGAGCACATTCCAAAATGACATAATTTGTCACTAAAATATAAAAAAAAAAAAAAAAAATCCGATTTTTGAATATGGGTATCAAATGATAGGCCTTGATGAGCACATTCCAAAATAATATAATTTGTCACTAAATTTAAGAAAAAAAATTTTTTTTTTCAATTTTTGTATATGGGTATCAAATGAAAGGCCTTGATTAGCACATTCCAAAATTACATAATTTGTCACTAAAATTTAAGATTTTTTTTTTTTTTTAATTTTTGAATATGGGTATCAAATAAAAGGCCTTGATTAGCACATTCCAAAATTACATAATTTGTCACTAAAATTTAAGAAAAAAATTTTTTTTTTTTAATTTTTGAATATGGGTATTAAATGAAAGGCCTTGATGAGCACATTCCAAAATGATATAATTTGTCACTAAAATTTAAAAAAAAAATGTGTTTTTTTTTTAATTTTTGTTTTTTTACTTTATTTTTGTTTGATTTCCTCACAATCGAAGTGAAAGGCAGAAAAATCGACCGATAGATACTTACAAGTGTATCAAAATTTCATCATTATGGAAAACAAGCAAAAATGCAAAGTCCGAGTTTTATTTATTTCCTCGCAAATATGTTATAAAACGTCGTATGACATATGTGCGCTTTGATAATTACAGCCTCTGCTTTCTTGTAGCCCTCGCCTGCGGCTCGGGCTAGCAATATCGCCTCAGCTGTAATTTTCAACTTACCGCACTTATATCATAATGTACTATAAAGAAACCAGATACTTTGGATCGTGTAGCACTCTGATAATTTGGGGGGGGCAGTTTGTTTTTTCAATTACATAATTTTGTAAATTATGCCCTTTTCGATCCCAATTTTTCACAGGATCATCAAAAAGAACCTCTACAAGCTCCTACGGTGTAATTTCCAAATCACACCCTACGAAAAACAATAATTAGTAAATACGCAAATTTGCGCAACATTTTTTTACATATTCTATAAGACGAAGAAGTGTACGTTCTTTAATATAAAAAATATTTGTTTACGGAAAGTAGCGGAAAGTAAGACAAAACAGCCTCATCAAACTTTTTTCTCAAAATTTTTACGTACTGCCTTTAATGGCCGGTATACATTTTGATTAGTGTTTAGTGCGAGTGGCTCGTTTAGTGTTTAGCAAAAAACAATTACTTAACACTAAACAGAGACTGTCCGAACGTGTTTTTTGCTAAACACTAAACACTAAACGAGCCACTCGCACTAAACACTAATCAAAATGTATACCGGCCAAAGCTCAGTATATTGATAACTATCCATGTTTAAATAAAAATATTTTTTGAATAGAATAGCCCATTGAAGAACAAGGGTTCTTCAAAATTCATCCTAAAACACTTTGCTATCAAAAATATTAAAGAATAATTCACACAATTTTTACAAGTCGTAAAACTGGTACAAAGTATGTATGCCGTACTTTGACAAACAAAAATATATGGTTAGAAAGCTGAAACTATCCTCAAAAATTTACATTTTGGTGCCAAATTTATTCTAGTTTAATTTCTACCTACCTTAAAATTTTGAAAATTGACTTTTGTCCCATCGCGGCAACACTGTGCGGCACAGGCCTTCCTTATGGGTGGATAAGGAGGACGGGCCATAACCCACGACGCGGGCCCAATGTGGATTGGTGGGTAACTTGGTTACGTATGTAAACCAAGTCAATAGGTATTATTTAAAAATGCTAAAATCATGCTCTCAAGTGCTCAAAGCACATACATTTCCGCATACGGATTCCGTATTCTTTTTCTGCAAAGAAATTCCGTGTACCTAGCGCCACCTAGCGCACATGTTTTATTTTGAATTTAACAGGGTTACCAGATTGGGGTTTTTACCGGAATTTGGGAAAAAAAGTATTGTGGGGGAAAGAAAATTGACTTATTCCTTTATCCTTATCCTTATACTCACAAATATTATAAATGAGAACGTCCGTTTGTTTGTTTGTTACACCTTCACGTCTTAACTACTGATTGCAAAATTTCACTATGATCGGCATCATGAAATTTTGCACGTCTCAGGGGTACACCTAAGAGTACCTTTTATTTATGCAGAAAAAAGTACTGATCCCGTGGGGTAACTTTCCACGCAGATGAAGTCGCGGGCGGTCGCTAGTAATAATATAAATGCGAAGTTTTTTTAAAAACTAATATCTATTCTGTGCTAGTAAATAAGTACATTACAGTTAAACCGCCAAATTCCACTAGAACTTGAAATTTTAGTCATAAAATAACACATAACAGAAAAGTAGATCTCTAGTAATTTTCTGTTTAGTAAAATTTAGTAGATTTTCGTAAGTTTCCCGTTGTAGCAGATTCGACGCTATATTATTAGCGTCGAATCTGCTAAAACGGGAAAACTACGAAAATCTATTATTTTTTTATTATTTTTCCCGTTATAGGCCGTCCGCTGCCTTGAGCGGGATCCCGCCGCGGGTACACGGCGCGGGAATATAGATTGCTGGTTTTTGACGGACAAATGCTTGCGCAGTGCATGAGTAAGCTCTAATCTATGTCGCCACGCGCGCGTGTCCCGCTCAAGGCAGCGGAGGGCCTTAGCAGATTCAAAAAAAATAGGGCCCCTGGCAGCTATATTAGAAATGCCTGTGGGGTGCAGACACTGCCTGCTCTGTACCGCTCTGGGTTTTTCAAATTAATAACGTCGAAAAAGCCTGTTTGTTTCAGAGCACCGCCTGCTCTGTATCACGCGGGGTTTTTCTACTAAAAAAATTATAATATCACCCTAAAAAGCCTGTGGAACACAGACACCTTGCGCTGTGATCCACAGTGATTTTCTAAATATAAATACCCCGCGCGATACAGACACATAAGGCACTAGGTATCGCGAAACTTTGATATTTAACAGAAGTTTTAACTCAAAAAAAAACATGGGACTAAATTTATTTTAGAAATAAATTCCCAAAGAACAGTTGTTTTTATCGTAATTTGCAAAAAAAAAATCATTTTTTTTTATTCGCAAAATATTACATTCGCAAAATTTTATACTTTGTACAATCACAATTAAAATATTTTAGTAGATATGTAGAAATATTATTTTCAATCACTTTTAGATTTTTTTATACTTACATATTTTTCTTTTCTTCGTTGTACGAGTATATCACCAAAGTACTATAGGGTCACATAAATATGGAGAAGGTTTACTTTCTACAATCTTCTCTCACTTTTAGTTTTTTTCTTTTTTTCGTAATGCGCCACCTCCTAATTTAATTTTCAATTTTTTTTCTTTCCTTTGTAATACGTGACCAAAGTACCAGGACCACATAAATATGGAAAAGGTTAAATTCTATAATATCTTTTATTATAACATAAAATTTAAAAATATTTTATTTAGGTTGTAACCCATGCCATATTTGTAATAATAGATACCTACTCTATTTTGTTTGTGTTTGATTGTATTTATAAAATTTTGAGAAAATAATATTTTGCAAATGTAATATTTTGCGAACAAAGGTCACATTTAATCTTTTCATTAAGTTTCTATCTTTTTTACAATGTGTGTGTAAAAGGAAAGGACTTGAAGATATACCTTATAAATAATTTTCATTAAGAGTATAATTATTTTTATATTTTATCATATTTATTTCAAAAATAGTTATTTTTATAAAACAAAAGTACTTTTTTAAAGTTTTTCGCAATTTCCGAGCGCAATAACTACCAGCCGAACGTTATTTCATTTTTTTTCTTCCGTTTGATAATAAGCGCTATCGCACACAGGCAACTTTTGTCTCCGCATCTTTTTGTCTCTCACATGATTTGTATGAAAAGTTGCCGACTACCGCGTCGCCCCGTGTGCGCGCTTCCATATAAACCCGTGGACTTGATGTGAGAGACACACCAGTTGCTGGGCGACTAAGTTGCCCGTGTGCGCTCTCCCTAATTGTACCTAGGTACAGTCAACAGCACATCAGATTTAGACTAAACTTGACCTTGTGCCGATGCACTGCCTTTATGCCGATGCCGTACGTAATAAAAGCTGTTTTCGCAGTTCAAATGTCTTACCTTGTATACCCACATCAAAGAGTACTTTTGTAATAGAGGAACAGGTGATATTACAAGATTAGTTAATGAAACTGACTAATAATCGCGCTTCCCGGCCGATTTTTGCTATAGATAAGCATTTTTCTAAAAAATCTGTCATTTTGTACCTCATATACAGGAATCCTCTCTTACTTTGATGGTAACCCAAGTCAAGTTCATAGGGCCCCATTATCCTTATGTGCCCAAGGCCTCAAATAGGTTAAAGACGGCCTTGACTATAAATCACTATTTTAATACGAGTACTATCCCCGTCAATTTGTAATGCGCTGGAACCTTGTCAAATTAACATACACATCAATGTCATCCGCAACTAAAAATTACTAAAACAGTAAAATTCTAATAGGTCATACAATATATTAATTATTGAATTCTTAATTTCAATAAGAAAGGGTCTAGGTATATGAAAAAAATACAATTGTTTTTCGTTTTTGAGGTTAAAATCATGGCCGCCAGGCGCATTACCAATTGAAGCGGATAGTATTCTACATAATTTACCGAAACATAAAGAAGGAATACTTTAATCACCACTGTAATTATCTGAATAGTCTGCGTTCCACAGGCTTTTTAGGGCGATATAATTAAATTTTTTGTCGAAAAACCCCGCGCGCTACAGAGCAAGCGATGCTCTGAAACACACAGGCTTTTTCGACGTTATTAAATTAGAAAATCACAGAGCGGTACAGAGCAGGTAGTGTCTGTACCCCACAGGCATTTCTAATATCGCCCCCTGGCATTGGAAACGTACGTACGGAAAAAACCGAACGTGTGAGGCAGTCAATGTATTTTATACTGATTTGATGCATTCGGGTCTCCGAATGCGGAAATCGAGTACGGAATTCGCATACGGAAAACGTATGTGGGTGGCCAAGCAATTGTCTCTAATGTTTTTTTTATCCATGTAAGCCAAAATCCTGGGGCGCAATTTAAGCTAAAATACTGGGGCTCAATCTAAACTAAAATCCTGGGAAAGCTTAGCTTTACAACGCTGTTAGCATAGATGGTGCTCCATCCGATAATCATTACTATATGACACATGCTATAAACATATTATTGGATTTAATAAGATAATTTTGTTTAGATAAAATAATTTATAGTGAAGAATTGGTGTTAGTTGTCGGACACGCTATTATGTTGTGTAAAAGCTAAAATCCTGGGAAAGCACGCTTTGATAAAATCAGCGCCATCTATTTGGCTTATAGTTTCGAGTCCATTGCAGATGTTTAATACCTTGAAGAAAAAAGTTTTGACATTGGTATGTATGAATTCTTGTTTTATTTTAGAATGAATGTTTAGATGAATAAATAATGAAAAATATTAGAAAAAATCGGCTCACCCGTAGCAACTTAGACGGGATTCGAACCCGCACCCTTAGGATTCCGGCCCAATGCACTACCAATTATGCTACCAAGCCGCTGAGGGATGTGGCGAAATTTTCTAATACTTTCCACGCTTCCGCTGAAGATCAGCGCCATCTCACCAATGTGAAGAGAACTACTTCGACATTCGGTTGTGGCTCCTTTGCAGGTGCCAGACAATCAATTAAGGTGAAACAGTACAATTTTAAACTTTTAGATTTTTGCATTCACAATGCTATTTTTATATTAAGATGAATAAATAATGAAAAATATTAGAAAAAATCGGCTCACCCGTAGCAACTTAGACGGGATTCGAACCCGCACCCTTAGGATTCCGGCCCAATGCACTACCAATTATGCTACCAAGCCGCTGAGGGATGTGGCGAAATTTTCTAATACTTTCCACGCTTCCGCTGAAGATCAGCGCCATCTCACCAATGTGAAGAGAACTACTTCGACATTCGGTTGTGGCTCCTTTGCAGGTGCCAGACAATCAATTAAGGTGAAACAGTACAATTTTAAACTTTTAGATTTTTGCATTCACAATGCTATTTTTATATTAAGATGAATAAATAATGAAAAATATTAGAAAAAATCGGCTCACCCGTAGCAACTTAGACGGGATTCGAACCCGCACCCTTAGGATTCCGGCCCAATGCACTACCAATTATGCTACCAAGCCGCTGAGGGATGTGGCGAAATTTTCTAATACTTTCCACGCTTCCGCTGAAGATCAGCGCCATCTCACCAATGTGAAGAGAACTACTTCGACATTCGGTTGTGGCTCCTTTGCAGGTGCCAGACAATCAATTAAGGTGAAACAGTACAATTTTAAACTTTTAGATTTTTGCATTCACAATGCTATTTTTATATTAAGATGAATAAATAATGAAAAATATTAGAAAAAATCGGCTCACCCGTAGCAACTTAGACGGGATTCGAACCCGCACCCTTAGGATTCCGGCCCAATGCACTACCAATTATGCTACCAAGCCGCTGAGGGATGTGGCGAAATTTTCTAATACTTTCCACGCTTCCGCTGAAGATCAGCGCCATCTCACCAATGTGAAGAGAACTACTTCGACATTCGGTTGTGGCTCCTTTGCAGGTGCCAGACAATCAATTAAGGTGAAACAGTACAATTTTAAACTTTTAGATTTTTGCATTCACAATGCTATTTTTATATTAAGATGAATAAATAATGAAAAATATTAGAAAAAATCGGCTCACCCGTAGCAACTTAGACGGGATTCGAACCCGCACCCTTAGGATTCCGGCCCAATGCACTACCAATTATGCTACCAAGCCGCTGAGGGATGTGGCGAAATTTTCTAATACTTTCCACGCTTCCGCTGAAGATCAGCGCCATCTCACCAATGTGAAGAGAACTACTTCGACATTCGGTTGTGGCTCCTTTGCAGGTGCCAGACAATCAATTAAGGTGAAACAGTACAATTTTAAACTTTTAGATTTTTGCATTCACAATGCTATTTTTATATTAAGATGAATAAATAATGAAAAATATTAGAAAAAATCGGCTCACCCGTAGCAACTTAGACGGGATTCGAACCCGCACCCTTAGGATTCCGGCCCAATGCACTACCAATTATGCTACCAAGCCGCTGAGGGATGTGGCGAAATTTTCTAATACTTTCCACGCTTCCGCTGAAGATCAGCGCCATCTCACCAATGTGAAGAGAACTACTTCGACATTCGGTTGTGGCTCCTTTGCAGGTGCCAGACAATCAATTAAGGTGAAACAGTACAATTTTAAACTTTTAGATTTTTGCATTCACAATGCTATTTTTATATTAAGATGAATAAATAATGAAAAATATTAGAAAAAATCGGCTCACCCGTAGCAACTTAGACGGGATTCGAACCCGCACCCTTAGGATTCCGGCCCAATGCACTACCAATTATGCTACCAAGCCGCTGAGGGATGTGGCGAAATTTTCTAATACTTTCCACGCTTCCGCTGAAGATCAGCGCCATCTCACCAATGTGAAGAGAACTACTTCGACATTCGGTTGTGGCTCCTTTGCAGGTGCCAGACAATCAATTAAGGTGAAACAGTACAATTTTAAACTTTTAGATTTTTGCATTCACAATGCTATTTTTATATTAAGATGAATAAATAATGAAAAATATTAGAAAAAATCGGCTCACCCGTAGCAACTTAGACGGGATTCGAACCCGCACCCTTAGGATTCCGGCCCAATGCACTACCAATTATGCTACCAAGCCGCTGAGGGATGTGGCGAAATTTTCTAATACTTTCCACGCTTCCGCTGAAGATCAGCGCCATCTCACCAATGTGAAGAGAACTACTTCGACATTCGGTTGTGGCTCCTTTGCAGGTGCCAGACAATCAATTAAGGTGAAACAGTACAATTTTAAACTTTTAGATTTTTGCATTCACAATGCTATTTTTATATTAAGATGAATAAATAATGAAAAATATTAGAAAAAATCGGCTCACCCGTAGCAACTTAGACGGGATTCGAACCCGCACCCTTAGGATTCCGGCCCAATGCACTACCAATTATGCTACCAAGCCGCTGAGGGATGTGGCGAAATTTTCTAATACTTTCCACGCTTCCGCTGAAGATCAGCGCCATCTCACCAATGTGAAGAGAACTACTTCGACATTCGGTTGTGGCTCCTTTGCAGGTGCCAGACAATCAATTAAGGTGAAACAGTACAATTTTAAACTTTTAGATTTTTGCATTCACAATGCTATTTTTATATTAAGATGAATAAATAATGAAAAATATTAGAAAAAATCGGCTCACCCGTAGCAACTTAGACGGGATTCGAACCCGCACCCTTAGGATTCCGGCCCAATGCACTACCAATTATGCTACCAAGCCGCTGAGGGATGTGGCGAAATTTTCTAATACTTTCCACGCTTCCGCTGAAGATCAGCGCCATCTCACCAATGTGAAGAGAACTACTTCGACATTCGGTTGTGGCTCCTTTGCAGGTGCCAGACAATCAATTAAGGTGAAATCTAAAAGTTTAAAATTGTACTGTTTCACCTTAATTGATTGTCTGGCACCTGCAAAGGAGCCACAACCGAATGTCGAAGTAGTTCTCTTCACATTGGTGAGATGGCGCTGATCTTCAGCGGAAGCGTGGAAAGTATTAGAAAATTTCGCCACATCCCTCAGCGGCTTGGTAGCATAATTGGTAGTGCATTGGGCCGGAATCCTAAGGGTGCGGGTTCGAATCCCGTCTAAGTTGCTACGGGTGAGCCGATTTTTTCTAATATTTTTCATTATTTATTCATCTTAATATAAAAATAGCATTGTGAATGCAAAAATCTAAAAGTTTAAAATTGTACTGTTTCACCTTAATTGATTGTCTGGCACCTGCAAAGGAGCCACAACCGAATGTCGAAGTAGTTCTCTTCACATTGGTGAGATGGCGCTGATCTTCAGCGGAAGCGTGGAAAGTATTAGAAAATTTCGCCACATCCCTCAGCGGCTTGGTAGCATAATTGGTAGTGCATTGGGCCGGAATCCTAAGGGTGCGGGTTCGAATCCCGTCTAAGTTGCTACGGGTGAGCCGATTTTTTCTAATATTTTTCATTATTTATTCATCTTAATATAAAAATAGCATTGTGAATGCAAAAATCTAAAAGTTTAAAATTGTACTGTTTCACCTTAATTGATTGTCTGGCACCTGCAAAGGAGCCACAACCGAATGTCGAAGTAGTTCTCTTCACATTGGTGAGATGGCGCTGATCTTCAGCGGAAGCGTGGAAAGTATTAGAAAATTTCGCCACATCCCTCAGCGGCTTGGTAGCATAATTGGTAGTGCATTGGGCCGGAATCCTAAGGGTGCGGGTTCGAATCCCGTCTAAGTTGCTACGGGTGAGCCGATTTTTTCTAATATTTTTCATTATTTATTCATCTTAATATAAAAATAGCATTGTGAATGCAAAAATCTAAAAGTTTAAAATTGTACTGTTTCACCTTAATTGATTGTCTGGCACCTGCAAAGGAGCCACAACCGAATGTCGAAGTAGTTCTCTTCACATTGGTGAGATGGCGCTGATCTTCAGCGGAAGCGTGGAAAGTATTAGAAAATTTCGCCACATCCCTCAGCGGCTTGGTAGCATAATTGGTAGTGCATTGGGCCGGAATCCTAAGGGTGCGGGTTCGAATCCCGTCTAAGTTGCTACGGGTGAGCCGATTTTTTCTAATATTTTTCATTATTTATTCATCTTAATATAAAAATAGCATTGTGAATGCAAAAATCTAAAAGTTTAAAATTGTACTGTTTCACCTTAATTGATTGTCTGGCACCTGCAAAGGAGCCACAACCGAATGTCGAAGTAGTTCTCTTCACATTGGTGAGATGGCGCTGATCTTCAGCGGAAGCGTGGAAAGTATTAGAAAATTTCGCCACATCCCTCAGCGGCTTGGTAGCATAATTGGTAGTGCATTGGGCCGGAATCCTAAGGGTGCGGGTTCGAATCCCGTCTAAGTTGCTACGGGTGAGCCGATTTTTTCTAATATTTTTCATTATTTATTCATCTTAATATAAAAATAGCATTGTGAATGCAAAAATCTAAAAGTTTAAAATTGTACTGTTTCACCTTAATTGATTGTCTGGCACCTGCAAAGGAGCCACAACCGAATGTCGAAGTAGTTCTCTCTTCACATTGGTGAGATGGCGCTGATCTTCAGCGGAAGCGTGGAAAGTATTAGAAAATTTCGCCACATCCCTCAGCGGCTTGGTAGCATAATTGGTAGTGCATTGGGCCGGAATCCTAAGGGTGCGGGTTCGAATCCCGTCTAAGTTGCTACGGGTGAGCCGATTTTTTCTAATATTTTTCATTATTTATTCATCTTAATATAAAAATAGCATTGTGAATGCAAAAATCTAAAAGTTTAAAATTGTACTGTTTCACCTTAATTGATTGTCTGGCACCTGCAAAGGAGCCACAACCGAATGTCGAAGTAGTTCTCTTCACATTGGTGAGATGGCGCTGATCTTCAGCGGAAGCGTGGAAAGTATTAGAAAATTTCGCCACATCCCTCAGCGGCTTGGTAGCATAATTGGTAGTGCATTGGGCCGGAATCCTAAGGGTGCGGGTTCGAATCCCGTCTAAGTTGCTACGGGTGAGCCGATTTTTTCTAATATTTTTCATTATTTATTCATCTTAAGATAAAAATAGCATTGTGAATGCAAAAATCTAAAAGTTTAAAATTGTACTGTTTCACCTTAATTGATTGTCTGGCACCTGCAAAGGAGCCACAACCGAATGTCGAAGTAGTTCTCTTCACATTGGTGAGATGGCGCTGATCTTCAGCGGAAGCGTGGAAAGTATTAGAAAATTTCGCCACATCCCTCAGCGGCTTGGTAGCATAATTGGTAGTGCATTGGGCCGGAATCCTAAGGGTGCGGGTTCGAATCCCGTCTAAGTTGCTACGGGTGAGCCGATTTTTTCTAATATTTTTCATTATTTATTCATCTTAATATAAAAATAGCATTGTGAATGCAAAAATCTAAAAGTTTAAAATTGTACTGTTTCACCTTAATTGATTGTCTGGCACCTGCAAAGGAGCCACAACCGAATGTCGAAGTAGTTCTCTTCACATTGGTGAGATGGCGCTGATCTTCAGCGGAAGCGTGGAAAGTATTAGAAAATTTCGCCACATCCCTCAGCGGCTTGGTAGCATAATTGGTAGTGCATTGGGCCGGAATCCTAAGGGTGCGGGTTCGAATCCCGTCTAAGTTGCTACGGGTGAGCCGATTTTTTCTAATATTTTTCATTATTTATTCATCTTAATATAAAAATAGCATTGTGAATGCAAAAATCTAAAAGTTTAAAATTGTACTGTTTCACCTTAATTGATTGTCTGGCACCTGCAAAGGAGCCACAACCGAATGTCGAAGTAGTTCTCTTCACATTGGTGAGATGGCGCTGATCTTCAGCGGAAGCGTGGAAAGTATTAGAAAATTTCGCCACATCCCTCAGCGGCTTGGTAGCATAATTGGTAGTGCATTGGGCCGGAATCCTAAGGGTGCGGGTTCGAATCCCGTCTAAGTTGCTACGGGTGAGCCGATTTTTTCTAATATTTTTCATTATTTATTCATCTTAATATAAAAATAGCATTGTGAATGCAAAAATCTAAAAGTTTTGAATGTTTAGAGTTTAGAGCAAAATATTTTTAAAAGGGCCTAATTTAGGGTAATTTTATTTCACAAGGAGTGCGGGGAAAATATATATCAGTGTGTGGCAACACTGTTTATCAATCAATTTCAAATATTTCAATTGTCATTTTGTACGTACGCATTGAGTAATAAAACTGTGTTCTGTGAATTGTGATTTCTGTGCGCATTTAAATAAAGTGAAATTGTCGGGTAGATATTATTTATTCATTATCAGTTATCGGAACAAAGAAGAATAATTTCTAGGGTTCAACGTTGCAATCGTCAGCAATGACGAACACACTGCGTGTTTGTCTTCTACTAACAATCTTTTGTTGTTCAAGTAAGTAAGCGCCCTTGTTTTTACACCAGCTCAGCTGTGGTAATTAATTTCGTCCTTGTATTATGTTTTGCACGGCAGCTACGATACAACAAGTAAAGAACAAGTACTTATTTTACTAAATCTAGGGCCTGTACGATCGCTTATAAAAAAATATAAGCGATAAAAAAATATTGGTGAATTTACAGCGTAAATACTGATGTCAAGAAAATGTTTTTGTCCTAACAAAATTTGTAAATTGTGTACTAACTACCTACAATAACGCCACTGACTTGCATGTTATGACTATGATGATAGATAACTGCTCTTTATAGTAGTTCTAAGATTCATTCTAGAAAGATTCTCTAATAAATTTGTCAAGTATAGATCATGCCAAACTTCTAGATCCATCTGAACACAAGGCGATACATAATTCCTCGCAATTTTGTATGGAAAAAACCTACACTGCACATACAGGAAGTAACTTCAGTGAGAACGGCCAAAGGTTGGCACAAGCTATACCACAGGATTGTTATAAAATTGCATAGGATTATTTGAAATCATTTAGGACTAGGAATGAAGATAAGAAGGTAGTGGCATAATAATACTGCCTATCAGTGGCAAAGAGTCCATACAAGCAGATTCCCATTGTCTTACTATTTAGAAATCCCACCACACCGATCCACTATTCAGATCATAACATTTTGTAGAGTGGTTTACCTTCGTCACAATTTCAACCCTCACCACTGCTGCCTGTTGAGGGAGGTTTCTAACCTATATGCTCTGCTCTATGGTACATTCGGAATTCAAGTGAGTTTGATTATGTCAATCTGCCTGCACATCTGTAGTTTGTTATTCATTGTAAAGCCGTGGTATCGAAAGGTTGTCATAGAGTTATATTAGGAAAACTATCTGTTGAAGTGTGATAATGTGATATAAAGTGTGAGAATGCTTAATAAACGCCTGTATAAAAGTCTCCTGGTCTCATTGCCACAACCCTTCAGGTTATGGGCCCAGCACGCTTCCACTGCGGGGCCTTATACAGGGAACTAGGAGGGAAATGGAAAAAAACGTTTTGTGAGTTTGAAAACTAATCGTAGCAACGCTGCCTGTTTACAAAATAACGTTAGCAACGCCGCTAACAGAAAAAAGTATTAAGGAAACCAAGTACCTACGTAGTTGAAATGAAATTATAAGAAAAGAAACAAAAAAAAGAAAGTGAAGGAAAAAAAATGAAGAAATTATTAAATAGGAAAAACGATTAAAATATTTTTGAAGAAAACTGTTTCTGAATGGAAAAGTAAACATTGGCGTAACAAAAGACAGAATTGGCATATCATGATTGGAGAAGAATCATCAGCAAATAGGATCAGGTTTGAGTAAGAAGGGGAAAACTGTAGAAAACTCTAGAAAGAAACTAATGTCAGTAAAACAAATAAAGAACGAAGTCGAGAAAGAAAAATGAAAGTGAAATGAAAGTAAATGAAATGAAGAAAAGTGAAGAATATGTTTTGAGAGGAATCTGTTGTGAAGCAATATTTATCTTTTTGGAATAAGTTTATTTTTGAAGATGATATTTTTGACAATTATTGTATGATGAGTTCGAGCAGGAGGTTTATAATGCAATGATGATGAATAAGTAGGAAGTTTTTTTATGATGATGAGATCGAGTGGGAGAAAAATAGAAGAAGTTTTTTATGATGATGAGTCGAGTGGGAGAAATGTAGAAGAAGTTTTATAATGATGATGAGTCGAGTGGGAGTAAAGTAAAAGAAGTTTTATAATGAAGATGATGTTGAGTGGGAGTAAAGGTTTATAAAGAAGATGTCGAGTAGGAGAGGTTTTATAAAGAAGATGTCGAGTAGGAGAATTTAATGAAGATGTTGAGAAGGAGAGGTTTTAAAATAGAAGATGTCGAGAAGGAGAGGTTTTATAGAAGATGTCGAGAAGGAGATTTTATATGAAGAGGTAGAGAAGGAGTAATTTTATAATATTGAAGAAGTTGAGTAGGAGCGAGATAGTTTTGAGAAGAATTATTTTATGGGAAGAAGATAGAGATAGAGATGAAGAAGTTTATTAGAAGATAGAATATATAATTAAGGGGGTCCTTATGTTCGTTAAGGGGGTGCGTTAAATAATGATTCATTTAAGGGGGTGTGGGATGAGAAAGTAAATGAATCATCATTTAAAAAGAAATGTTTTTGATATCCGAGTGTATTTTAATATTTCTTGTGGTTTAGTCTGATGTTTAGTTGTCTTTGGTTTGGATTATTGCATGTGTAGAAATTTTGTCATTTGAGTTAGGTAAAGTTAGGTTCCTGGGTTGGGTTAAAGGTTAATGTAACTTTGTAGGATTAAAGAAGTTTATAAGTTTGGCAGGTGATTCGAAATTTATCATGATGTTGTAGGTAGAAAACTGTTTTAGTCAGTATGGTCAGCATGTGCAGCAGATTGAGGGGGTGTGTTGAGGGAGGTTTCTAACCTATATGCTCTGCTCTATGGTACATTCGGAATTCAAGTGAGTTTGATTATGTCAATCTGCCTGCACATCTGTAGTTTGACGTTATTCATTGTAAAGCCGTGGTATCGAAAGGTTGTCATAGAGTTATATCAGGAAAACTATCTGTTGAAGTGTGATAATGTGATATAAAGTGTGAGAATGCTTAATAAACGCCTGTATAAAAGTCTCCTGGTCTCATTGCCACAACCCTTCACTGCCTATCCTATAGTAAAATTATAACACAGTAACATAAAACTAGGTATTCTTTCCTTACTAATATTATAAATGCGAAAGTCCGTTTGTTTGTTTATTTGTTTGTTACGCCTTCACGGCTTAATTATTGAACCAATCATCATGAAATTTTGCATAGACGTTGTCAGGGGTACAGAAAAGGACATAGGGTACCTTTCATCCAGAAAAACTTACAGTTCCCGAGGGATAGCAAAAAAACTGCCCACGCAGACGAAGTCGCGGGCGGCCGCTAGTGTTAAATAAAGTCACAAATCATGTAAGGAAGAATAACAATTTTTAACAAAGTCTTTAAATTTACCGTCTTCTTGATTTAATTTAAATAATCTAAATGTCCCCTGATTTTGGGTAGGTACTCTCGACTATAAGTTAATGTGATTTCAAATATTGATTCAATAAATTGTTTACAGATTTGTCGTTTGCTCGACTAGTACCAAAAGAATGTACCATAGGACCTAGCTATTGGTGTCAAAATCTCAAGTAAGTACATTTTTTTACTTATTAGCAGACTTCGGAATCTGCCGGTCATTCCAAGACCGCCTTTTATGATTTAACCTAATGTTTATGGCTGAACTTGATTAATGATTCATACAAGTCATTATACTGGTGATGCCCTTTGTGTAACGATTGTGAATCAATTTTGTTGACTAACAAGTTTCATATACTGTGACTCATAGGAGTGCGAGTGAGTGTGGGGCTGTCGCACACTGCATCGCCACCGTGTGGGAGACCCAACATGTGGAAGTCAGCAGCAATGATGTGTCGGATAAGTTTGTCAGACTGTTCCGGCAGCTGAAGGATGTAAAGGATCTCATCAATGATGTAAGTCACATTTACTAAATGGTTTTTGGTTTAGGACTTAAGTATAGTATGTCAAGATAAAAAATGGGCATTGTGGTTTTGCTTTTCTTAAAAATGACATTGACATTTAGTTCATTGCAATAAAGTTGAAATTGTAAATGACTTTTAGGGCCAAACTACTTTTTGTTGATAATTGTCTTTGTTATGTACTTAAGATATGTACTGCTAAAAGTGTATCCGATGTTTTCCGATGCCCATTCTTTATCTTGAAGAACTGTAATAGGGCTATTTAAACTATATTCTAAGCTGAGCCTGAATTTAAAATAGTTTTTGCCTAAACTCTGTTTAATAATAAGTAGGTTTAATTCCTTTCGACGCATAGTGCCAGAAACGCAAATTACCGTACACGCTAACAACCAAGTTTCAAATTCGCAACTTACCAGACACGCAAATGACCCGATACGCAAACGACCTGAAATGAATTCGCAATTGACCAGGCACGCAAACCACCTGAAATTGGTCTTAGAATACAATTTGAAGTGCAGTAATGACTAAGACAGCTAGAACAATTAAAGTAATCAAGTCAAGTAATTTTAGACTTTTTTTGTTTAGTACATATATATTTTTGGTAAGAGAAGTTACGATATCAGCAGTTAGGACTCCCGATGAGGGCTGTGGGGAATATGCTGATCGGATCTGTTTGATGAACAGGTATGATAAGACCTCCTTTACATTCATGCTATCCTGGTAATTTTCAATAAACTCATTGGTCTTGTTAGACCAAGTCTCCAGCAGTTAGGACTCCAGAGAGCTGTGGGGAAAATGCTGACTGGATCTGGTACTGTGATTAGCTCCTTTACATTCATTAGCATGGTCATTTTCGTTTTAATCATAGTCCAAGTTTTGCTATTGTCAATACCGCACATGGCTTCATAGGTACATTCATTCTTTATTGTACTGACGATAAAGTGAATGCAGCGCAGACTGAGGAACCTTAGTGAAATAGTTTATTTGGCCACTTCTCTTCAGTAACAAAATAATTCTAAGTCCCAGGTGGTACTTTACGTATCTGGCACTATGCGTATAAATTAAATACTGGTTGTTTGCAGAAAAAAATCTGGTCATTTGCATATCTGGTAGTTTGCTGTTAAAAATATGGTCGTTAGCGTGTACAGTAATTTGCGTTTCTGGCACTATGCGTCGAAAGGGTTTAATTCTCTAAACACGATGCGACCTCTGAGGCTGAATAACAATGAAAAAACGATTGTATCTCGTATTTTGGTTAAAAAAAACTTTAAAGATAATGATAGAAGATTACACTTCTGAATATCAGTCAAAGCCCTATTATAGTAGGTAATTTAAGTTACATTTGGGTGGGGCTCACAAAAAATGTGCCATCACACACTGGAAATTGTATAACACGATAACAAACTGGAAATGCGTAACACATTGGAATTAATGTTAAAGTCAGTATACACAGTGAAAAAACTAAACTTTGGATTTATAAGTATTAAGCATAATGATTACCTAAGGGATGACACATCACCCAGATATTTGAATGATTATACCCTATCTAAATATTATGTTGAAAATGTTGTGACTCGTGAAATCATTGTTCAAGTA
This sequence comes from Agriphila tristella, assembly GCA_928269145.1. Classification (NCBI taxonomy): domain Eukaryota; kingdom Metazoa; phylum Arthropoda; class Insecta; order Lepidoptera; family Crambidae; genus Agriphila; species Agriphila tristella. Next base: position 7,843,083 of record OV743439.1, on the reverse strand, counting down.
TTTATTTATGACCTGGGGCCATACCGGCTAACTTACATGGCTATCGTAATCGCTTTCATTTGACAGATGGATGTGATACATTGCTACTTTTCTATGGTAAGTTTTTATTTATGCCAAATAGAAGCAGCAATGTGTCACATCCATCTATCAAATGAAAGCGATTACGATAGCCATGTAAGTTAGCCGGTATGGCCCCTGGTAATTTACAAACTGATATACCATAGTCTTTAGAATAAGATCACCTTCCTAAGATAATAAGACACCATAAGATTTAGCATGCATTAATATTTTTGTCTAATCTACCTACTTTAGTACCTAGCTAGTTTAAGGCGCTCTCCTGACCGAAAGTGGCGCTGCGCTGAATTTTATTTAATATTGTAATTCTAATACACAATTATAATAAAACTTCTCATGGAATTTTTAGGGCCCATAGTCTAGTATTTTAAGACGGTATCATTACATTCCCTCGTAGTCACTGCTAGAAGTAGATAGCAAAACTGCTAAAAGTGTCCGTTTTTGACACATTCGCTATCTACTTTTACGAATGACTACAAGGGAATGTAGTGACCTTTTAAAATACTAGTTTTAAATTTCTTTTCTAAAAAAAAATATTAAATAAAAACTTCTGAGGGCGCCACTTTCTGTCAGGGAAACGCCTTAATGCACGAAATAATTTTGTTCAGTTCTTTGTAAACATGCTTTAATAATAATACCAGTAAACACAACTGTGCCAATAAATACGCAGGTATGGGCAATGTTCGCGAGTGACGTCACGCTATTTGTACATAACAGTTATATAATGTTATTTATACCGGCTTTGCTACTAGTAATACCTACGTTTATGTATCTGGTGAGTTTCATCAATGTCGCCACTTGATAACTACTGAACCAAGCGTAAATAGATGGAATTTGTTATTGTTTTATAAACAACTTGTACTGATAACCTTTATGCTAATGCTAAATTACAATATTTATCGTGTTCAATTTATTCATTAAGGGATTGTATATTTCCAGCATTTACCATATAGGTTTTACAACTCTTTGTTGTCTATTCAAAAACATTCAATAATATCAATGAAACAGTTGTGTGAGATATTCAATTATTTTCCATAGAAAATAGATTGGATCACACATGTTAGTACTCGATCGGTTACTTACCTTATGTACCTATATCCTTTCTTATGGGCATTTTGCTTATATTTATACTTACCTACCATGATTCCGTATCCCTAGGCTGTAGGGTTGCCACCCGTACTCTAAAATAGAGCATTGTACTCTATCGTCTCAGCAATAGAGAACGCTAAAATACTCTTTTTACGTAACTCTCGTAACTATCTTTATGAAAGACAAATATTTGCGAAAAGTACCACAAAAAATATGTTTTTAACAATAAATAAGAAAAAAAAATTGATATACTTTTTTATGTTGCATAATTTATTTTGGTTCTAATCATGATACGCTTTGGTGCAAAATGATACGTCTGAACTAGGGAAATTATATGCGATCTTGATACGCATAAAACGATTTTCGGCTGTAAAATTCGTCTAAGACATTTACAGTTCGTAGGGTTTTTTGTTTTAGCCTACGGTGATTATGAAATGAAATGAAATGAAATGAATGAAATGAAATGAAATGAAAATATATTTATTTAAATGAGCTCACATAATAATCATTTTTAAATCGTCAAATCTTTTTTTACCCTACTACCCATTATGACGTCTTTTAGCTGACAAGAAAAATGGGCGCAAAAAACTTGTCAACGTTATCAGATGGAACGATATTTACAAATATGTATTTCGTTTCCAGACTTAAAATAACAAAGATTAACAAATAAATAACATTATTTAATTATTTAATTAGCTTATTTCTTAATGAATGACAATAGTACATTACGATATTAGTGCGTTAAGATGGTTATAACATGCTCGGCTCAATTACGCCCTCGCCTTCGGCTCGGGCTGAAATTCCGCCTCGCATGTTATAACCAATACGCACGTATATCGTACGACGTTTTTTAACACATTTGCGAGGAAACAGAAAAAAATACGCCAAAAGTACATTTTCGGAAAATGACTTGGCATTTTTCATGTTTTTCCACTTCAAGAAATTTTCATACGTGGTTATGTATCTGTCCTTGGATATTGACGGCAGCAAGCTGTCGCATGCGGTTCGCGCTTCTGTTAGTATATCCGGTGGAGTTGAAGTAATATATTGCTCACCTTCATTATTGAAAGTTGTCATTTTTAGATATTCACAATACAAGTACAAAGAAAAGAAAATTTGAGAAAAATGGCGCGAGGATTATTTTCTGCCGTGGCTGCGTGAAAATGTTAGCAAAGACGCTAGAGCATGCAGCCAAGTTTTTTAATTACCGAACAAACTGTTTTTTTTATTTTAAATAAACTCAATCTGTGAATGCACACTGTCTACTGACTGGCACCGCGCGGCGATAGTTCGAAATTTGAATAGCAACAGCGCGCTGCTCACTAGCTGGAGTCGTGCGGTGGCGATCAATTCGATATTTGAAATGGCAAATAATACTGTTATGGAATTTGTATGGACTATAACTTAACTATTTGCTTTGGTAACACACGCGTTTTTTATGACCCGCTTTACGTATTTAAAACCGGTGGAATTACATCAGCTTTACGAGCAAGTGTGTTAAAAAAGATTTTAAGACACTTTTGAAATGCTGTCACTTTTTTTACTTAAACAGTGTCTAAGTTAAACAGGTGTTTAAAAATCTTTTGTAATAACACCGAGGAGCTGTTTAGCGCCTGGCCCAGCGATTGCGGAGGTTAAGCAACTTTCGCAAGGGTCGGTCATGGGATGGGTGACCAAAAATTTATGTGGGTGGTGGGTTATGGTCCATCTTCCTTATCCGCCCATTACGATGGCCTGTGCGCCAGCAGTGGGGATATTAAGAAATGGCTGAAGGTCAACACCGAAAATGTTTACAGGAATATTTAGGCACACGCGTCAGCTCAGAATGCCACGATCTGCCATACCCCGAAGTGGCCAGCATCTGCAAGGAGAACACTGCGGAACTTCCGCTGTATTTGCACCATGTGCTGGTCTCCAAGACCTCGCCGGAGACTATGTGCCAGGTCATCGGCATGTGCAATAATGACAAACTCAACAACTTTGTCACTCAGAAGGTGAGCATAATTTATTTCAGTTGTTGTTTTTATTACAATAATTTAGCTTATTTATATAAACATCTTGACACTTTTTCGACGGAGTGGGGATAAGTTCGCGCATGTTTACTTGCGTGCGACCAATAGCGCGCGCCCCTCTTCCGCCGCCCGCATACCTTACCGCTACGCATAGGCAAAATACGCTTGCCGCGCAATCCCCACCCCATTTCAAGATGTCGGCCTCGAACTATAAGATCAAAAATTTGGTTTTTATATTACTGTAAATAAACCAACACAAACGGTCATTAGCTTAGGTTAGCAGTTTGTACTGTGACCAGTGAATAAGACGTTTCATTCAAAAATATCTAGCCACTGTAACCTACACAGTTTTAGGATCATTCTTAATGAATAATCAGAGCTAGTTGAAACTACACTCGTGCAACTCTTAGAATGTTGATCAGATCAGTTGGGTGTGTAAAGAGATCTGGATCTCCTCTATTTACTCCCTGAATGGCCATCATCAGATCACAGCTAGGTTAATCCCTGGCGGAGAACCAGGGCTTCAAAGTTATCTCATTTGTGTGAAAATAACCTTCTTGAGTCGATTTGGTTGCACGCGAGTGTATTAGTTATTTATTCTGTGCTATAAGGTTTCATTATGATTTTTTTTTGTTCATAGAAAAAGAAGACTACAGATTCCCCTAAACATGAGAAACACAAAGGTAACCACCATACAATTATGTTTGAGTGTAACCGTAGCACAAAACAACATTATTTTTGAAGAAATTTAAAACGTAATTTTGAAAAACCTTTTTTTTGTAAATTTTATATAAAGTCCGTTCGCTTAGATAGATAGTGTCGGTCGGTAACCTGCAAGCACTTGTGTTCAGAGACAGGAATACCGTTAACAAACACAACCTTTCACTACGGCCGGCACTTCTATGTAAACTGCCAATATCCAAATTCACTTGCGGGTGTCCTTTGTTTATGCGGCGGCATCCTTTGACAAGAAGCAGCACGTGCAAAGGCGGCGCGATTAGAGGGGACCCTATTTAAGTGAACGGACTTTAAAAGTTTTCAGTATGGTAGGTAATAATTTTTTTATTTAAACTTAAAACAAAAGTTCTCAGTGCCGCGGGGCATAAGTTGACAGTCGGTGGGCCGCGAGTTGGCCACCTTTGTGTTAAATGAAAATGTTTTAATAAGTGAAATATTTTCAGTTCACCTTCTCGGAGCAGCTCACTGCACTTGGGGACCTTCATACTGGTGCAGTAACTTCAGGTAAAATTCTTTATTTCGGGATACCTACTCTTTTATTTCTTTAAATCAGTTTGTTTCCTATATTTCTTCAGATTTTTAAAGGTTTGCACAATTCGATATTTCCATTTTAATATGCACTGAATTACAAATAATCAACTAATCACAAATTGTTTCCGTTGCTACTGTCATATGATATGACATTATCACATCTGTTATCGAAAGGTCATGTTTCGCATGCCATTAATTTGCTTGTTAATTTGTTTCTCTTGTGACTCAAGTTGTAATGTTTGATTTAAAATTCAATGAGACTTTTCTAATTTCCCGATACTAGGTAGAAAAAACGTGTTCAAAACCAAATACAATTGCGCCAAATATAAAACGTTGCACTCAACCTTAAATAGTTAGATTATGAAGTAATTGTATAGATATAGAGCGTAAAAATCAGCGGAAAATCGAGTTTATTACCATAAAAAAGTAACGGTCAAATTTTGATGAAAAGCACTTATAATACAATAATGTCAATTATCATTAATCATTACACAATGAAGTAGATTAATATTAACAATAAAGTCAATTATTATGACACAATGAAGTAAATTGATATTTCATTGTATTCCTGTTTTAGTATTGCTCCTCGTATTTCTGTGCACCTAAATAAATAACAATATAATGCGCGTCGAAGTTAACCCAATAAACGACGCGTCGGGAAACGTTTTGGTGAATCAGAAATTGACTCTTACTGTTGGCTCTGTCATTGAGGAAACTAACAAACTCTGTGAAATATTAGCTAATTTTAACCTACCAAAAACATAATTATTGTCAGAAATTAATTGGAGCAGTTTAAAATTTAAGTTACCCACTTTTAAAACAGGTTGTTAGATTTGATTTACATTAGTTTGATAAAACGCTTTAACCATTGAAAATGGTTATCAAATGCAAATCGCCTGAGACGTATTTTTGGCCATATCTCCGAGGATTTTAAGAGAATCGAGATGAAAATAGTACCAAAAGTTGAGGAATTTATCAAGACATATGTCAACGTTTAAATTTTGAAAATCTACTGGTAACTTTTTTTGGAATTTTGTAAAATTCTAAAAATTCCGGGTTTTTTGGGGGGTGTTTATTTACTAAATTGTAAATATTTCGGAAAAAAAACCGACTTAAGAAAAAATGAAAAAAAGGGTCCTAGGGTATTAGTTTAACTACCAAATGGAAAAATAATTTTGAAAATCGGTTAATAATTGTGACCTGTAGGTGGTCCCTTTAGATTTGGATTTGTAGAAAAACGGCTGTTTCCGTACATAAAAAGTGATGTAGCTTCTATGATTATTGAGCGATCGTCATGGTAATAGTGTTAAAAGATGCAGAAGAAGACGAGAAGTGCATTCATTGGAATTTTGAAAATCGCTTAATAATATTTCGGCTGCGTCGAGGCAGTCAGCGAGCGCTTTTGTGGCACGAGGCGGAGCCGAGTGTCACAATCGTAAAGATAAATAGGTACTTACCTAGGTAACTTTAAAAATATAATAGGACTTTGCATTTGATTTGATTTTTCGTAAATTTTTGTGTTCTTTTTCAATGCTCCGATTCTTACGGGGACTGTAAAATCTGCGATTTTTTTACCATTCTAGTTTCCCAACGTTTTGTTTCTTTATAGCTTTTACCTTTTCTTCATTAATAATATGGTCGATTTTAAAATTGAATGCTTTTGAAACAATAAACATTTGTACACACCACTTTCTTACGTATTTATCACCACAAAACATAAAGTCTGTGTTCAGAAGCGCCGCTCTGGCCGTATTCGAAATTACGTCATTTGTTGCGCCATCCATGGCAACAGAATAAGGGTTGTTTACTTATTTCCGATTTGGAATTTTGGATCGATATTGCATGTAAACATGTACACTGTCATTATGTACACTGTACATAATGTTTCTGTGTATGTGCATGGAAAGCCTCGCTATTTGAACCGTACTCGTAGCAGAAGAATAAATATTATTCTTATGCCCATGGCACGAAAACTGTAGAGTGCGGATTGAACTCGATTTTTTTCTTGTGTACAGCGCCACCTACCTCCGTAAAGGGATTTGAGATTTTCAATAATAGTTGTTCTATCTCACGAAGATGAATGTTGTTAGGCTTGCACATGTACATTATTTTAGTGTGCGTAATATAAGAGCGTGTAGACGCACACTAAAAAAATGTGCAATGTGCACGTCTAACACATCCATAGCAAAAGAAGAACTATACAAAAATGCAATATTGCTCGATACATACAAATTCTACTGGATAGTGCTCGTTTGTTTTTCACGCTAAGGTAAGGAGCGAGTCTTCTGTAAACTTTATATTATGTGATATCAATCACTTCATTGTTACCGTTACCGGAGTCATGAAGTGCAACAATGGATCATATTGCATAACACAGTTAATTCCGAAACACGGTACCAGTGGTGTCTCGAATCGCGGGCCATTGTGTCAACACCGTAATGCTATCTCTAATTTTCTACTAGTAATTGAGTTAGCTTGTTAAGCGTATAATATTGGACTACATTAATATTTAGATTAGAGTTACGGAAACTTAAATATGGCTGGATTGTTGAAATAACTTTTTCTTTTTCTAAATCCACAACAGGGAATTGTAGATTTATTTACACCAGGTTAACTGTAATATTTATTATCTATTAAATTTGTGTGAATTGTATCAAATTCTTCTTTATAGCATTTTAGAGATTGTTTAATCGAAACGAATTTAATAAAAAGTCGAAAATAATCTTGCGTACTTGTCCTAACGAGCTTACAATATAAGTTAATATTATTTTATTATAATCAATGTTTCACATTTACTGCATAATAACAGGAAATATATTTCAGAACTATGTGATAAGATAATAACAACATAAGTATGGCAAAAATCGACAAGCGAACTAGCACTTTCGAAGCTCAGTTTTTTAGAGTCCAGATTTAATGCTATAAATACTTTGTTTTGAAATGATATTTTTTTTTATAAAATTAGACATAAACAAAAACAGACTTTAATAATTTTTATTTTGGCATGTTGCCTAATGCCTACCTGACAGTGAAATGAATCTTTACACCTTGCTAGTTGTACAAAAATACAGCATAAGAAAATGCTTTATCTGTTTTGGTAATGCAATTATCACGTTCCTAGGGCCTTCCCTTAAACAATGTGTTTTATTCGAAGAAGCATTGTGTATAAAACTTCCTCCTTTCCTTTTTACTTAGTGTCAAACAGCAAAATTACGGACTCAGAGACCTTGTATAGTTCTTCTATCTCACGATTCACGAAGACCGTTTTGCTATGAATGTGTTAGGCGTGCACATGCACATTGTTTAATTGTGCCTCTGTACACTTTCGTATTACGCACACTAAAATAATTTGCATGTGCACGCCTAACAACATTCATAGCAAAACGGTATTCGTGAAATAGAACAGCTATGATAAACGTTTTTCTCGTCGCTAAAAACATTTTGACAAAATATTATGCAATATTCGTATTATCTTAAAATATAATAAAAAAAAAGAAACTGATTGGTGACTGACATATCAACGCACAGCCCAAATCGCTAAGTCTAGAGACTCCAAATTTGGTACATAGGTTCCTTATTAGGTCTAGGGGTGCACTAAGAGAGGATTTTTCAAAATTCACCCCCTAAGGGGGTAAAAAAGGGGATCAAAGTTTGAAATGAAAGTCCCTCAGTTTCGAAGTTAGGATCTTCAAATTTTATGTTTAGGCTGACGATTGAAAATCAATATTACGTATCTCAGCTTTTTTGAAAATTCTACCCCTGAAGGGGTGAAAAAGGGGATGGAGTTGTGTATAGAAAATTCTTTATTTTCGAAGTAAAAATCGCTAAATGTATAATTTAGGCTTATGGATAGAAATATAACGCAAAGTAAATTGTAAATGGTAGTATTTCAACCCCTATGGGGATGAAATAGGGTGAAATAGGATAAAAATACCAAAAAATAGATATGGATGTCGTTATTGGGGTTTTCTGGGATGACGATTGCGAAAATGACATTTATTTTGAAGTCCAACACGGTGAACATGATGTAACCCCTAAGGGGGTGAAAATGGGGTTCAAATTTTGTATGGAAAAATAATATAAAATAGACATTACAACTTCAAACTTCGTAGGAGCACGTTTAAAAATAAATATAGGCAAACATATATTTTGTGATTTTGGAAATCCAACCCTTAGGGGTACATGGGTTAAGTAAACATAAAAATTGATATGGATGTCGTTCTTGAGGTTTTATGGGATGGTGATTGCGAAAATGACATTTGTTTTGATGTCCAACACCGTGGACATGATGACACCCTAAGGGGGTGAAAACGGGGTTCAAATTTTGTATGGAAAAATAAGGGAGAGTGTGAGGGAGAGGGAGTGGGAGAGGGAGCTCTGTATCCAAATTCTGATCAGGATTGGATAAGGGAACGGGATTGGGAACGGGAACGGGAAAGAAACGGGAACTGGATACTTATATCACTGGACCCAATTCTGATTATTGTAATAAACTAGCTTCCGCCCGCGACTTCGTCCGCGTGGATATTAGAGAAAATCCTTAGGGAACCTTCAACCAGGATGCTTGGTGGGGACCCGCTTATTTGCGTAAAAACGGCTGGTCGGATCCTGGTTGAAGGTTCCCTAAGGATTTTCTCTAATATCCACGCGGACGAAGTCGCGGGCGGAAGCTAGTTTTACTTCATAAATTGTTTCGTACAGTACCGGGCGGGAATGCCGGGCGACCAAGCATTGTGTAGACGCAGTATGGACGAAACAGAAGTACCCCGAAGACCACGACAGCGTGTGCAAGATCTGCACCGACATGGTGCAGCAAGCGCGCGCCCAGCTCGAGAGCAACCAGACTCAGGTAGGTTCTTTTTTTTTTTAATGCACAACGGGATAGTAGCCCCAGTCGTAGGAACCAAAAAAACGACGAATACGGCTATCCATGAACCAAAGATTTCCTTCGGTAGGATTGATCCTTGGGTTCCTAAGATGGGTTTACGAAGTGGAGCCACCTGGATTTTTCAAGCAGGTGGGGGGAGGGGGAATTCTGCCTTAACGAAGTCCGAGGTTAATAACTGCCTAAGTTTAGATACTAAGCCAATTTTGGTATCTGTACTGCTGGAAAAACTTGGCACTTGTTTCAGTATTTTCGAAAAAACTACCTTAAGAAAGCGTTTTTCGGGTATCTCTATTCTATACTTTTATAAAGATAACTAAATTTGCTAAAATTTGAGCCTATCACAAGCAAGTTTCGAATTGATATTTAAAATTTTAATATTTAATAAATATAATAACTTTCTTACAACGGTAACGAAGTATTTTTTTTAATTAGCCAAAACAAGAATATTTTCTTTTATTATTATTTTAAAAATAAAAGGATAATAGAGCTCCTACGAGGTATTTTTCTTTTTTTCGCTATTCCAATTTGTGTATTTAATGGCAATTTTTTTCTGTAATCAAGCGAGTATTTTATTTTTGTTTTTATTTTTTTAAATAGTTTAACAATTGAATCGTACAAATATGAATCCAAAAATGAATTCGACACCCTAAATTCATACGAATATGACATCAAACTGGGCATAGCAGCTTAACTAATACATCTATCGAGATTGGGCTGAAAGCCAAAACTTCAAAAAATTTACTACAAAAATCGCGGTGGCTCCACTTCTTATATCCATCCTAGGGTCCTAAGGACCAATCCTACCAAAGGAAATCTCTGGTTCACAAAACACCGTATTTTTCACCCTACTGACGCCACTATAGTGCTTGGCCTTCACCTCACCTGATTTTAAGTGACGATAAGTCCGAAAGTGGAACCGCACTACTCCCGGAATCCTCATCTCATCACTGAGGAACTGGCTATCTTACCTCTAACTACCGAAACACAACAATTTTTAAATAGTTGTTATGGCGTCAGACTTTGGTAAGATGGTGGTAGCTAGCCAGGCGGACTTGAAATAATCCCTACCACTAACCAAAATATCTTCTATCATATAAGTACTTATTTATTTTAGTACACCATAGATAAGGGCTTTTCAAAGTGGGGGGTGCCGTTACTTGCCCGTGGTCCCCCAGTCTAAGTCCCCTTGGGGTACCACAAACAAATATCTGTGCCCGTGGAACCCCCTGAATAACAATGTCCTATTAGATATTTTTATTGTCCCTGGTACCTCATCTCAAACATTTCAATCTGACATAAATAAGTGTACCACGGGCCATATAATTTTCCCATGGTACCCTTTGTCCCCCTTGAGTGTTCCACGGGCTAAAATATTTGATCGTACCCCAAGGGGAACTAATACTAGGGGACCACGGGTAAGTATCGGGGGTCGCGCCCCCCCTGCGGGGCGCAGAGGGGCACTTCTAAGGGGGACGCGGGCCACCTGTGTAGTTCATATGTCATTGTTTTGGGTAGAGGGAAGCGCGGATTTTTTTTAGAGAAGCGCGGATTTTTTTTAGAGTACAGATTCCTTTTTTTATTCTAAAAGCCCCACCCGACTTCAATAGACGTGTTTTTATTATTACGAATATTATTTCTTGCTTTTTAGAGGTAGGTTTTCTGAAGTCGGTTTTTTGTTTTTTTATATTTAGTGTAGGTACCTTGTTAAAAAAAACAAATATACAGACGAACAGAGAACCTCCTCCTTTTTGGAAGTTGGTTAAAAAACGATCTAGAGTTCTTAAACTAATTTATGCCTTATCTACTGACCCTAAATTGCAGTTTTGTTTGTGTCAATATGCTCCCAGTTTGAAGGTGTGGCGTTATTTCGAGGTGCTGTTTTTAGGGTATTTTTGATCGAAGTTGTACACAAAATACCAAAAAGTCTTTGGTCTACCAAAGACTATTTTACTATCCCTACCCTACTTTTTACAGGTAGACGTAAGTGCCTTGTTACCACGCGACCACGTATTACAAATAATAATTGTTACTATAATTAGACGTTAATTATCTGAAGCGTATTGTTTATATAAAGGTTATTATACCAATTCAATATTGTGAATGTGAACAATTGTAATTAAGATAAAAAAAGTTGAATGACCTCAAAAAATGCTGTTGAATACATAATATTTTGTCAATTCAAATCAAATTCACATCGATATATTGATATTGGTAAATGTATTTTTAACCGACTTCAAAAAAGGAGGAGGTTCTCAGTTCGTCGGAATGTTTGTTTTTTATTTTTTTTCTTTTTTATGTACGTTACTCGATTACTCGAAGACAGCTGGACCAATTTGAAAAATTCTTTTTTTGTTTGAAAATATATACTTCTAAGTTGGTCCCATTGTCATGAGGTCAGGATCTGATGATGGGATCCTGGAGAAATCAAGGGAACTCTTCAAATATTATAGGCACACCTATAGCGATTTTGGTATTTTCTTAAGTAACTTATGCATTTTTTAATTTAATATTACTTCAAAGTTGAATGAAGGGTTTTTACTAGATCCCATTTAGCCTGTTTTATCATAGACAGAAATGATATGATGATGATGCGGCTGATATGATGATGATGATCATAGACAGAACAAACTGTTCGGTTGGTTGTGTGTTTTGTCATAATTTCTTTGTATGTTTAGTTTTTACCTCTCCCAAAGATTGTTAAAACTATTGTTTTACTTACACCGTGGCTTGATAAATTTGTGCTTACATTACACGTCCTAAGTTGTCGCCCGATAACCTTTAACGAGCCGTTAACTTAGCGTTCCTTGGCCCGGTTAATCGGAGTAGGTGACTCTGGGATGAGTGATAAAATGATGTCACTTGTTGTTAATAATGTATTTTATGACGTTGATCACACCACATATAATTTTTTAGGGTTCCGTACCCAAAGGGTAAAAACGGGACCCTATTACTAAGACTCCACTGGCTTTCTGGTCACCAGGCTGTAGTCTCATGAACCGTGATATCTAGACAGTTGAAATTTTCACAGATGTATTTCTGGTGCCGTTATAACAACAAATACTAAAATAGAACAAAATAAATATTTAAGTGGGGCCCCCACACAACAAACGTGATATTTTTTGACAAAACCCTTCTTTCGCGAGTATGTCTCGAACTTGGCCGGATTTTTCTTATTTACTATAGTATAATTGGCAATACTTGAAATTTTCGAAATGGAATATGATGTAGGTAGCAAGATTGAATTAAATAATTTTGATCCAGGACTGTGTCAAGTTTAAAATAATAAAATGGTCTATTGAATAAAAATAAAATATATATTAACTGTACTACTGAACAAGATGATATAGAAAGTAAATTATATATACTCACTGGAAAAAAATCGTAACTATGATGCGTGTTACATTAAAAAATATATATTTACATGTAACATCAGAACTGTAATAAATAAAATAAATAATAAGAACGATTTATTTCGGACAACATAGATCCACTTTGCTAGTAAGATACTTAAAAACTATGTTAGTATTCTATTTTTATTAATTTCAATATTAATAATTAGGGATTTTTATACCTAAGGAATTTAATCATCAATTTATTTTCAGGGCGAGCTAAAAGAAGTATTCGAAGGTTCATGCAAGTTGATGCCGATCAAAATAGTGGCCAAAGAGTGCATGACGCTGGCAGATGACTTCGTGCCCGAGCTGGTGGAAACGTTGGCTTCGCAGATGAACCCTCAGGCTGTATGCTCTGTAGCCGGGCTGTGCAATAACGCCAGAATCGATCAGTTGCTCGAGGCTCAAGTAAGTGTTATTTTTCAGAGTCCCTTAAAATGCATAACATTGATAACCCTAAATTTCAAAATCCATAACAGACTCGCCATCATGTTAATTCGCATAACAATAAGAATGCCTAACTAAAAATTATATACCTATCATTATTTGACATAACTAAAATCCATAATAATAAAAACCTGATGGCATACTTAGTTCAAATCGCTAAGTTCATGCCTTATCTCACTGTTACTTTAAGATACTTATCGATATATAAATTTTATGTTACTTATCGTTATGCATATTGACATTATTCATAATGAAAATGTTCTTTTTGAATTATTATACATAAAAAAAAAGGATTTTTTTATGGTTACGTCATTTAATGCTTAAGCGTTTTCATTATAGGCTTTTTCATTTTAATGATCGGTTTTCTGACAGCAGAGAATTTTAGTATAATTTTATGTCGACAGATGGCATTACTTCAACTAAGTCGATTTTTTAAAAATTATTTCCCACTGGTCACCCAATGGTCATATTGGTCATAGAAAAGTTTTCGTAACACGCCATCGGACAACTAACGCACAAAGCAACAAACCACATACTCAACAAACGTATAATAAAAAAGTAATTACATTTTATATTTTTCATAAAAAGCTACCTACTAAGTACAACGACATCTAGTTCTATTTTATGAACTACTTTTTTTTTCTTAAACTGCCTTTTGAAAACCGCTCATTATGGATAGAGACCTGTTTTTTTTACCTTGTAAAAGTTTTATACTGAGACTAAGTTCTCACTAACTAGAATCCCACTTCCCGTAAGAATTTCGATAATTTTCTATCTTAGCGGATGTTTTCGTCTTTATAAATATCTGTATGGCAAGTTTTAGCCCGATTCGTCCAAGTTGTTTGAGCTATGCAATCATGTATCAGTCAGGTCAGGGACCTATTTAATAAACATGACAATTTGTCACCTGTCATGACAATTTTGTAACCATTGCGTCAATATGAAAATAGAACAAACTACTTATAGCTATAAGCACACACACCGCAATGTGAACCAAATTGTCATGACAATGGGGAATGTCCGAAAAAAATCAAATTGGCTGAATATTTTTCTATAGGTAGGAATAAGGTCCCTTAGTAATAGAATAAATTTTCATAATTTTCGGTTTCGTGAAAAAATTTCAAAAAATCAAAGTCTCTTCGACTTCACAAATGTATGAAAGTAACAGCAGAATGGAGATTGTACCTTTGCCAACACCTGCCACAACCACAACATGGTATTAAAAAAAAAGTTTCAAGACAAAACGTCAAAACTTTTTTTTTTAAATACGTGTTGTGTTTGTGGCAGTTAGCGGCAAAGGTATAATCTCAATTCTGCTGTTACTTTCATACATTTGTGAAGTCGAAGAGACTTTGATTTTTAAAAACTTTTTTACCCAACCGAAAATTCTGAAACTTTTTTCTATTACTAAGGGACCTTATTCCTACCTATAAAAAAATATTCAGCTAATTTGATTTTTTTCGGACATTCCCCATTGTCAAATTGTCACGTTATTAAATAATGCCCCGGACATCAGAACATATCAGTACATAAGTATGTTCAGATTTTCAACCCCACCTAATAAACTTGACACCCCGAATTTTTCACTGCCGTGAATACGGAAAGGCCAATGGATTTTTTTGTTTGTTTTTGTAGACTATACCGACATTGTTGGCAATTTTTGGTCACTTCCGCTGTTGACGAAAAGTGCCTTCCACCTTGCTTTATCCTCACTTAATTAAGTGAAGGTCGAGCGCGAAATAAAACATAGAATGCTAAAAAATGACACGGCTGCTATTTTCAATTTCAAACTTTGCGACACAAAAATATTCAACGCTTCAAAACAATGAACAGGAAATCATTTAACTTGATAAGCGAATGTATTTATTACGTACGTATTTACAAATAGTATAAGCAAGTATGTATCAAAAGATTTTCTATCATTTTGACCACTACGCCCATTGCTTGCGTTTAGCTGTATTAAAAAAGCTACCTTTTGTCCGCGACTTCGTCCGCGTGGACATTTGGAAAATCTCTAGGGAACCTTTAACCACGATAAAAGTATCCTGTTTTAATCCAGGCTAAATACTATTACAAGCGAAAATTACATCAAATGTGGAAAATGTAACACTAAAAACTCCATACTTTCTCTGGTGTAAACGACTCATCTGATCCGTTGGGTTTCCTTAGCGATCTGGGGCCCCTCCATTCATTCTTTGAATGGTCATCATCAGATCACACCCCGTTCGATCCCTGATGGAGAACAAACGCTTCGTTACCTTGTTCCCATGAAAATAAGCATGTCTTTCCATTTTTACCGACTTCAAAAGGAGGGAGGTGCTCAATTCGACCCGTTTATTTTTTTTGTTTTTTGTATGTACACCGATTACTCGAAGACGGCTAAACCGATTGAAATGATTCAAACGTTATTAGATCCGGTTTGTTCTCAAGTTGGTCCCATTTTTTAAAATTTTGAAATCGGTTCAGTACTTTTCAGGAAAACCTGAAAATACTGTCGTTTTCATTTTGTGAACTTATACGGATGATCGACCATATCTTCTTTGTTTATGTACCGATTTAGATGATTATTTTTTTGTTTGAAAGAGGATACTTTAGAGATAATACCATTTTGAGTTCATTGTTATTGGACATTGGATATCAAAGATACGCAAGGGAACTCCTCAAAATCAAATAGGAACTGTATAGTGATTACACTAAAAAGAATAAAATAAAAAATATATTAAAAACAAAAAAACCGACTTCAAAAAACCTGAAAATAAAAACAAAAACAGCTTCAGCAAAATTAAATACCTCTAAAAAGCAAGAAATAATTTTCTAATCACTAGATACCTACGCATATCACTGTAATAAAACACGTCTATTGAAGTCGGGTGGGGCTCTTAGAATAAAAAAAAGAAGTTGTCCTCCAGCCCCACCCGACTTCAATAGACGTGTTTTATTACAGTGATATGCGTAGGTATCTAGTGATTAGAAAATTATTTCTTGCTTTTTAGAGGTATTTTATTTTGAAGCTGTTTTTGTTTTTATTTTCAGGTTTTTTGAAGTCGGTTTTTTTGATTTTAAACAATTTTTTCTGCTCACGAGTGTAGTAAGCATTATGTTGATAAGTTTTATCTTTTTGTCAGTACTCTACAACGTGTTAATGAATTAATGCAAAATGAGAAAACCGTTTCTTCGGACCATCAAACTGAACAACTTTTACTATGGGACCAACTCTGAAATCGCGAAAAAAAAATCAGCTGCTTCATACATTATAATATATTCGTTATAATTTTTTGTATGAAACAGCTGATTTTTTTTGTACATAGCCACAGAATACATAATAGTACAAGTACAGAAGATCCACTCCGCAAAGTCATTTAAATAAATAACGACTCTATTCCATACCCAATAAAGTGCAATTCAGGTTGCACGCCGCTCTCTTGCCTACAGTTATATTCACCTAGAAGTTGCCTCTCTTTCTATAGCGTAGCTCTTATCTCTTCTAACGACTTTAGGGTTTCTTCTTTTAAATAATAATTAAATAACTGGTGGTTAATTTATAACAAGTTATGTGTTTGTGAAATAATATGTAGTTAAATACGTTTAAAAAAAACATAGGCTAGGTACAGTCAACGCCACATCAGACTATACATGCTGGCTTTAAAGCAATTGCTTTAATTACGAAATGAAATCGTAATTATAATTAATTTTATTTCGTAAGTAGGTAGGTAAGTAAGTACCTACCTAATCTATAAATGATTATTTTAATAAATAGTTGGGCGAAGATTGTTTAGCAAATAAGACAAGTAAATACCTAAGAATAAACGGATACTAGTTACTAACTAGGTACCTAGTAGACAAGCACTTCTTACGTTTTGATGTCGTTTGGAACTTTTGTAAGAGTGAAAAACGTGAGGTTCGGCTCCTTTTAATTCGTATTAAGGCATACTATCGAAATCGAACTGCTAATGTGCGACCCAGCCGGCACGCGGTAGCCCTCTGAAATTAGTCCGTCCGGACGGACCCGCTACCTACTTGTAGCTTTGTACCTAAAGCGCGGAGTGCGCCTAGCCTGACATAGCCTAGATTAAAACACGGGATACTTTTTATCCCGATATTCCCACGGGAACGGGAACCACGCGGGTGAAACCGCGGGCATCGGCTAGTTTACCATAAAATTAAAAAATGTAAGTAATAGAGTTGCTTTACTGCATAATGTAAACAAATTGGACTCCAGGCTGACTGACTTTATTACTTTATTTATCAGAGAAACGTATTTACAGCAGTGTTAACAATGTCTTATGCTATGACCTCATATCGCGCCACTTGGTTAAGTGTTAAATTAATTGATAGACAATCCTCTACTATCAGTAAACGAATGCAAATATATCCAATAATAAATAAATGTGAAAGCAATTTTAAAGTAGTTGAACTTAAACACATCGCACTTTATCCTAAAGGTTGAGAGCTATCTTGAAATAATACTTGAGATGCTCTTCTTATAGGAACAGCACCTCAGGTATGATCTCAAGATAGCTCTCAACGTTGAGAGCTGTTTATAAAATACAGGCCTAAGTGTTTAACATTAAACATGTTGGTTAATAATTAATTATTGTAAGTAAGTCGTACACACTGTGAAAACAATTACTTACTGAATATTTTTGGATATGGCAGGCAAAAATTACAATACAAATACAAACGTTGTTTTGACTTTTTAAATGCTACAAACTTGTTTCTTGCTTTATTGAATCGAAGTACCTACTCATTTACGTTTCAATTTCGTAAATAAATGTATCTATATTTATTGTATGTTATGTACTGTGTGTACTCTTTACCTTTCCATAAGGTAGGCCTGTGTGCCTGCACTGGGGACTTATAGGGGTTGATGATAGTTAATCCAGACCCCAACGAAAGTTCTTAACCATAAATGATTTAGAGGGTAGTTGAAACATTCGCAAAACATAGTAATAAGTAATAAGTTTCCTTTTTAGGTCATAAATACTGTGAACAAATTTCCAAACTAGTGTTATACCAATATATTAGTATATAAAAACTATAATGTCGGCCGTAATATTAACCAATTAAGTCATAGTTCCAAAAAGTAAATAATTATTTCTTGTCACAGGAAAAGAAAGCAGTTCCAAAGAAATCGGACACACACAAAAGTGAGTATAATATAAAAAAATACTATATTTGTGACTGAAAGCGACTCAATTTAATAAAAATACTTTGTTCGTTTGTAGCCAAATGCGAATATTTTTTGGTTTAATTTCGTGTATATTGTTTCAGTGCACCTTGTGGGAGCGTCTCACTGCACTTGGGGTCCTGCGTATTGGTGCAGTAACTTTAGGTATGGTATACAAATATTAGGTCTTTACCTATGTAAAGAGGGATACCGTTTTTTAGCTCACCAGTTGGCGCCACAGTCGCGAGAGGTCCTGTAAAAGTTTGTTTGCTACGGCCCCTACGGCCCTACGGGTGTGAAAGTAAACAAATCTGAGATAATAGCAATTTATTAAAAATATCCAGCATGCCACAATGTTGTGCAGTCCCGTTTTGTTCTGAAAAATCTCTTTTTCTTAGCTACGCTTTTAAAGCACTGACGCTCATTGACCCGTAATTCATATTTGCCATTTTGAATCTCGTATTGCAAAATAATCACAAGATTTTATTTATTTTAGAAATAAACGCGCGTAGCTCCCACACAAAGTATGATATTTGACCTTTCGAAGACCTCACGCAAAACCAGCGCCTCTAGCGGCGAATTCATACGCGTTAGCCCTCATTGTAGCGATGGGCCGAGTCGTGATTTTTTCGACTCGGGTTACCCGAGTTGAAATTAATGCTGACCCGGGCTAAAACCCGGGTCAACCCGGGTCAGCGATAGGCCGCCGAGTCGCAATTTTTTCAACTCAAGTCATCCGAATTGAAATCTATGCTGACCCGGGCTTCAACTCGTTTTGTCTGTATTTGATGAACTATTGAACCGATCCAACTCGGTTGCTAAAAAACTCCAAAACAACACTCTTTTTATTGTTTACCATGTAAAATTACTTAGAAAACACTTAAAGACTAAAAAAATCAATAGAGCGAGCAAACTACCTACTATAACAATAAATTAATAAGGCTGTCGCGGGCGGGGGGAGCGGCGCGGTGGGCTGGTCGCGAAGCGAGTGCGAGCCGTAATACAGTGCCACACACCGAAGCGAGTTGGCGGGTTGATTGTGCTAGCCCGGGTTGACTCGGTTGGAAAGTCGCGTACGCGTCCAGTGGGCGGGCGGCGCGCGGCCCGTTTGGCGCGTCAACCGAGTCAAGCGAGTCAACCCGGGCTAGGAAAATGTCAACCCGAGTTAACGGGCTGGAGAAGTAACCCGAGTTACCCGGGTAAATTGACCCGACTCGCCCACCACTACCTCATTGGAGATGTTTTGTCACATACAGAGAAAATAATGACTTCTTTAATTTAAAATATTTGACAATATCTTGATATTATATCAAATTATGATCATGACAGTCAACTATCAGTAAAAATAAAGTCCTTATTTCAGCTTTCTCATGCTAAAGATTTTGAAAGTGACTCTTTTTTCTGAGCAAAAAAGGTATCTTGATAAGAAACAAAGGTTAGGTAGGTTGTTCTAATAATAAGTATTTTAATAAAGTAATGTCAGAAAAAAATATGATCTTTCACAGTACCAGTCAAATCATTATGGAATTAATTATTATTATGATTTTATTACTCTTTGCAATTAATTGAAAACTTCCTTATTTGTGGTTTAACCAAATAATACATAACCTAGCGACAGTTTCCTGTATTGGACGGAATAGACACAGTTTTGACGACATAATGCCTTATAATTTTTATAATAAACATGTAATACTTGAATTTACATTCTGCAATATTACTGCATGAAAATAACAATTAAAAAATAGCATTTAATGTAAAAGAATTGCTTTGTTTTTTAATTACATAATTTGACCATGATTTTACACACCCACTTGCCATGTCCTAATTTCTCTAAACTCATAAAACTGTAAATAAAATCCTCAAATTATGGCAATTTGAGGATTTTGTTTATTTATTAGAAGTGAACCAAAACTACATTCTTTTGAATATGATTTACATTTTTAAAACTTTTAGATTTTATGCATTCACAATGCTATTGTTATATTAAGATTAATATAATTGAAAAATATTAGAAAAAATCGACTCACCCGTAGCAGCTCAGACGGGACTCGAACCCGCACCCTTAGGATTCCGGCCCAATGCACGAATCCTAAGGGTGCGGGTTCGAGTCCCGTCTGAGCTGCTACGGGTGAGTCGATTTTTTCTAATATTTTTCAATTATATTAATCTTAATATGATTTACATTTTCTTTTAATATCACGCTAAAAAAAATTGAGCCCCAATCGTAAAAACTACACCGCATATAGTTACAAGTAGACTTGATTACATGTATTCCAAAATAAACTTTGCGTCGTTGGTAATAAGCTTTCTTTTTGCATATTAATCAGTACGGGCCGAGAATGCTCAGCGACTAAGCACTGCGTGGAGAAGGTTTGGTCTAATATGGACTTTCCTCAAGACAAGGATGACATCTGCAAGATCTGTACTGACATGGTGACGCAAGCTAGAGACCAGCTTGAGAGCAACGAAACTCAGGTAAGAAATTAAACTGAATTCAATACACTAAAAATCTTAAGCAGATTATCTTATCTAATTTAAGGCTCGTATAGAATCAAACTCAAATCTCTGCTTGAGTACAGTCATAGTCATAGTCATAATTGTTTATTGCAACATGTTGGTTACAGAGATCTTAAAAGGAAAATGGTACCATGAACATGACCCTGTAAGGGTATTGTGAAGGGTATTGGTAGTAAGAAAAGGATGGCGGTATATGCAATGAATAGAGCACTATCCCTTTCTAAACATACTTATGCAGATATTTGAGTTTAAGTTTGATTCTGTAATGCGAGCCTTAGAATCGAATCTATTACAAATAGAATATCAAATATACAAAAACTAGCGGCCGCCCGAGACTTCGTCTTGTGGAAAGTTTTTTTTGCTATCCCTCGGGAACAGTACTTTTTTCGGGATGAAAGGTACACTATGTCCTTCTCTGTACCCTTGACAACGTGTATGCAAAATTTCATGATGATCGGTTCAATAGTTTAGACGTGAAGGTGTAACAAACAAACAAAAGGACTTTCGCATTTATATTAGTAAGGATAGTAAGGATGTCTTCAAGAATCAAAGATGAGTTGCATCTTTTCATAAAAACGTAAATACATGAGCCAGACATTACATACAATATTAAAATAAGTTATCATAAAACGAAGACTCAACATTTAAGAGTGATATGATGTCTCACGTCACGTCGCGACACTATCTTTGATAGGTTGTTAAAAATGGTTTCCATCTTGCTTTACCTACTTATGTATTTATTGTTGTCTAATATAAGTTTGTGAAACTCGTATTTATTCCGTTAATCACTAAAAATTTTTACTACGAATTTTACAACACTGTATTCGTGGAGATTTCTACCTGACGTCTAGTGCTGCCAAAAGACATGAATTGGATGGTTACATCAATTTATTTTCTCCCGTCTAACATTAGCTATTATAATTACTCCCAAATTTTGTATTCGTATTCAGGAGGAGCTCAAAGAAGTATTCGAAGGTTCGTGCAAGCTGATCCCCATCAAGATTGTGGCCAAGGAGTGCATAAAGATGGCGGACGACTTCGTACCAGAACTGGTGGAAACGTTGGCGTCACAAATGAACCCGCAGGCCGTGTGCTCCGTCGCTGGACTCTGTAATAACGCAAGGATCGATCAGCTGTTGGAAGCTTATGTGAGTAATACGTGTTTTGCGGGCTTTTTTCCTACGAGGGTGGATTGATAAGTCCATGACTTTTTAATGAAGAAAGACTTTTTTTCGGAATATTTTGTTTTATTTGTAGATTATGTACAGACATAATCTTATTGTAGCTCTGCGTATTCAGTCCAACGAAGTTCCTACCTCTTTAACCCATAATTTTTCTCTTTCATCGCCTGCAAACTGGTAACCGAAATGAGGGCCCATTTCAGACATCACCTTTTGGCTTGATGAAAATCTTTGCCCGCCAAGACATTTATCAAGACATTTATTCATGTTTGGTAGGAGAAAATATCTCACTGGGGTTGAATCTAGAGAATAGGAAGGATTCGCATCTTCATTCGACGAGTTTTGATGTCATGAGTGCCGCCGAGAGGGTCGACAGGGTCATTAAGAAAAGTTAGAACTCGCTTGAGCTTTTTGTTTCCAAAAGTAATAATCTTTTGCCGAATTTGAAAAAAAAATAGTGTAAAGATGCCTTAAGGAGTTTCTTTTTAAGACACAAAAATAAATTATGGAAAAAAGTATTTCTTCTTTTCAAAGTCATGGACTTATCAAACCACCCTCGTATATTGTTAATACTTTGATACACAAAAATACACTTGTTTATTTGTTCCGCGTTTTATCTCCAATGGTTTGAATCGGCACGTTTCAACGACGACGTTCATTGGTTGTAAATTAATTCTCAACCTTAGTTAACAAGGCACACATCTGACACTTTTTCGACGGAGTGGGGATCAGTTCGCGAATGTGCACTTGCGTGCGACCAATAGCACGCGCCCCCCTCGCGTTCAAAATACGCGTTCCGCGCAATCCCCACCCGATTCCAAGATATTTGCCTTGTACTGTACGTGTTTGGCTGGCTTATTTCGTATATTGTTTTTAAACTTTGCCTATAGTTGTAAACGAGCGGCTCGTGAGTCGGTAATAACTAAAACGAGCGGATAGAAACGAATACTGAGGTAGATACGCGATTTGAGCATCGAAGAAAAATCATTTTTATTACATTTCTTATTGTTGAACCCTTATTTTTATTATACAGAAGCACTTTATTATGTTTTGGAATTTTTGTTTTTTTATTATTATGGAATGTAATTATTATGGATATGAAATGTATGCCAAAAGATGATTCTGGCTTACAAAATTATGCGTTTTAACATAAATGAATGTATACCAAACGATTTTCTGCGACATGAAGTTCATGCCATTCGCTGTTATGCATAATAAAATTATTTCATAAAAAGTTCTGCCTAGGGTAGAGTCGTTTCGAGCCGCTAGTTATCGCTAGAAATGATAATGACCCAAATAGGCCGTTTCTAGCCGCTAGGCTAGAAATGTTAGTAACCGGCTTCACATCTATAACTTTGACACACACACCCTAGGCCTAAAGGGTTGCCACGGTACTCTGTCTACCATATTCAGCTTTAGAGGTTTTGTAACACATATAAGTAATGTTGTTATATCATACAAATATATGATGTTGTTTCCCAGGAGTCGCAGCTGGCGAGGGTGGTGAGCTGCAGCAGCTGCCGGCAGACGGTGGGCGTCGCCAGGAACAAGTTCGATGCAACCACCTACGAAGACTTCCTACTCAGTCTGTTGCAAGTCAGTACTAAGTAACTCATTTGAGCAATATTTGCTTGCAATACTTGTAGTCAAATAGTCTCATTATAATGCTAAACGTAAACCATTTATATGGAAATTTTTAACTTTTTCTGAAGGAGCTACATTAGATCAGCCTAATCTAATTTAGCCCCTTGCTACAATTTTTAGGGGATAATGGTGTCGATCCGGTGCGTTGCAAGGTGCATTCAGCACGTCTTAACTAAATTGACAATTCTAAACTAAATTTAAGTTTGCATCTTTTTGTTTCTGTATCGAAAAGACAAGAATAGAGTGATAAAATTAAGTTTAAGCCCAGTCTTAATTTAGTTCTATCTATCTATATCAGCCTTTCGTTCATCCATCCTCGGGCATAGGCCTCCTTCAAAGCTTTCCACGATCTTTTATCTTGCACCATCTGGAGCCAATGGCGCGAGGTCTTAAAATTTATCTCGCATGGTGGCGCTACTGCTGCTGAAGACTATTGTATGGGCATTTTCCCATTTATTTTAAACTATGTCTAAAGTGGTTAATACTAATAAATATTTTTTATGAAAGTCGGACATTAAAAGAATTAAGGATTGAAGAGAACCAAATTGTGTTTGAAAAAAAAATTTATATTTTACGAAAAATCGCTTCCAACATCAAAGGACGTTTCATAAATTTTTGGTCTAAATATGAAAGTGTCGACCAAAAGACAAAAGTGCTTTATTCTGAAAACGTTTGTCCATCTGAGCATTTTTATTATGGCACTGAAGCTGTAGCACCGCCTCACATTTGTGTCAAAATGTATGAAAAGACAGACTTTTGGACTTATTTAAAATCGAGTATAGTGGTGCCTACAGTTTCGGTGCCATAATAAGAAATGCTTAGGTGTACAAAATCTATCACAATAAAGCACTTTTGCTTTTTGGCCGGCACTTTCACATTTGGACCAAAATGGATGATGTCCTTTAGTACTACATTTACACTGTCGCACCCCTGCTCCGTGTCACCTGTTCACTGCTAAGATCATGGAGTGACAGAGTGCTGGGAACTCGGGGTCGATATTTGTTTTGTACTGTCATGATTGGTTTGTTTAGTTGTCTGTACCGAATCTACACCAGTATTAGATGAACTAGTATTTGTGTTTAGATTATAATAATAATAAATATATTCTTTATTTACTCTTCACAAAGGTTGTTACAACACTTAATTATAGGTACATGAGCTATTATGTTCAGTTCTAGTTTATTCGAGCTAAAAAAAATAGCGACATTGGTGTCGATTCAGTTAGCACGACTTAACTAAATTGACAGGACTAAACTTAATTTTAGCATTCTGTTCTTATCTTTTCGATACAGAAAAAAAAGGATGAAAAACTAAATTTAGTTTAGTCCTGTCAATTTAGTTAAGTCGTTGCCAACTGAATCGACATCATTATCGTTGTGGGCCGACCGCGAATGGACTATGAGTGAAGATGATCGTTTTGATTATTAGTTTAATTTATATAGGTTGGTAATGGTGTCGATTCGATTGGCAACGACTTAACTAAATTGGCAGGACTTCACTTAATTCAGTTTTCCATCCTTTTCTTACTGAATCGAAAAGATAAGAAGAGGATGCTAAAATTAAGTTAAGTCCTGTCAATTTAGTTCGTGCCAACTGGCTCGACACCAAATAACTTATAATAAGTTTTGATTATTTATTTATTTTACCTTACGAATTCCCTCACAGGCTTGTGGCAAAATGGACTCATTCTCGGACTCGTGCTCGATGCTCGTGTTCAAGTACTACGAGAACATACTAGATGCTGTTCGTAAAGACCTCACGCCGCAAAGTGTCTGTCACTTAAGTGGACAGTGCACTTACAGGTTCCATACACACGACAACTTCGAGTTCCCCGAATGGGCACTGAAGGATGAGGCTAAAGAGTGAGTACCACAAATAACTTTGATGAAAAAACAGTTATTTTCTTTTGCATTTCACAATGCTATTTTTACACAAAGATTAATAAAAACTAAAAAAAATCGACTCGCCTGTAACAGAAATAACGCTGGCTTGCAGCGGAAAAGTACTAGAAAATTTCGCCGCTCCCACTAGCGACTCTGTAGCATAATTGGTCAGTGCATTAGGCCGAAATCCTAAAGGTTCAGGTTCGTGTCCCGTGACGATTTTTTTTAGTATTTATTAATCTTAATATAAAAAAAACTGTGTTTTCAAACTCATTACAAATTACGGTCCGCTAATTATTTGAGCCTTGAGTTTGACAACAACTGCGTTGGTACCTCGTTCGTACCACAAAGCTTACACCCGTATTCACAAATATTACTATGAGGTCTCACAGTGCCCGCCGGCGCACAGCATCCCACGAACCAATCGCACATAATACGTAAAACAAACGAACCTATCGCAGAGCTCTGTTTCAACGCAGTGGTAACGCATAGGCAAGGGCCGTTTGAGTATTATTCTGGAATAGGGCGATAAGCGCCCGTTATATACATGTTATTTTTAGTTAATACAAAACCTCTCGTGGGGCTGATCAGACCATCAAACTGAACAACTTTCGATTGGAACCAACCTTGCAATCGCGAAAAAAAATCAGCTGTTTCATACATTTCGATGGAGTACGATTGTACTTTTGTATGGAACAGTTGATTTTTTTTCGTGATTTCGAGGTTGGTCCAATAATGATAGTTGTTCAGTTTGATAGTCTGATCAACCCCACGAGAGGTTTTGTATTAACCAAAAATAACCATGAAGATTACTATAATGGAGAACACCAACGATTTATATTTAGTACTTATATAATATCTTATGGTACACATGAACGTGAACAACTGTGAAGAAATTTTCGCGATATCTCTTAATACCAAAAAGTTGTATGGTCTAGAATACTGTTATTTAGACTCTCGTTATGACGTCATTGCGCGAGCGATGAACGTCGTTCGTAATAAAGCGCATTTCGATGCGCTTGGCATTTTGTTCAAATCCTTGTAACTTGAAAAGTACTCGATTTAAATGAACATACAGTAAATATTTCAAGACGTTTCCATAAAATTTATCAAATTATGGCGAACAAACTAAAATAAAAATCGCGCAAAATAACTTCACCAATATTTGAATACCACGTGGCTTGCGCAGTTGCAATTTTAGATACAAAAATATTTAGTGCGCAAGCCTCATTATTTATGGTTGAGTTTAAGTTATATTGTGCGAGCTGTAGTAGTTAGTACTATGATAGTCTAAACATATTGGCAGCCGTTCACATAGACCTAACCTAATGGACCACAGTGCACTTACAGGTTCCATACATACGATAACTTCGTGTTCCCGGAGTGGGCGAAACGAGATGAGGCCAAAGAGTTAGTACGATATAAAAATTACACAAATCATAATATTTTGCGCTCTTGTAGTTAAAGTATGCCTGCCTGCCTAGCATGACCGATTTATATCGCGTGATATAGCTTTTTATCGACACTCAACTGTCTTTTTGACATTCCTTTGTCTTTTTGACAGTTAAACGTGATAAAACGCTATATCACGCCATATAAATCGGTCATGCTAGGCAGGCTGACGGCCTACCCAATAGGCCTTTCTATTAAAATTAACGCTAGTGGAATAGAATGACAATGTATGGGATTGACAGGAGCTAAGCGTTAGCTTATGTCAATCGCATACATTTTAATTCTATTCTACTAGCGTTAACTTAGTAGAATGGCCATTTGGGTAGGGGGGCTGACGTCGCTATCAGGGCCCTTATTCACACAGGTCTGAAACTTTCCGTTTCCGATGCTATGACTTTTATACAAAGTGGAGAGGTCAATGCGACAATTAATTAAATTTCGTGTATCTAGTAACGCTCCCAGTCTGCCTGTAAAATATCAATGAAAAATATCCAGTAGTTTAGTCACAAGAGATTTTTTTTTGTTTTTAACATTTTCTACATGCTGTATCTATTACTAAGCTATTGCCGACAAGTTAAAAACCCCTACATCAGTATAAATTAACACAATGTTGCCAAATTGTACCTTATGCTCAAGCCGTAAGAGTCATTTTTAATTGCGTGTCATCTAAAAATGTGCGAAAGAGACAAAATCTACTACTAACAGACAATAAAGTTGACAACGTTTCGAAATCTTTTACCTGTGTAAAAATGAGTATTTATTATTATTAAATTACTTACGAAAACAGGAGACTACACGTATTCTTTCCTTTTCCAAAATTTTATTTTGATGAAATTTTCAAACACTTTTTTACGTGCCAAAGTCCTACACCTTGTCTACAAGTTAATATTATTTTAAAATAACCTAAAATACTCGCACAAGCGGAAAATATGTTGACACTTGACAGCGACAGTTTTTTTGTGAATGCTCGTTGTCCGGTTTTTTATTTTTCATAGCAGCAGATATGACAATATGTGTTCTCTAAGTGCTAGTAGTGGAGAAAATTCATTCAACTATGGTATAATGTTTTCACTATTATACTATAATTTTTAGTCTGTGACTTTTTAATATTTTATTTTTATTCTGTTACTTTTTGTACAACACAACACAAAAACGCCCAAAGAGCATGTCGATGATGTCTTGACGTCTCATTGACGGAGTCTTATTAAAATCTGATATAATACGAATAAGTATTACTTCTACTATGCCTTATTATAATTTCACAGTTTTCGAGTACACCTACATGATTTTAATTTATGGACAATGTCGCTGCTTTAGCTCTACGGGCATACCGAGAGAGATATTATGGTAACACTTGTGTTTGTCCGCTGTCCAAAGGATACAATAAATATTCAATTTGTGACTAGGTATTCAGTAGACAGAATAACTTTAAATCAGTGATTTAGGATTCAAATTTAGGATAGCCGTATTCAAATCAAAATAAAAAGTCACTGTAAAAAGCAAAAAAATAATAATTTATTGCCATGGTTTTGAAAAATATCAAATCTCAGCAATGAAAATTGCCGTATGGACAGCGTTGTTACATGATGCAGTAGCTCGAGTCGCTGCCGTAGATATCAAGAAAAACACTGTTTTAATTCAGCATTAAATGGCGCCAAAAGTTCATTTTGCGGCTTGTCACCTGTCAATACTATTCTGTGATCTAACACCGCGCTGTTGCCGCTCTTACCATATGTAAGTAACCAATATTTACAAAGGGTGTTTAATTTCGTACTTGTTTTTGTGGTATTTAGTTTGTTCGAAAAAAAATATTTTTTTATTTCGCTCCTAGGAATTATTTGATAGTTTCAAAATACTTCTATGAACTAGTGTCTACAGTGTTATAATTTATTGTCGCATTGTCAAATCCACGTTGTATAATTATTTACTTTATGGTAATGTATAATGTATCTAATACGTATTAGAAATGTCAATTTTGTTGCCGACGGATACTAAGTATTCCTGCACCAATAGAAAAATATGTTCTCTTTTTGTCTTGGTTCCTTATGGTTGTAGTTTCGTCGTCATCTTATGTAATATGTAGCTTCAACTTAAGCTCAAAACAAGGTGAAAATTTAGTTAGAATGTGTTTCTAGTAGATGAGTATATTGATGATAGATTTCTATTACTGTCTATTAATTTTAGTTTTCCTTCCAGTGACGTTCCTTGCGAGTTTTGTGAGCAGCTTGTGAAGCACTTACGCGATGTTCTCGTCGCCAACACTACTGAACTTGAATTCTACAAAGTCATGAAAGGTATTTAACTAGTAAATTCAGGGTCATTTGTATTCACCATCCAAATTTTGAGGATATGTTCAGTTCAGAGAAACTGAACAACTTTCTTTGAGGAACACATGGTCAATATGTAAAAAAAACGACTACCTATCCATACAAATCAAAGAAATCACGAGATCAATTTTGTATGGGATGACCAAAATTTTGTGGCAAAATTGGACATATGTTTCTTAGAGAAAGTTGTTTAGTTTTATGGACTGGACACAACCTTGAAATTTGGATGGTAAGTTCAAAATGACCCGAAATTTAGAGTCAAAATTCAAGTATCAATTATTTATTTTTTAACTCCAAGCTATAAACGAGATGTTTTGAATGTCACAAACAACTAAAACAAATACTTTATTGTTACTTACTTATTATTTAATCTCTAGAGATCCAATAATTATTGTTAGGAGCGTAAGACATGTTTTTTTCTGTATTTTGAAAACTGTTATGTTATAATTTCCTCTTATTTCACCCACAAAATAAAATTGTTCTCAGGTCTCTGCAAGCAAACCGGCAGCTTCAAAGACGAGTGTCTGCACATTGCCGAGCAATACTACCACCTCATCTACAAGTATCTAGTGGCGGACTTAAAGCCCGGAGCGATTTGCGACATGATCGGAATGTGCGGCAAGAACATTAGTGACAGCCCTATCGCGCCGTTATTGCCAAAGGAATTAGTTATTAAAGCTGAAGCGATCAAGGACTCGTCTTCTCTATTGATTGGCACTGATGAAGCTAACAGCTATAAAAACGAAAAGGTAGGCCTTTTTCTTTCTTGCTCTTTCCCATTTTATATGGGGTCAGCTCTCCTAATTTTATGGGTTTAGTCGACAAATGCAAACTTAGTTTAAAACGCCAGATTCTACAAATGTCCAATTCTACAAATGCCAACTTCTACAAATGTCCACTTCTACAAATGCCGAATTCTACAAATGCCAACTTCTACAAATGCCAATATTTAATTGTAATATTTTCAATAATTTTTGATATATATTTTCGCGTTTTCATATTTTTTTATATTTTTTTATTTACCTTTCCATATTTATGTGATCCTGGTACTTTGGAGACGTTTTTATTACGAAGGAAACAAAAAAATATCCAAATTCCAAAATAGATTGAAAATACACTTAGTTCAGGAAATGAACGCTCAAAAAAGGGT
Source organism: Agriphila tristella (assembly GCA_928269145.1). Lineage (NCBI taxonomy): Eukaryota > Metazoa > Arthropoda > Insecta > Lepidoptera > Crambidae > Agriphila > Agriphila tristella. The sequence goes on along the minus strand of OV743439.1, from coordinate 7,812,590 downwards.
ATAGAGGGAAAGGCGTGGAACACAACTTTTGACTTCGTAACTTTGTTTGGACCTGTTAGGAGGTGAACATATCAAAAGTCCCCGCCCGTAGCCCCTATGCCGGGGGGGAGGGGGAGTTTTGAAGGTCCCATTTTTCGGTTTTTCACATATATCCCGAAAACTATACATTCCAGCGACATGAGTATTTTTACAAAATGAAAGCTGGTTAAATTTGCTACATGTTAAATTCAGTATTTTTTTTGATATCTTATATAGTTTTCGAGATATTCACTATTAAAAGTCTGTAATTTTATCTTTAATATATAAAAGAAGAAACTGATTGGTGACTGACATATCAACGCACAGCCCAAACCGCTGGGTCTAGAGACTCCAAATTTGGCACATAGGTTCCTAATGAGGTCTAGGGATGCACTAAGAAAGGATTTTTCAAAACTCATCCCCTAAAGGGTGAAACGGGGGTCCAAAGTTTGTATGAAAGTCCGTCAGTTTCAAAGCTAGGATCTTCAAATTTTGTGTTTAGGCTGACGATAAAAAATTAATATATATGTGTCCCAGCGTTTTTGAAAATTTTACTCCCGAAGGGGTGAAAAGGGGGATGAAGTTGTGTATAAAAAATCCTTCATTTTCGAAGTAAAAATAGCTAAATTTATAATTTTGACATATGGATGCAAATCTAACTCGACGTATATCGTTATTGTTAGTATTTCAGCCATTATGGGGATGAAATGGGGGCGAATCATCATCAAACAAAAAATATTATTTCTCCTAAATTACAGATATTCAGGAGCGGATATCTCAAAAACTATACAAGATATCGAAAAAATTTTCATAATAAATCTTGTCTCAAATTTAATCAGCTTTTATTTTGTAAAAAAATTCATGACGCTGGAATGCATAGTTTTCGAGATATCTCTGAAAAACCGAAAAATTGGACCTTCAAACCCCCCCCTCGCCCCCGGCAACTCAAACTTTGATACGGAAAAGAAAACTAACAATAAAATTGAACGGATAAGCAGTACCATATTTTTATCACCTTGTACCGACAGTGAGATTCTTAAATGTATTAATTCGCTTAAAAATACAAATTCCGTTGGATACGATAATGTTTCCACCGCCATAGTTAAGAATTGTGCGGACTTAATTGTATCTGTTTTAACTTACCTTTTTAATAAATCTTTGGAACAAGGTAAATTTCCGGATCGATTAAAAACGTCGATCATTAAGCCCTTATACAAGAAAGATGACAAACTTGAATTGAGCAACTATAGACCTATAAGTCTTGTACAGATTTTTTCTAAGTTACTGGAAAAAATTATGTACTGGCGCCTGATTGATTTTGTCAATAAATTTAAAATAATAAAAGAAGAGCAAAATGGTTTCCAAAAGGGAAAATCAACAACTCTTGCAGCCTTTACGTTAGTCAGCGCTATAACCGAACTGGTTGGTAAAAAAATACCTGTCACCGTAGTCTTTTTAGACATTAGTAAAGCTTTCGATATGGTTAACCACGAACTACTTATAGACAAATGTGAAAGACACGGTATAAGAGGTAAAGCGCTGGACTGGTTGAAGAGCTATATTCACGGACGCACCCAATGTGTAGAAGTATCAGCGCTTAATAGAGAAAATGTCCTTATGCCATGTAGATCATCGTTTTTAAGAAACAATAAGGGCGTGCCTCAAGGTAGCGTCTTATCAACATTACTTTTTCTCCTTTTCATAAATGACTTGCCTAATGCAACGAACGAAAAATGTATATTGTTTGCTGACGATATTACCCTAATAATACCAGACGACAGAAAACACGAGGACTATGAAACTAGAATTAACTTAGCATTAAGCAACATAATTAAATGGTTACAGAAAAATTCACTATGCGTTAATCTAAGCAAGACAAACTATATACAATTTTCGAACTACAATACTATTGACAAAAGATTAAATATTCAATACAACGGACATAAGATCGACAACAATGACTCATCAAAATTTTTAGGTTTAACTCTTGACAAAAAATGTAATTGGAAACAACATATTGACATAACATGTAGTAAAATAAATAAATTTGTGTATGCCCTAAAAAAATTAAGTAGCACAGTCAGCGAAAACGCGGCCCTTACTGCGTACCATGGATATGTAGGCTCCATTCTCAGATATGGAGTCCTACTATGGGGAAACTCAACTCTTGTTAATAAAGCCTTTCTGGCGCAAAAAAAATGTATACGTGCTATTTGTAGGGTAGGCCAAATGCAATCCTGTAGACCACTTTTTAAAAAACTGCAGGTACTAACGGTCACATCAACATATATTTTGGAGGTTGGAACTTTTGTAAAAAAGCACCCACACTTATTCAAAACGACTAGCGAAGATAGTAAATATACCCAAAGAGACCCTACTAGATTAAAAACACAACCATGCAGAGGCTACATGAATAAAAAAAACTGCCTCATTAGTTCAGTAAAAGTCTTTAACAAGATACCCCAAGGTATAAGAGAGATGCCCTTTAATCGTTTTAAATCGGAGCTGCGCAGATGGCTTATGGATAAATGTTTTTATTCTTTGAAAGAATTCGAAGAGGCTCGATGAACCCTGCTGACACTTTTATAATTTTGTTCATTTGTTTATTGAGTATCGAATAATTTAATAATACCCACTATATGACATTATCTACAACTAAACTGACATTTTAATATTTGTAACTAAATTGACATTTTAAAATTAAATTATGAAAAATAATTATTAATATTTTTTGCATGCTTTTGTGTATAAGGCGAACATTTGTACTTAAACCACTAATAACATACCACCTGTTAATTGTAAACTTATGTTCTGGCAAATAAATTATGATTTGATTTGATGATTTGATTTGGCATAGGGGCTACGGGCGGGGACTTTTGATATGTTCTCCTCCTAACTGGTGCAAACAAAGTTACGAAGTCAAAAATTGTGTTCCAATCATTTCCCTCTACACCTTTTCATTTACTGGGCTAACTATATAAACGCAAAAATATATATCAAAAAGTGATTGAAAATATTACAACTATATGTTGGCATTTGTAGAAGTTGGCATTTGTCGACTAAATGGCGAAAATTCACGATTCACTTTGTCTTTCAATTTGGATTAAGCAACCTAATTGAATCATTGAAACATTAAAAAAGAATGAGTTTAATACTCCACTACGTTATCTTATCATACATTTCTGCGCCTTTTAACTAAACTGAATAACCGTGTATTTTCGGCATAAGACATTCTGTTTAGGGTTGTCGGGTCCGTTAATTTCTCCGCTAATTGTAATGGCACTCTTATTTAACAAAAAATTAATTCAATTGCATATTTCCTTCCTACTTTTACTAGGATGAATAATTATGAGACAAATTACATATTGAAATTAGGTTATTATTGGGATTAAAACTAGTCTATTTACTATTCAGTTCGCAGCTTCGTAATGGCCTCATTCAAATTGCACTTAACTAAATATAGCACTTATAATCCCCGTCAATTGGTAATGCGCTGGAAACTTGTCACGTAGACATGATCCGCAACTAAAAATGTAATGAAACAAGAAAATTCTAATAGGTAATCTAATATCTTAATTATTAAATTATTATTTTCAATAAGATAGGGTCTAGGTATATAAACATTTTACAATTGTTTTTCGTTTTTGAGGTTAAAATCATGGCTGCCAGGCGCATTACCAATTGACGGGGATAGTATTCACATTGTATTTCTTTTTCCCAGATCGGTCGCGTAGGAGTGCCGAACAAGCAAGCGAATGTGCGCATAATGGGCGACGAATCCGAACCTCTGCCGCCGCTCACTTTAGACCGAATGTTCGTGCGAATGCCGGAGAACAAGGCCGCATGTTCGTTCTGCCAGTATTTCCTGCATTATCTACAAGTTGAACTCAGTGACACTAAGACTGAGGTAACCAAGTATAAATTAAATTTCAATTTGTTAGTAATAAAGTCCATGAAGGCAGATTAGTTTACAGAATGTGTGTGACTAATTGAATGTCAATTACATTATGGGTCTATATTAGAATCCGTAATTGAAAATGCCTATAATGAAATAGTGTATATTAGAATTACAGTATTAAGTGAAATTCTCCGTGGCGCCACTTTCGGTCAGGAAATCGCCTTAATTATAAATATTTACGCTTATTTTCTTATATAAATATTTGATAAGGTTTAATTGAATAAAAGGAAGTCGTCTTCTCAACTCCTCTCCAAATAATTTGCTGTGCCCTATTCAGGTTTTACAATGTACTTTGTTATTTTACCTTCTTACCATCTTGTTATCATTGTGGAATACAATAAAGTTAATTGAATTGAATTCCTCTTTAGGATGCAATAAAAGAGGCAGTAGAGAAAGCTTGCGACCGCCTCCCCAAATCGATCGAGGGCGAGTGCCGCCAGTTCGTGTCCGAGTACGGGCCCGCCGTCGTAGCACTGCTTGTGCAAGAAATCGACCCAGCTAGCGTGAGTAGATTCTACCATTATCACAGAATAGTATTATACAGTACTACTCTACAGAAAAAGCTTGCGAGCACCTTCCCAAATCGATCGAGGACGAGTGTCGCCAGCTCGGTGCAAGAGATCGACTCTGCTAGCGTGAGTAGATTCTAACATTATTACAGAATAGATGGTACTGACGTCAGAAAAAGCTTGCGACCGCCTTACCAACTCGGTCGAGGGCGAGTGTCAGCAGTTCGTGTCAGAGTACGGGCCCGCCGTCGTAGCACTGCTTGTGCAGGAGATCGACCCTGCTAGCGTTAGTAGATTCTACCATTATCACAGAATAAATATTATATACTAACGTACAGAAAGGACACTCCGCCCCGCCCAAGAATTAATTACTTCACCCCACCCCGCGAGTTCGTGTGCTCGTTTAGTCGTGTTTGTCAACGTCAACTTATTTTGATATTCAAAGCAATGCGTTGTTACTTTATTTACCATAAATTCGAATTTTAAATTGAACGCCGCTCATACAGTACAAACTGCACGGTAGCCCTAAAGTCGCATTACTAATTTCCCAGCAAAAATGTAAACAAAGGTGTTGCCAGAACAAAACAACACAAAATGAAATAAACACACTTACATGGTTTTTCCTCACAAACCTAATAAAAATAGATTAGATAAATATTCTGAATCATGAGATTTGCGTCAAAAAGAGTAATATAATTTAATATTTCATAATAACAGTTTTATAGTAGAAAACATTTTATGACGCTGTGCACACATCAACTGCAAACCGTACACATCAACCTTTGGTCTTTTTATAAAATTTCATATAAATTAGTATTACGAGTAGTAGCTGTATTAGTAACATTTATCTTATGGTATTGGGGGGGAACAGGCGGTGATGCTACGTATTTTTGATAGTTTACACACAGGCAATATCTAAGTAAAGTGTTCTTATCAGTTCGTTTCAAGAACTTTTTACATCAAAAATATAAAGATAAAATTTCTAATTACCATCCTACTTTAAAAAAAACCCTGGTAGACATTATATTTATAATGACTCAAAATATACAAATGAAAAAGTTTTAAAAGTGACCAAAGGTTATCAATATCTGAAAATGTCACTATCAGGGTCAGTTTGTCAATTTGACAGTGACGTTTCTTTGTTTACATTTTTGCTGGGAAATTAGTAATGCGACTTTAGACACACACAGTTGTGCGTTTATAAACTTTATAATACTGTGGTTGTATGGAGCATCCGGGGTGTACTATTATACAGTGTGAGTCTTTATAAAGTGCACAAATGAAAATATAATAAATAAATAAATGCTTGGACAATTTTACACAGCGCCATCTAGTCCCAAAGTAAGCAAAGCTTGTAATATGGGTGCTAGACAACTGATATACTACATATATACTTTCTAAATATATACTTGACGGCGGAGGGGGCGCAGGTTCATTTTTATCGCCCATATTTCGTATTAGAAACGGGCGTACGTGGGTATTAGTGTTGGTTTCAAATCAAAGAGCACGATACGATTTACTTTGTTAATAATTATTAATTATTTATTAATTAACACATTGCACAATCAACTAAAATAATGAAACTAAGTAGGACGCGCGACAGTTTCTAGACGCGTGTTAGCCGTACGGATCGATACAATGCGTTACGATCCTTTCGATTTTTGTATCGATACAATATCATTCGATCCTTTGGCGGATCGATACACATACATAGAGGATCGGATCGAAAAAATCGTATTAAGTATTTACCGTAGTAGTTATACTTGAACTTGATCTTTTCCTTTGTTTAAATAGTATAGCAGGCGAACAGATCCATATTTTTTATATAAAATTTTCTCTTATCAATTGTTGCCATTATCATATTTCAAGGTACCATTGATGGTATTTTTGACGAATTTGAATTCGTCATAACTATTATATTGCTTTCTGTTTAGTTTGAGAACAATTTTACTTCGTTAAAAACGTTTTGTTCACTTTGACAACCAGCAACTGTTAATTTTGTTTTTGCGTACTTTAAAATTTAAATATTGGCAGAATTAAAAATATTTTATCAATTGATTAAACATTACTAAGTACATTAGTAATGTTAAATTAATCTCTTAAGGAGCCAGGCGCTAAACCACTGCGCCACTGCGCAGTGGTTTAGCGCCTGGCCCAGAGATTGCGGAAGTTAAGCAACGTTCGCAAGGGTCGGTCATGGGATGGGTGACCAAAAATTTATTATCTAGAGCTCCTCCGTGCTTCGGAAGCCACGTTAAACCGTTGATCCCGGCTGAATTTGCAGTCGTTAACATCCACCAATCCGCATTGGGCCCACGTGGTAAGGAAGGCCTGTGCCCCAGCAGTAGGGACATTAAAATGGCTGATGGACAAGTACATTATGAACTTATAATCACGTTTATAATAAAGTGTGATTAAAAATTAGACTTTTCTAAAATATTTAATTCGATACTGGATCGATCCAAAAAATCGTATCAATTTTAATGGATCGATCCATGGATCGATACAATAGATTACGATCCATTGCGATCCAGAATATCGATACAAGGTACCCGGATCGAACATCCCTAACGGCCGCTGCAACAAGTCTGAGCTCCGTCCGGCCGACCGTTGCGTCGTAGACTCGGTCGAGCGCTGACAGATGGCGCTGGCGTAGGGATGTTCGATCCGGGTACCTTGTATCGATATTCTGGATCGCAATGGATCGTAATCCATTGTATCGATCCATGGATCGATCCATTAAAATTTATACGATTTTTTGGATCGATCCAGTATCGAATCAAATATTTTAGGAATGTCGAATTTTTTATCATGTGATATTAGGTACCTAATATGCTTAGTAATGTTTAATGAATTTTGAAATTTAATGAGTTAAATTGTTCTCAAACTAAACAAAAAGCTATATACATAATAGTTATGACGAATTTGATAGTACATTGAAATATGATATGGCAACAATTGATAACAGGATTTTTTTATATAAATAACATGGATCTGTCCGCCCGCTATACCATAGTATTTTAAACAAGGGAAAAGTTCAAGTTCATATATTCTCTAAGTAATTACTATACAATATGTTTGGTTAGCGATGTCGGAGCTTTTAAAGGCAGATAATATGATCAATTTTAATGACATAACTCCCCACATGTTGGGGTCTATCCCCTCTCCTGTTGGAATGACAGACATTTTAAATTTGACTTTTTATTTGAGATGGCATGACCCTGCCGAAAAATATTAATTTCTCCGGATTTAAAAGTCCTACAGTTATATGTACTAGTTGATATTATTAGCTTTCTAAAAGTATTTTTTTTATAACTGTAGGATTTTTTAATTCGGAAAATAAAAAATCAAATTTAAAATACCGGTCATTCAAACAGGAGAAGGGATAGATCCAAAAATGTGGGTGGTTTTGTCGATAAAATTGATCATATTAACTGCCTTTAAAAGCTCCGATATCGATAACATACACTCGGCGTCAGGAAAAATCGCACCTTTAATGGTAAGTGTTGTTATAAATACTTCTTCCCTTCGGACATAGCCAACAGTCTCTAGAAACCGTTGTAATAGGTACTCGTTAAATGGAATCAATTAAGTGAAATTCAGTTTCCGAGCAACATTAGATTGCCTATTTTTTTGAAATATTTAAGCAACTTCATGGGCAATAATATCCACTTGGGTATTCCTTTTTTAATTGAACAGTTGAAGTGTGTTTTCTCCATCATCTTGATAGCGAATTTACCCGCATTTCTTGAATTGACCCCTTTTATTTCCTTTTTATGGCGGCGCAAGCAATAACGATTTAAGCGATTAATTATGGTACTTGTTATGTTAATTAAATTATTAATTGAAAGCTCATTAAATGTACTTTCAAATAAAAGGTTAGCTAGCCAAGCTAAGTAGGTGGCCAAGTCTAAACTTATTTTCGAAGAGGTGCGATTTTTCTGTCGTCGAGCGTATAATATGATAAACTTCATACGATTTTTTCGATCCGATACTCTATGTATGTGTATCGATCCGCCAAAGGATCGAATGCTATTGTATCGATACAAAAATCGAGTGGATCGTAACGTATTGTATCGATCCACGCAAGTATCGGATCGGATCGAACATCCCTACGCTGGCGTCCGACTATCGTCATTTTAGTGCGTCGACAGGTGGCGCTGATGTCTAACTGACGTCATTTCCGACATAGGTACTTATTATACATACCCCGCGTTCCGAATCACGCTCACAGCGCTTTTAGCGCGTATCCGACCAAATTAAATAGTCACAAAAATATTACACAAATAGGGTATTGGTGTACCTACTTCATTTAATGGATTATACGCTAACAGTAGTGTTGGCGTGGAACTAGGCAATAGTAACACCCAGACCCGTCACAGAAATTAAAATTCATCATTTCGATTTCTGCCCGGCCGGGAATCGAAACCGGGACTTCTGCATGGTAGGCGGCATGTTGACCACTGCGCCACTCAGGTCGTCATCAAATGAGTGAAACTGCTTTATTTTAATGACGGAAAAAATTATAACTACATAGTTTTTTTTTTAAATCAATTTAATTAAAAACTTATTTTTTGATAATTTTTTCTCGTCGATAAAATTAAGCATAGATTCACTCATTTTCATTTGTGCACTTCATAAATTGTAATAATCTAACACTAATTAAGCTACAAATAGGTAATAAACCTGCCTGATTTCGAAACACAGATTGACTTACATTTTATATGTAAAGGTGAAATAGCATATTCTCACCAAGCTGAAACCAATCCTAATATTACAATAGGCATGATGATTATTTTTTTTATTTTATGTTACATAAATTACCTCTCAAAAAAAAAAACATTGGTAAAAGAATTATTTCGCTAGCATGAAAACTGCCTGAGATATAACAGTTTGAAATGCACAAAATTGGACTCACCTGAAAACGCTCCATACTAACGGCTACTCAGTTATGACGTCACGCTTGAGTAGTTTGTATGCAACGCGTAAAAACGCGGAAATTTGTTCGAAAGCTACATTATATTGTGTTTATCAAAATGGTTTCTTAGACAATTTTGTCTATAAATTTTATCGATAATTTAAGGTATTATTTATTTTACTAAATTTTATACTTTTTAAATGGACTGGTCCGCCCAACTTTGAAGGGTCATAAAACAAATAATACGCAATATATAAAACCAAGAGGTATACAAGCTACTCTAAAAGTTTAATATGTTTACGATTTTTATTAGTATTTCGTTATTTTATTCATTAGTCATCATCCTTATTGTGTTTTAAATATACTAATATATTTTTTGCGCGCCAGGTATGCCCAGCGCTGGGCCTGTGCCCCCAGACGACGGAGGTGCGCCGCGTGGCCATCAACTCCGATAAGTCCAACTGCCCACTTTGCTTGTTCGCGGTTGAACAACTCGAGACCATGCTGAAGAACAACCGCACCGAGGTAAGTTTGATAAAAATGTCCATACTATTGTTATGTCATTCAAATGGTCGCAATATTGTTTGTGTCGAGATGAAAGCAGCAATAAAATTAACTAAAGATAATCGAAAAATTAAATAAGTTGAAAAATGTAACAAAGACTTTTTTTTTGCCCGCGACTCACAATAAGGCGACCAATTTATTATTATTGTTTATTCATGTCAATAGGTCGCGTTGTTATGGCAGAAAATCGTCTTGAAGTAGTTTTTGTATCCCTCGATCGGTAATCTATGTCTTTTTTGTAACCCTGACTATCTGTACGCAAGATTTCATGATAATCGTTTGAGCAGGCTAGGCGCACTCCGCGGTTTAGGTACGAAGCTACAAGTAGCCAGCGGGTCCGTTCGGACGGACTAATTTCAGAGGCTGCCGCGTGCCGGCTGGGTCGCACGTTAGCAGTTCGATTCGATAATCACGTCACTCGCCGCGTTCGCATATTGCCGCGTCGGTCGTTCGTTCTCACGTTTGTTTTATATATAACCAAAATGAAGGGGAATATTACATCGCAATGGACTGCCTTTAATACTAATAATAAAAAGGATCCGAACCTCACGTTTTTCACACTTCCAAAAGTTCCAAACGACATCGAAACGTAAGAATAGTGCTTGTCTACTACCTAGTTAGTATTTAGTATCCGTTACGTAGTACTGCCTGCGTACTTGTCTTATTTGCTAAATAATCTTCACCCAACAATTTATTGAAATAATAATTTATAGATTACGAGTAGGTAGGTACTTACTTACCTACTTTCAAAATAAAGTAAATTATTTTACTCACTTATGCTCTGAAATGTTATCATTCCATTTGAAAAAAGAATGCGGGGCGTTCAACATTTCCATGGGGGTCTGGTTCATCACATTCTAAATTTGAAATTCAGTGCGGAAATGAAATTCAATACTTACTTCCCGCACTGAGTGCGGGAAGTAAGTGTTCCAAATTCAAATCGGTAGAACTTATGAGCTAGCATTCTTTTTATGAAACTTAATGGTTGCATGACCAGTCAGTAAACATGGCCACGCGAACCTATTTAAATATAACATTTTTACAAAGAATATTGTATTTCCTCGCATTTCGTGAGTAAAGTATTATACAAACCTTGTACTGGAAGCTACTTGCATTGCCTCGAATGATTAAAGCCCTCGCCTGCGGCTCGGGCTTCAAACCATCCTCGACAATGCAATCGCTAGCTTCCCGTTCTCGGATGTAATGTACTAAAGGACAATTTGATTTCGTAAAAAAGCAAATTGCCTCAAAGTTAGCATGTATAGTTTGACGTGGCGTTGACTGTACCTAGCCTAGGTTTTTTGAAACGTATTTAAGTACCTAGGTATTCATTTTATTTTACAAACACATAACTTGTAATAAATTAAGTACCTATTATTTAATTTATTATTTATAAGAAGAAACCCTAAAGTCGTTAGAAGAGATAAAGGCTTCGCGATAGAAAGAGAGGCAACTTCTAGGTGAATATAACTGTAGGTAAGGGAGCGATGTGCGACCTGAATTTCACTTTATTGTGTATGGGATAGAGTCGCTACTTATTTAAATAACTTTGCGGAGTGGATCTTCTGTACTTGTACTATTATGTATTCTGTGGTTTGAGTAGTTAGGACGTGAAGGCGTAACAAACAAACAAAAATTTCGCATTTATAATATTAGTAAGGATTATTTTTGTTTACTCTGTTAGCAACTAAAACGGACCAATTCCATTAATTTCAAACGGTTTCCAATCGATTTCCTTCGAGGGGGACGGGGGGGGGACTACCCGACAGATAAAGCAGTTTGCGAAGTTTCTAATTACTCAATTATATACCTATACAAAGTTTCTTATTATTTAATTCAATGACACTACTATTTTAGGCAAGCATCCGCAACGCTCTAGACAACCTATGCACCCACCTATCAACCAAACTGCGTTCAGAATGCACAGATTTCGTGGACACATACACCGATCAATTAGTGGAGATGCTCGTCAAAAACTTTGACGCACAAGAAGTGTGCGTGTACCTCAAACTGTGCAAAGACACAGTTACTGACCCACTAAAGATTACTACGAGTTCTAACATCGATAAGTTCCATGAGAAACCTGCGCTGAGAGGCGATAGGAACAACTTCAGAAGGAAGCCGATGCTGCCTAAACATATGTTGGAGGGTGGCGATATCGGTATGTGCTTAAAGTCGCTTTTTCTTTATTTAGCTTCTAACCTATTAGTAACATACAATACTCAAACTGTAGTTCAATGATGCAAAAAGAAGTAACTGAAAGAAACTTCTGAACAAAAAGTGATTAGCTCAAATAAGTGTCCAGGGGGGGTATTACATACAACCTCTTAAAACTTGCCAGGTTTATGAATTGCTATAGTTACATCTCTTTCTCTCTGTATAGCAAACAAAAGAGACGCATTGATAGCCATTCAGAAAACTGGCAAGTTTTAAAAGGTTGTTGGTTGGTTGGCTGTACTTCAAGATAAATGGTAGTATTTAATCGGGTAACAATAAATTCCCTATTTTGGGTATCAAAAATACTGTATAGCGTACTGAAATACTAAGTGGGTTACGGACTGAGAGCGACTAAGTACAAAAAATGTTGAAAATGGGTGACTTTAAAATACAAATTGAGTAACTATATATTTAGAACGGGCGACTAAATTACTATTTGGGCGACAACTTTCAGGGGCACAAAACATTAAAAATTTGGCATATATTTAAAAAAAAAGGTGACTATTATCCTAATCGAGATGACAAAAATACCACGTTGGGCAACTTAAATCAGTTATATAGTTACCGACTTGGTAATATAATAGTTGCCCACTCAGTATTTTTGTCACTCATTTAGAATTTTCACTGCTAACTTAATTTATCTCCTACATGTAGTTGCCTGTTTTACGTATTTTTGTAATCCACAGTTTGACACCCGTTTAGTTATTTTGTCGCCCAAAAAATAAACCGCTGCCAGGTTTAGTATTTAAGTATACCATTAACAGCCGTTATCGCCTTTAATTATTTCCAGTCACCCAATTAGTTAATTCCCCAAGATAAAGAATGGGCATCATCTAACTTCGTGTTTTCGTTTTTCTTAGAAATGACGTTGACATTTATTTAATTGCTATAAAGTTGAAATTGTAAATGACTTTTAGGGCTAAACTACTTTTTGTTAATTGTCTTTGTTATGTTAGAAGATTGTTTCCGATGTTTTCCGGTGCCCATTCTTTATCTTGAAGTACTGTAATAAACGCGCTGTAAATCTTGTTTTATTTAAGAAAACAGTTTTGCTGTTTCTATGTTTATCATGCATTCATTTTAAATGCAACTTTTTGCCAGAAACGAACGAAATCCCCGACGACACAGTGAACGGTCGGCCCGTGAAGGGGCACGTGTCCGAGAAGACCGTGTGCGTGGTCTGCGAGTTCGTCATGAAGGAAATCGACGACCAGATTAAAGATAAACATAACGAGGTATGTGTTAATTTATTCGAGTTAAAACCACGCATAAAGCCCGTATCAAAATACCATTATACATCTTGTTACCAAATAACCCCTAAATGCCTACTGCCGAATATGGTTAATCAAACTGAACAACTTTTACTATGGGACCAACTCTGAAATCGCGAATAAAAATCAGCTGTTTCATACAAAAATGAATAACGAAAATATCAAAATATGTAATATAATATAAATAAATATACAGCAGATTTTATCCAAGTTGTCAGTTTGATGGTCCTATTATCTACCATATAGAAAATAATTTACTTTTTTTACAATCTTAAAATATCGGCGTTTGTTAATATATTAACAATATAATTATTTGCAAAAAAAATTAAGCATAATCAGCATTTCCGTCTGATTACTAAACTTTGGCAGCAAAACCAATAGCTCGTTATAGCTTTTCGTATTTGCTATCTTCTAAAACCAATTTTTCTTTGTAGGATGAAATCAAGAAAATCGTCCACGGAGTATGCAAGCACATGCCCAAAGCGGTCAAGCCCGACTGTGACCAGTTCGTTGAGAAATACGCTGACCTGGTGATCAGTCTGTTGGCCCAGGAGTTGGAGCCCGAAGAAGTGTGCGAGGAACTCAAGCTGTGCCCGAGTAATGTTGGGGCCTACCATGTCGCTAGAGGTGAGTAAAACTACAGGGTGATTTTTGAACATTCAACTAAGAACAATGGCAGAATTTTGTTTGGATATGTTTTGGCGACCACAAATTTCATACATATGAAACGATTTTAATTATTTTTTTATGTTTTTTCAATTATTCATTATTTTTCGCTAGAGCCGGAGTTATTTTAAGTTTAAAAAAAGCATATCAAATGATGTAAGGATATTTTGACCATCAAAATAGTGGTTTTACTACAATTAGTATGAATGCGAAACATCTGAATTAACGAATAATCCATATAAATGAGTTGGTTATTTTATGTAATTTTTTAATTATATTAATTTTTCTTTTATCTTATTACCCTTGTCTGATGTCAGATATTTGTACCTTGAAGCAAATCTACTTTTAATACAAGTAAGACGGTATATCTGATTTCGAACGAATTATCGGAATTTAGCGTTTTTTCAAACGCGAAATCTAAAGAATGAAAGCATTATTATTGATGATGACCTTAGATTTAGGAAGTAAAAATCTTAAATTAGTGCCGTATAAAGAGAAAAAAATTATATATGATCAGTTTTTTTTATACGAAGACAATTTGTTCAAGTGGAATTACAAATTTGCTTGTCAGTGGCATTTTTCACGAAAGTTTCAGCTTTATCGAATGAGAATACGCCTCATATATATTTTTTAACTTATTGTCTGTATCGTCAAGGAGTGCCCTATAGAGCAAAAATTACAAAAATGTTTTTAATTACAGAAAAAATAAGATATTAAGAAATGCTTAAATCGGTACCTTTTAACACGTTTTTTCACTAGCATTCGAAAGTTTTAAAGACGTCTCCTTACTTAAATGAGAATAACAAGGTAACCATCTAAAACACTGCATTTTTTGTTTATCAATATTTACACTTAATTATTTATGAGGAATTTTTAAAATTCACCTATAAATTGGCTTTCGCAAAATTATTACGATCAGTCGGCCGCGGGCCTTTCCAACGAGAGGACATATCGCTTTTCTCCAAATGCGCAAAGAGTAAACTTATACTCTTTGCACTGTTGTTGACTTTTAAAGCACAGCCGAAAGGTTTTGATATTTTGGTCCTAAATTATACTACTTTCATAATTTTGTAAGAATCTACAAAATGTACCTAGGTACACTAAATAAAAAAAGGGTAGTATTTAATCGCGTAACAATAAATTCCCATTTTGGGTATCAAAAATACTGAATATAGCGTACTGAAATACTAAGTGGGCGACGGACTGAGAGCGACTACAAATGTTGAAAATGGGTGACTTTAAAATACAAATTGAGTAACTAGTTATTCAGAACGGGCGACCAAATTACTATTTGGGAGACAACATTAAGGCACACAAAACATTAAAAATGTTGCATATATATTTTAAAATAAAAAAGGTGAATATAATCCTAATCGAGATTACTACTGTAAAATATCATGTTGTTGAGCAGCTTAAATCACTATATAGTTACCTACTTGGTATAATAGTTGCCCACTCAGTATTTTGTCACTCATTTAGATTTTTCACTGCAAACTTAAATTATTTGTCTCCCACATGTAGTCGCCCGTTTTACATATTTTTGTAATCCACAGTTTGTCGCCCGTTTAGTTATTTTGTCGCCCAAAAATAAACCGCTGCCAGGGTTAGTATTTAAGTATCCCATTAACGGTCGCCTTTAATAATTATTTCCAGTCACCCAATTAATTAATTCCCAAAAAAACTTCGCTTGGTAAAAGAATTAGGAAAAAAAGTATTTTAGGTAATATGGCCTTGTACTATTAGTTATTCTGTGATATGGCGGCCGCACATTGGTGTATTTGTTTACATTGGTGTATTTTTGAAACTCTGTTTTTGGTACTACCTATTTCGGCAAGAAAACAGCAACGCAATGTTTAAAATGTAAAAAATCCAAGATGGCGGCCAACTTTTTGTTTGTGGGACGATTTTGATGAAACTCGGTGTTTGGTACTATTTTGACAGGAAAACAGCAATACCATGTAAAAAATATATAAAAATCAAAGATGGCGGCCAACTTTTTTGTTAGTGAGCTGATTTTAATGAAACTCAGTTTTTGGTACTATTTTGACAAGAAAATAACAAAGCAATGTAAAAAAATAAAAATCCAAGATGGCGGCCATCTTTTTTGTCTCTGGGCCGATTTCGATGAAAGTCAGTTTTTGGTATTATTTTGACAAGAAAATAACAAAGCAATGTAAAAAAAAAAAAATTCCAAGATGGCGGCCATCTTTTTTGTCTGTGGGCCGATTTCGATGAAACTCTGTACCCTGATTATCTAAAAAGAAACTATTTAGCGACCGGTTGCATTTGACATACATTGCCACTTTTCTTTGGTATGATTTTTTTTGACCCAAAAAGAAGTAGCAATGGATCACGATCATCTGTGAACTGCAACCAGTCGCTAGGTGGTTTTTAATTAGATAATCAGCCCGCAGGTTTTGGTACTATTTCGACAAGAAAATAACAATGCAATGTAAAAAATAAAAAATCCAGGATGGCGGCTATCTTTTTTGTCTGTGGGCCGATTTTGATCAAACTCGGTTTTTGGTACTATTTTGACAAGAAAATAACAATGTAATGTTAAAAAAATAAAAATCCAATAGGGTGGATAACTTTTTCTTTTTTTTTGTTTAACCGAATTACATCGACAATATCGGAATCAACCCAAAAATAAAGTTGTGTTTAGAAAAATACTTTTTATCCTTTTTAACAATGAACATACATTACTGACGACACCTCCGTGGTCGAGTGGTTCGCACGCCGGTTTTCAAGGCGTCACCATCTCTTGAGGTCCCGGGTTCGATCCCCGGCTGGGTCAATGTAGAAAATGAACTTTTCAATATTGTCTCAGGTCTGGGTGTGTGTCATACCACCGTTGTTTCTGATTTCCATAACACAAGTGCTATAGCTACTTACTTTGGGATTGGAGCAATGTATGTGATGTTGTCAAATATAAAAAAAAATACAAATAAATAAATACAAAAATGCCGCTTTCTTTTAGAAGTAGTACCCGAAACTGGGTTTCATCGAAATAGGCCTTATAACAAAAAGTTGGCCGCCATTTCGTTTATTTTTATATTTTTAACATTGCGTTGTTGTTTTCTTGTCAAAATAGTACCAAAAACAGAGTTTCATCGAAATTGGCTTACAAACAAAAAAGGTGGCTGCCATCTTGATTTTTTTATATTTTCAACATTTTGTTGTTATTTTCTTGTCTATTACTATTTAGACAAGAAAATAACTCCAAAAACCGAGTTTCACCGAAATCGGTCCACAAGCCGCCATCTTGGATTTTTTTAAATTTTCAACATTGCGTTGTTATTTTCGTGTCAAAGTCCGTAAACAAAAGTTGGCTGCCATTTTGGAACTCATTTAATACTTATTTAATATTTATTTTGTACTTATTTAGCACTAAATTAGTACCGATTTACAATTTTTTTTTTCATTATTATCATACATATAAATTCCTTCATTTGATAAAAAAAGAAGAAAAAGAGACTTTGAAAAAAAAATGTTACCTTCAAAAAAATATACAAATATAATTTATCCAAAGAAAAAACAAGAATTTTAAAGTACCTTTCTTATTTTTCTTAATTATTTTTGAAATTCAAAAAGGCAAATCACAGCATGCGTAAAATAATTTTATTTATTTATTTAATTCAGGCAACTAGGCCCATACAATGTATACCTTTCAGTACTTACCTACATAAATTAAAGTATCAAGTTAGCGTATAGTAAGCACTACATTTTAAAGTTTGATATGAAATATTTCTCTGTGATTTAAAGTAGCCACTGCGCATGTGCACAAACGCGATCTCAAGATCGGGCAGAATTTTGACAGATTTTGGCTTGTCAGAATTTTGATATACAGTCTTAAAAACAATGATCAAAACATCATAGGATCTAAGATGTTGTATCGATTTTGAACAATCTGTTCGAAACGTGCAGCACTACTTTTGTCTTTGACAGTGAGATGACAGGCCAAGCTAAAGTTAGTTACTGAATACTTCTGCGCTGTTCTTCTCGGTTGTGTTTTGTGTGCTTTTTCGGTTTTCTTTCTATTTTTACCCGACCAGCCCCCCTAGCCAAAGTAACATTTGCAAATTTTCGCTATCGCTTCGCTTCGAAACATGTATGGATTTGACGTTTTAAAATTCGATTGTTAACGAAACCTTATGTCAATCCCATACATGTTTCGAAAGCGAAGCGATAACGAATATTAGCGAATGTTACTTTGGCTAGGCCCTCTGGACTGTTTATCGACTGATTGATATTGCCCCGTGTGACTACTGCGCGCGTGCCCTAGGACTCTGATATTGCTTTTGCGTGACATTGTGCTATTTCTAAAGGACTCCAACTATGCGAAATTCAAACCTCAATATCTTTTTTTCGTGGCTTTCCCGAATGAAAAACGTCTGGCATATTAACTCGGGAACTAACGCCGAATCGTTTGACATATTATTCATTAGGACGTTTCAATTTAAACCTAGACATTTTTTAGTATGTAGACCTGCCGTTGTTCTTTTAAGGTATGGCTAAGACCGTCAAACTGAACAACTTTGTCTATGGTACCAACTTAATCAAAGCAAAATACCTGAATTCAAATTACTTATTATAACCTTTTTGACATTTTATAAATTATTCTATTTTAATGTCTTTGCAATATAAAATATTTTTGGTAAGATAATCTAATGAACATACATTTGCATGCCATTAGAGTCAAAGTCAAAGTCAAAGTCAAATAAGCTTTATTCAAATAAACTTAATTATTAAGTACTTTTGAATCGTCTATATTTTCCTACCACCCGTTCCAGACTTTTTTAGCTGACAAGAAGAACGGGCGCAAGAAACTTATCAGCTGTAACAGCCATAAGTAACGATATTTACAAACTTTAATATATCGTTACCAGAAAATTACAACAGGGTGACAGGATTATTGGCAACAACATAGACTTATTATATTACTTCAAGTACTTATTAGCAAGTTATGTGTTACATCATTTCCACGCATTTAGATCTTTAAGATAATCATCTACTTTATAATAACCTTTACCCATGAGCGTTTTTTTAACATGGTTTTTAAATTCATGCAAAGGAAGATCAATCACTTGTTGTGGAACTTTATTAATAAAGGCTATGCCTTTCCCCATAAATGAACCTCTAGTTTTTGCAAGCCTAAATCTTGGAACGGCAAGTTTATCTTTATTTCTTGTATTGAACTGGTGAATATTGCTGTTCTTAGCAAATGAATAGTGTTTCCTTACATAAACTAAATTATCATAAATATATTGGCCTGCCAAAGTTAAAATATTTATTTCTTTGAACATTTCTCTCAAAGTATCTCTCCGCCGTAGATTGTATATGGCGCGAACAGCTCTTTTTTGGAGTACAAAAATATTTTCAATACTGGCAGCTGAGCCCCACAATAGCAGTCCATACGACATTACGCTATGAAAATAACTAAAGTATACTAACCTTGCCGTTTCAATATCAGTTAAAAGCCTTATTTTCTTAACAGCGAATGCCGCTGAACTAAGTCTACTTGACAAGGCTTCAATATGTGGATCCCATTGCAGTCGAGAATCTAGTGTGATACCTAGAAATTTTGTGCTCTCGATAAACTCGACTTCATCGTCATTCAAATTAATATTTAATTTTGTCTGCTCAACATTAGGTAATGAGAATTTAACACATTTAGTTTTTTTGGGGTTAAGTGCTAAATTATTACTATTAAACCAGTATGAAACTTTAGAGAGGGCACTATTTACTTCGTCCGAACAGTTATTACCTCTGTTTACTTTAAAAACTAAAGAAGTATCATCCGCAAATAGCACTGTTTCACATAAATTATTCGCGTAGTTGGGAAGGTCATTTATATAAATTAGAAACAGCAATGGGCCCAATATTGATCCCTGTGGCACACCCATATTGATGGGGGCTCCAGTAGATTCAGTTCTAGTCTAGTAGGCAAAATATGTGGAACTATATTTAGAATGTTAATATCTCAATGTACCATATTTTATGCAAATAAATTATCTTAATTTTTATCTTTATAAAATAATCAGCCGTTCCATAGAAAACGTCAATATCTATTCGACCAAAATGTATGAAACAGCTGATTATTTTTTTCCCCTGATTAAGTTGGTCCCATAGACAAAGTTGTTCAGTTTGACGGTCTTTATATGCCACACCACAAAATTTGTCGACTGTTTTCGATTTCAACCTGTAGGGAGTCTTTCAAACGGACTACAATCAGCAAACGGACTACAATCAGTATGGAGTAAATATTTAAGGGCGTTACCTTTCTCTAAAGAAAAAAGAAACGAGAGTTTTGAGTACTGGTAATTTAAAATAACCTTCATTTTAGTACCGAAGACTACAAATCATCATTTCAACTTCATTAAAATATGTATAATCTGAACTTGCCTTTTTGTAAACCCTATTTTATAGTATTTGAGTTAAGGTTGAAAAACGCTTGAAATCTTACCGCTACGCATACCCAAAATACGCTTTCCGCGCAATCCCCACCCGATTTCAAAATGATTGCCTCGTACTCAGTCACTAAGTCACAAAGAATGTTTTATTATTTTGTGCCTCGTAATGTAACTAATTTGCAAAGAAACTTATTTGTTCTTATTTTGGCCCACAGAGGAGATATTAGACTGCGCGGTGTGCGAAACCGTAGTGATGGCGGTGAAGAAGGTGCTCAGCAACGACCGCGTGGACCACAACATCGTGCACGTCGTCGAGAAGTCCTGCGGCCTGCTGCCGGCCAAGTACTACTCCCGGGTGAGTCCTACTAGTAACAAGAAGGTGCTCAGCAACCACCGCGTGGACCACAACATCGTGCACGTCGTCGAGAAGTCCTGCGGCCTGCTGCCGGCCAAGTACTACTCCCGGGTGAGTCCTACTAGTAACAAGAAGGTGCTCAGCAACCACCGCGTGGACCACAACATCGTGCACGTCGTCGAGAAGTCCTGCGGCCTGCTGCCGGACAAGTACTACTCCCGGGTGAGTCCTACTAGTAACAAGAAGGTGCTCAGCAACCACCGCGTGGACCACAACATCGTGCACGTCGTCGAGAAGTCCTGCGGCCTGCTGCCGGCCAAGTACTACTCCAGGGTGAGTCCTACTAGTAACAAGAAGGTGCTCAGCAACGACCGCGTGGACCACAACATCGTGCACGTCGTCGAGAAGTCCTGCGGCCTGCTGCCGGCCAAGTACTACTCCCGGGTGAGTCCTACTAGTAACAAGAAGGTGCTCAGCAACCACCGCGTGGACCACAACATCGTGCACGTCGTCGAGAAGTCCTGCGGCCTGCTGCCGGCCAAGTACTACTCCCGGGTGAGTCCTACTAGTAACAAGAAGGTGCTCAGCAACCACCGCGTGGACCACAACATCGTGCACGTCGTCGAGAAGTCCTGCGGCCTGCTGCCGGACAAGTACTACTCCCGGGTGAGTCCTACTAGTAACAAGAAGGTGCTCAGCAACCACCGCGTGGACCACAACATCGTGCACGTCGTCGAGAAGTCCTGCGGCCTGCTGCCGGCCAAGTACTACTCCAGGGTGAGTCCTACTAGTAACAAGAAGGTGCTCAGCAACGACCGCGTGGACCACAACATCGTGCACGTCGTCGAGAAGTCCTGCGGCCTGCTGCCGGCCAAGTACTACTCTAGGGTGAGATCTACTTATTAATACTAACTTTTAAGACGCCGTAGTACTGACCACTACTAGCTCCGCCAATACATTTATTTTTATTACTCGTAAACCAAGTCAGTATTAAAAAAAAGCTGAGATCATGCCCTCTTACATTGTCTCTAATAACCTATAGTTAGAGAGCAAGCAAAAAATACTCCAAAAATTATCTCAAGGACCATCTTTCAATATGATATAGTGTTTAGGGTGTACATGAGTCAGCACCTACTCCCAGCGCCAGGAAGTGGAACACCTGGCGTCAGCACGCTTACAAGTATGTAAAATTTCGACATGCTCTGCAAGAGTTATCTCAAGGTTCAAATTTGGCAGTATAGTAGAGAATAGAACAAAAAATATATGGTAGTCAGACCGCAAATTTTTCATCAAACCCGTACGTGTGGGGTGTCTTTAGATAGCTCTTTAAAAATGACATTGTGGTTCCTAAAACTATTTTTAAGTCAACCGTTTGAAAGATATACACTTCGAAAATGGTAAAATGTGTCTTCCCCCCTCTACCTTTTAAGAAAGTGAAAAATCTAAAAAAAATATGCTGTAGATTGATCTTAACAAACACTTTCAACGAAAGTTGGCTTGAACGAGATATAGTTAGCAGTTTTAAAGATATAGCACATTTTCCAAAACCGCAAATATAACTTTGTCATTTATACAAACACTATGAAAAACAAAGTTATTTTTGAAAACGTAAAAATAAATATTCTCTTACATATAACGTTTGATTCAACAGTGCCACACGTTGATGGAGATATACGGTGACAGTGTGATCCATCTGGTAGAAGAGATCGGCACTAAGGGCGTCTGCCAGAAGATCGGCCTGTGTTCCCCCGGCGCCGCAGTGTTGGACATGCACTAACTAGTGAGTTATCTGTAGTGTATTATACTGGTATAGATAGTGATCTACCTGGTAGAGATAGGCACTAAGAGCGTCTGCCAGAAGATCGGCCTGTGTTCCCCCGGCGCCGCAGTGTTGGACATGCACTAACTAGTGAGTTATCTGTAGTGTATTATACTGGTATAGATAGTGATCTACCTGGTAGAGATAGGCACTAAGGGCGTCTGCCAGAAGATCGGCCTGTGTTCCCCCGGCGCCGCAGTGTTGGACATGCACTAACTAGTGAGTTATCTGTAGTGTATTATACTGGTATAGATAGTGATCTACCTGGTAGAGATAGGCACTAAGGGCGTCTGCCAGAAGATCGGCCTGTGTTCCCCCGGCGCCGCAGTGTTGGACATGCACTAACTAGTGAGTTATCTGTAGTGTATTATACTGGTATAGATAGTGATCTACCTGGTAGAGATAGGCACTAAGGGCGTCTGCCAGAAGATCGGCCTGTGTTCCCCCGGCGCCGCAGTGTTGGACATGCACTAACTAGTGAGTTATCTGTAGTGTATTATACTGGTATAGATAGTGATCTACCTGGTATAGATCGGCACTAAGGGCGTCTGCCAGAAGATCGGCCTGTGATCCCCCGGCGCCGCAGTTTTGGACATGCACTAACTAGAGAGTATCTGTAGTATACCTCGTACTAAAAATAAAATTAAACCGCCTCTGTGGTCTAGTGGTTCGCCGACCCGTGTAAGACACAGGGATCCCGGGTTCTATTCCCAGGGGGTTCACAATTTGTACTCGGTTTGATTGGCGGTATAACAACTATTTAAAAATAGTTGTATTCCGGCAGTTAGAGGTAAGATAGCCAGTTCCTCAGTGGTAAGGATTCCGGGTGTAGTGCGCTTCCACCTTCAGCCTTATCGTCACTTAACATCAGGTGAGGTAAAACCTTTAGGACCATCTGACCACCAAATCCCACCACCAGTGGTTGGTTGGCACTTCAATTTCTCAACTGACTACCAGTGGCCAAATAACACAATGTCACTCCCATTTCACCCACCCATTTTTTTCGCGATTTCGTGGTTGGCCCCATAGTAAAAGTTGTTCATTAACGTGGTCTGAACACCCCATTTCATTTTTAGATATACTATAAAAATAACAGTGTATTGATAGTTATAATAAACTAGCAACCTGCCCTCGCTTAGCTTTGGTACAAAATTAAATACTTTCAATCACTTGCGGCTCCAAAGTACCAGGATCACATAAATATGGAGAAGGTTAACTTATGGTGGTTAAATTATGGTTTAATAATAGGCTTATATAGTTTTCAGAAGGTCATCGGTAGTCAGTTGAAACAAAAAATCCCACTTCATCACTGATGATGAATTAGGAATAAAGTGCTCCCAATTCACCTCCAGTGGTCAAATGAGATTTTTTTTGTCTCAACTGACCACTGGTGGTGGGATTTGGTGGTCAGATGGTCCTAAAGGAGGTGAAAGCCAAGCATTATCCCGTTGCGCATTAAAGAGATTCAACCAAAGTATTTTATATTGTTACAGCACCCGCGGTAACGCAGTTGAAGATTGTATCCGAAGTAATCTCCATTACTATTATTTTATCGTGATAAGTCTTGATTTTTTTACCAAATCGGTTTAGGATTAAGTTTGGTTTTGTAGGACAAAACATTTATTGACTGTTTCGTGCCTTGTATATTACTTCAAAATATACTTTTTTGCATATTTGTAATTAAAAATGTACTTATAATTTTATTGCAAGTAGTCCAGTTATCTTTTCTTTGTCATTTTATGTGTATTCCATAATACTTTTTTTTTTCATAAAACGCTCATAATTATATAGTAATGATTAACCACAGATCATTATAGCTAATCATTTTGGAAAATTAATGGATTAGTTAACATACGCCTGTGATAAGTCATTTGTAAACTGTTTCTATGTAATAAAGTTTTTAAATATAATATTGTTTTTTTTCTTAATGGAAAATCTCTTTCAAATTAAATAAGTAGTGGGGTGATGGCTTGAGGACTAAAAGTTTGACTATTTAAGCAACAAACTGTTTATTATTCCAATGACAAGATGATCAAATCAAATCGCTTGGTGGCGCTGCTGTAGATGGAGTTGTTATTTTTCAATTAAGTCTAAAAATGGTTGATAACTATATTATTATGGAAAAAATCAAAATGTGTTGTAAGAAATATTATAATAGGGCTTAAAGTATGAAATTGCCGATTTTATCTCACACACTGAGGATCTCATATCTTCTATGATGTTAGAGATGCTTCGGTTACTTGTAATTTTTTCGAATTATGATCATAAAACGGCCCATTATCAGCAATAAAATATTTTCACTCCTCTTGCTCTAAAAGTCCGTCATTGTAAGGTACAAGAGCCAGGATAAAATAGCAAAATTACCCCTAGGGGATAAAGTTTTTTCTTTTTTAATGTTTGTCTATTACCAATGAGCCTACTAAAACGAAAAAGTCTTTACATCATACTGCTCGGCAACTAGGATTTACTAGTATAGTAAGAGGCCGTGTAAGTTGGCATGTGCAACACAGTGCATTGTTTAGATAGAACGTTCCATTATCAAATTACTTTACAATTCAAGCATGGTGAATGCTTTAACTGTAAAGTAACTTTACAATTCAAGCATTTAAAACTCCTTAGTGAACCAATCTCTTTTCTTATATTATAAACTGTGGAAACTTTTTACTGAAAAAAAAAACAATAAATATGGCGGCATTTCATTTCCGTTCAAGCTATGCAAAACTCCTTGGATTTTGATTTTGATTTTGATTTTGATTTTGATTTTGTTTTGGTTTTGGTTTTGGTTTTGATTTTGATTTTGATTTTGATTTTGATTTTGATTTTTATTACATTTTTATTTTTATTAAATGTACCTTGCATGAATGATGTAAAGTAGTATGCTTACCTCGGTTGTAAGTAGCTATTACACCCTCGAACTATATTCGCCCTCGCTCGCTTCGCTCGCTCGGGCGTCTAAATATCTCGGGTGCACTCGATCCATTAGCGCCCTTTGCGAGCTGCGCTCGCACGGGCGCCAAATTGGATCTTGTTCTGTAATAGCTCACTTACGTCCCTTGTGTAACAAACTACTATTACATCATACTGCTCGGCAACTAGGATTTACTAGTATAGTAAGAGGCCGTGTAAGTTGGCATGTGCAACACAGTGCATTGTTTAGATAGAACGTTCCATTTTCAAATCACTTTACAATTCAAGCATGGGTGAATGCTTTAACTGTAAAGTAACTTTACAATTCAAGCTATGTCAAACTCCTTAGTGAACCAATCTCTTTTCTTATATTATAAACTGTGGAAACTTTTTACTGAAAAAAAAACAATAAATATGGCGGCATTTCATTTCCGTTCAAGCTATGCAAAACTCCTTGGATTTTGATTTTGATTTTGATTTTCATTTTCATTCTGATTTTGTTTTTTTTTTTTTTATTATTATTATTTTTTTTACTTTTTTTTTTTTTTATTATTATTTTTTTATTAAATTTACCTCGCATGAATGATGTAAAGTAGTATGCTTACCTCGGTTGTAAGTAGCTATTACACCCTCGAACTATATTCGCCCTCGCTCGCTTCGCTCGCTCGGGCGTCTAAATATCTCGGGTGCACTCGATCCATTAGCGCCCTTTGCGAGCTGCGCTCGCACGGGCGCCAAATTGGATCTTGTTCTGTAATAGCTCACTTACGTCCCTTGTGTAACAAACTACTATTATTCATAATCACGAATAAAGACTCGCTCGACTTAATACTGTTTCTCATTTTTATTTTTGAAAATGGAACTAAAAGCAGCGATCTCTTCGGTGAAATCATAGACTTATTTATACTCTGTGACTTTAAGATTGATCGTAGAATGCGTGCATTGTGTTTCTTAGCTGCTACAGAAGAAATTTAAAAAGGCGCGAAATCTTTAGAATTTTTCTCTAATACCAAACTGATTGAATTGTGTGACTGTAAGTAAGTACTTATTAGGAAAGAAATAATGTTAATCTTTTGCCGTCAAGCACAAATCATTTATTTAAATACTGTATTAAAAGTTTATGAAGTGGAGGATAGAAAAACGAGTGGATTCGTTTACGTAAGTGTAAACTAGGTATTAATTATTGTATTTTATTTTCTCGCCATCGTAGTGAAAAGTAGAGTAACACACGACGCTAAAACCCATTTGTTACTCGGTTTCTATTTATTCCCTCGCTAAAGCTCGGGAATAAAACTACCTCGTATGCAATGGGTCATTTTAGCGTCTTGTATAACAATCTACTATTGTTTTTGTTTCCTGAACGTTGAAAAAAGTATCTTAAAAGTGACTCTTTTTTTCGTTAGCAGAAATGACCACTTATAGTATGCGCAAAATAACTTGGCGGTTCTGAACTTCGCGCGGAACGCTGCGCAGTAGACGAATACAGGCGTGCGCGGGGACGGGGTGCGGGCGGAGGCACGCGGAACTATGGTATGGACCCTGCGCGAAATATCACTTGCGGCTAACTTCCGAGCCGCTAAGTTATATTGCGCATATTTTAATTCGATGTAACTTATCCAAAACTCATTATTTTCACTTAACACGTGTGGCATTAGTTAGCCGAGTGTTTAAACATTTGTGCATAAAAGTTTTAAAACATTAGCGTTCACGTTTGTTAAATAAATCAAGAAAACGTTAGTATGGAAAATGCGAATCCTTAAAAATTCACCATACGGCCAATTCATACTTTAACCCCTAATATTTTTACTAAAATTCGCTTGCAACATCCGAAAATTGATATCAAACACGAAAACAACAAAATGACAGGTTTGCATCTACACTAGCGCCAAGTTAGCGGTAGTGCGCAGACTGAGGGACGATTAATGGGGAATGTCCGAAAAAAATTAAATTGGCTGAATATTTTTTGATAGGTAGGAATAAGGTCCCTTAGTAATAGAAAAAAGTTACAGAATTTTTCGGTTGCGTGATAAAAAAAATGAAAATCTCTTCGACTTCACAGATGTACGAAAGTAACAGCAGAATTGAAATTATGCCTTTGCCACAACCTATCACAACTACAACATGGCATCAAAAAAAGTATCAATACAAAATGTCAAAACTTTTTTTTAAAATACTTGTTGTGGTTGTGGCAGGTGGTGGCAAAGTTATTATCTCCATTCTGCTGTTACTTTCGTACATTTGTGAAGTCGAAGAGACTTTCATATTTTTTTTTCACGCAGCCGAAAATTCTGAAGCTTTTTCTGTTACTAAGGGAGCTTATTCCTACTTACAAAAAAATATACAGCCAATTCGATTTTGTTCGGACATTCCCCATTAGTGAATTAGCAAACTTATCCTGCCACACAATAACATGATCACTTGACAATCGACTCTTGCGACGGCTGAGGCGTGCGGCAGCGGTTGTCCTCGCGCAGGTCGGCGGGCTGCGGCGCGAGCTCGGGCTCGTTCGGGTTGTGGCGCCGCAGGTGCTCGGCCAGCCACAGCACGGGCTCGGCCGGCCGCTCGTGCGCCAGCGCAGTCAGCGCCGGTAGCAGCGTGGGCGTTATGTGCTTCTGGATGTAGTCTGCTACTTGCCAGTGCCGAGTTATAGGACCTACCACCACTGGAAGAAAACACATTTACAAGCTTTTATTTAGATTCACCTGTCTGGACTCTGGTGTCCGTCCGTCTGTAATGAAATTACAGACAAAAGCTTTTAAAAGCGTAGATGTCAATAGTGCCATACCATATCTAGTACTTAGGTAGTTATCAAAATTCTGATTGGTTTTTAAAAATATTTTTTTATAAGGCTTGGGATCACAGGCCTTCCGTATGGAAGAAACCACTGGCACAGAATACATAATAGTCCACTGGATAAGCTGATTTTTACGTCTCCCAATAAATTATACTCGTACCTCTAGCTAGAGCAATACAATGGCGTTCGTATCTTACGAATCAGAAAAGAAGAATTAATTTCGGTAACAAGTCCCAATAAACTTACAAAGTTGCTAAGCCTTCGAAATCTCAAATAAATACGATTTCCGGTGTAATTACTATATAAAGTCTGTCCATCCTTACTTGTCTTATTTAGTAAACAGTTTTTGACAGTTGTCATACGTCTTTTAAACTTAAATCGTTAATTAAAAATATGTAAGTAACTTTATGAAATTGATATTTATAATTAACAATTTATTTTGTAATCTTTGTGTGGAAAACCACTTGTTGTATTTTATAAATGATTATTTCAATAAAGAGTTGGGTGAAGATTGTTTACCAAATAAGACAAGTAAGGATGAACAGACTTTAGATTACAATATTTACAATCCAGCCCCCCCTACTCAAATGGCCACTTTTCTATTTGTACACTAACTTAAAAGTTAAAAAAAAGCTTTAAACTCTAAAATTACGTGTCATAGACTCGTAGGCTTGTTAATTTCATACAATACAACAATGTCTGTGATTTACATAAACTTGCGACGTGTGACTTGATCGTCTAGTTGCTTATTACCCACGACGGACGGAACGGAACGGAGGCGGTATATGCGTTTGGGGTTAGAGGTTGTGCGTTTGTTTGTGTGTTTGTCTGTTACCATTTTCCTCGGAAACTACTAAGCCGATTTCGATGCGGTTTTTTGCATTCAAAAGGTTGCATTTCAGAGCAGGTTCTTAGACATGTTTCATAGTGGTAGACCACCAGGGGGCTCTGCAGCAACCAGATAAGTCAAGTTTGTCTATTACCATTTTCCTCGGAAACTAAAAAGCCGATTTCGATGCGGTTTTTTGCAATCAAAAGGTTTCATTTCAGAGCAGGTTCTTAGATATGTTACATGGTGGTAGACCACCAAGGGGCGCTGCAGCAACCAGATAAGTCGCGCTTGAGAAGTTCTCTAAAACTACTCAACTGATTTCGATGCGGTTTTCTGTAATGGGTTTGTAGGTTATCGGCGATGGTTCTCAGCTAGATGTTATGGTGTTTAACCGCTAGGGGGCGCTGCAGTTATCATTTTCTCATTTATTTCCAAAGCGGTTTGACCAATTTGGATGCGGTTTTCTGTAATAGTTTTATAGTTTGTCGGCGATGGTTCTTGGTGTTATGGTGTTCAGCCACTAGGGGGCGCTGTAGTAATCATTTTCCGAATGGTTTGACCAATTTAGATGCGGTTTTTAGAGTAGATAACGTATGAATTCTTTAAAAAGTTTAAAATAAAATGGCAAAATTAAAAATTTTGAAAAAACCCACGACGGTATAAATTGTTACTCTTTATTTAAAAAGACTAAAATAAGTTTTACAAAAATCCCTCGACTAAAAGTGATGTAGGTACTATACATATTTTATCTACCTATTCATAAATTACAAACGCATGAAAATCCGTCGGGGGCTGCCATTGCCATTTCTCTAAAGTAACTATAACTGAAAAATATTTGTTCATTTGGGGGCAGGTAATGGCAGCCCCATCGGATTTTTCTTGCGTTTGTAATTTATGAATAGGTAAGTAGATAAAGTATGTATAGTACCTACATCACTTTTAGTCGAGGGATTTTTGTAAAACTTATTTTAGTCTTTTTTTAAGCTTTAAGTTAGCGAACGAATAGAAAATTGGCCATTTGAGTAGGCCATCGGCTATCGCTTAGCTAATCTCGGAGAACAGCTGAACTATATATAACATTGACATACTTTGTGGAAAGAAGAAGTGTATCTCCCTGAGTGCCTCCGCGTGGTTCTCGCTGCCGTGCACCGCGTTGAAGAAGTCCCCGTATTGCGTGCGGCGCCCGTAGCAGGCGCGCAAGCTGTCTGGCCAGTACGCCTGTGCTTCAGCTACCCTGTAAAAGTTTTATAGGTTAACCATAACGAATAGCATTTAGTTAAACGCAACGCGATGAAATTCATTCTTGAAACAGTCTGTGATAGGTATCACCCTACCTATACCTACACTATGAAATAAAAATAATGCGATTATTGGCTTGCCGCCGTATCTTTATGCCGCTCAATGCAATCTGAACACAGCAATCGCTGCAAGTATGCGCCGCAACACTACGCGGCGTAATATTACTAAAGATTCCATAATTATTATATCTTAGTTGAAAAGTATACTTCAACCCATCATCCCCTTAAAAACATTGAATTCTAATTATATGAGCATGTGCTTCTACTCTACCTGAGAAAAAACTGTTCTCACTACCGCTTGGTAGGTACTTACGCATCGGTCGGTCAAAGGTCCTGGGTCCTGGGCAAATAAGATGCTGCTAATTGCAAACGTGGATTCTACTTTTGATATAATTTAGCTTTGTTACTATTACCTATTACGTAATCTACTACAGACTCACCGAGCCGGGCCCATGAGCGTGCGCCACCGCTGTATGCAATTTCTAGCCGCCAGCACCAGCGCGATAATCGGCCCATTGGAGATATGCGCCACGAGGTGCGGGAAGTGGTGGCGACCATAGTGGCCCTTGTACAACTCCGCCGCTTGTTCCGGAGTTAGTCGAACTATTCGTTTCTAGAAGGCAATGGTACAAATGAATACCTACTTTAATGCAACGGTTACGCAGGTGTCCATACACCTGTATTGTCATCAATGTTACAAGTTATCGGCATCCCATCAGCCGCACGACACCCACTGCTGGGTACAGGATTCTATGGTAAGGACCCCAAGGATCTCCACAACGATTGGTCTCGCGCTGCCCGCCTCCAGCGGCTTGCCGCGACCTACACCAGATAAATCGTCGGTCCACCTTGTCAGGAGTCTACCCACGGAGCGTCGTCCGGTGCGCGATCGCCATTCCAAGGCCGTATTCACAAACGTCCTAAACTTTTCGTGTCCGATGCTTTCCATATTTACTCTATGGTTCCCGTAACATTGACAGTTCGATTTGAAAAGAAGACTTTGGAACTAATGGCGCCACAAGCGGTTGTACCAAATCCTTTGTTTGGTTGTTTCAAATATCAAATGTCATTTGTGGCATATTTTAACCAATCAAAGTATTGATAGCGGTTAAACCGCCGCTGGCGCCATCTGCGATTAGCTTTGCGTTGCCAACCCCATTTGCAGATTCATTTCGGACAGCTATTTAATGTCGGTAGAGTCAGTATCCGTCGGTCGGGAAGCTCGGAATTCTTTCCGATAGACATAATTTTCTGATAGACATTTCGAATACGGAAACCAAAGTTTCGGACGTTTGTGAGTAAGGAACCTTTCTGCCCCAACGATCGTCGGTACTTCTCGCTATATGGCCCGCCCACTGCTACTTCAGCTGTTGTACCTACTGTGATCAATGGGAGGTAGGTAATACACAATGGGAACAGTTAATATCGTGATAACACCCACCATTCGTCCAAGCACCCACCCTATGAAATAACTGTACCTACTTAATATATAATTTTTTCTCGATTTCAGGGTTGATTCCATAAAAAAAGTTTTTCATAATCAATTTTATTATCAACTCTACATTTCAGAATTGTGTTAACAAAAAATAACGCAGGAGATAGGTATACGCCACAAAGTGCGAACACTGACTAACTTGACTTCAAAACTTGGCAAAGGTTTTTTTTTTATAAAATCCATTGAAATTTTCAATGATAAAATCATTTTTCATAGCAAAACATCGCCTAGAGTGGATGTGTTTCGTCCACCGGCCCCACTAGAAACGTCAATGGCATGCAATGCTTAATTAATTTTTTTATGGTTTCCATAGATAACAGCAGTGGCCGACGAGTGGAGGAGCTCCGGACATATCGCACAACTAGGGTTGTCGATATTAATGATCTAGGTACCTAATGTTTTAACTACTTTTGACACTGTTATTCTAGGACAGTCCTTATAATAGAGAGGATATGTTTCTCCATCACCATCAAGAGACAGGCATATTTTAGTGAAGTTATAACTATTATAACTTCACTAAAATATGCCTATCTCTAGAGATCTCTATAGAGCTAGATATCGCTCTCTTAAAAACTGGGAAAGAATAACTGGGCGGTCGCCTAGCTAGTAGTACCTTACCTTAGGTAGGTATAATCGTAAGACAGTTTCAAATTATCAATTTTCCTGTTCTCATAATAACTCAAGTAGGTATAAGTTGTGGCGAATTATAACTATTGTATGTCGTCTCCAAAATGTTGATTGATGATTGTGGAACTAATTTCAATATGTTGGTACCTATTAAAATGTTGTGTTAGGGTGGGTCTACACTTATAACATTTTGGCGTGTCAGAACACCGTCTCTTTAACGTGCCGGACTACAGCTGGGCCACAAAAAAAGTTGGAAATCTGACTTTTTGACTATGCCACGATGAAGTCGATAATTTGTCGGATTTTTTCGCCAAAAACCAGAATTTGTCGGTCTTGCGTTTAGGAGATACGTGTGGCTCAGCTGTAGAGACGTCTCTTCAGCTGGGCCACACAGATCTCGAAAACGGAAGGTCGTAGCGAAAATCTGATATCTGATATCACATATCTCCTAAACGCAAGATCGACAAAATCTGATTCTTGGTGACAAATTCTGACAAACTAACGTCTACACACTCGAGTTATCAGATTTTCGC
This sequence comes from Agriphila tristella, assembly GCA_928269145.1. Classification (NCBI taxonomy): domain Eukaryota; kingdom Metazoa; phylum Arthropoda; class Insecta; order Lepidoptera; family Crambidae; genus Agriphila; species Agriphila tristella. The sequence goes on along the minus strand of OV743439.1, from coordinate 7,779,396 downwards.
TATGACCTTCCTTTCTCAAGATCCAGGTAGAAAAGTCTCCACAGCGTATCCTCACATATCTCCTAAACGCAAGATCGACAAAATCTGGTTCTTGGTGAAAAAACCGACAAACTACCGGCTACACATACGAGTAATCAGATTTTCACTACGACCTTCCGTTTTCGAATTCTGTGTGGCCCAGCTGTAGAAACGTCTTTACAGCTGAGCTACACGTATCTCCTAAACGCAAGACCGACATACTCTGGTTTTTGGCGACAAAATCCGACAAATTACCGGCTACACATACGAGTAATCAGATTTTCGCTCCGACCTTCCGTTTTCGAGATCTGTGTGGCCCAGCTGTAGAGACGTCTCTACAGCTGAGCCACACGTATCTCCTAAACGCAAGACCGACAAATTCTGGTTTTTGGTGACAAATTCCGACAAATTATCGACTTCATCGTGGCATAGTCAAAAAGTCAGCGGGGCTACTCAAATGGCAACTTTTCTATTCGTTCGCTAACTTAAAAATTTAAAATAAGCCATAAACACCAAAATAACGTGTCGTAGGCTTGTCAGTTCTGTACAATACAACAATGTCTGTGATTTACATAAACTTGCGACGTCTAACTTGATCATCAATTGCTTATTTTTAAGATTTAAGTTAGCGAACGAATAGAAAAGTGGCCATTTGAGTAGCCCCCCAGATTTCCACCTTTTTTTTTGTGGCCCAGCTGTAGTCCGGCACGTGTCTCTTTAACATACTTAACTCTAATTTGGTTTGGTTTGGACGATATGTAAGACTGATAAAGACACAATGTTCTGACACACCAAAATGTTACAAGTGTGGATCCACCCTTAGTTTCTATGGCATAAGTATTTAACATTTCTATACAAAAAAATCTTACGTCTGTGCGTCGCTATACTTTTTGATTATCTTTACAAAATCTAATGCCTGCCAGCCCTAGCGCTCGCGACGCGGCCCTGCGAGGGTTGCACGTGACACAAATGAGATATGACGCAGCCCCCTCTGCGTACTTGTGCCGTGCTCTATTTTGCATATCACACATTTCGATTAGAGATTCCTCTATTCTATATGGATATATTCTATCTATAGGTACCTACTAGGGAATCCAATCCCGCATCAGAATCACGATCCCGCAAGCTTGCGGGATTGAGGTTATCAATCCCGCGGGATTTGCACGATTGAGATTTTTTAATAATATTTTGTCGTTTATGAAGTCTTTTCAAAAGAAAATGAAACGATGACAAATAAATATTACAAAATTGCTTATAATTATTATTTTTAAGTAAAGTAATACTCGTTACTACCTAATTATAAATTGATGTAATGATATTATAAACGTTTATATAATCAGATAAGATACTTACATAAGTAACAATAGGTACCTACTTAATAATAATATAAAAGAAATTGAATCATTAAATATGTGTCTTTTTGAATCGAAAAATTAACATATTTTTTTTAAAGGCTTTAGACTCAACTTATTGTTTCTGATAACACTTTAGAAGAAATTATAGAGTACCTATCTAACGTTTCATCTTTTATTTAGTTGTCTGAAAATTTTATTTAGTTGTCTGTCAGTTTAAAACTGATACCAAAATTATTTTCCATACAAATTGTATAGAAAAGTCACGATCACGAATCAAACGGAAAAGTTCACGAATTAAACGGGAAATCGCTTATCATTATTAGGCATTGCGATCTTTAAATAACCGAGTTATTTTTTTCAATCCCGCTAACGATAACGTGCGGAATCCAGCATGAACAATCCCGCATTTCAGATCCCGCAAAAAAGGTGCGGGATCCCGCAAACGCGGGATTCCACTTTTGCGGGATTGGATTCCCTAATAGGTACTATAGGGAGGCTCTTTTGATTTTGTTTCTCTACAATTTTTCATTAGATATATTAAGTAGTACTTATAGTAACGTTCCTAACTCGGGTCAACTGGCAGCCCCCGAAGCATGACCACCGAAACACCGATAAGTGTTTAACAATTCGACGCTTAAGTAATTAAATGTCGAAATCCATTCTCTTTGTGAAATGAAAATGTTCTATAGGTAAGTTAATATCAAAAGAAACTAACGGCTTGTTCCGTTTATCCACCCCGAAACAGCCACCCTATGGCGGATACTCGGAAAATGCGTGTCCATCTATCCACCCCGTCATAGTTGATAGTATGATGGGGTGGATAGATAGACACGCGTTTTCCATCCACCGGTGGCTGTTTCAGGGTGGATAAACGGAATACCTAAGCCATACTAACTTTAGGAGAAAATCTTATAAGTGAGTCTGCAACACTCACATATTATGATGGGATAGCAACATTAATTACGAAAGGAATGCATGACATAAGCAGCAAGTAAGTACTTGACCATCAGCCATTTTTGGTGTCCCCACTGTTATAGAAGGATTAATGTTTTTTTTTTTATTTGAGACTTTAGCATTCAATTTTTATACAATAGGTACCTACTAAATAAAATAGGTAGATACCTACTACCTACTTTGAATAAAATCGAGTCATCATCCGATCTTATTCTCAAGCGGTCGGCGGTAATCGAACCCGCGACTATTGGAAGTCCGCACCCTGATTATCTAAAAATAAACTATTTAGCGACCGGTTGCATTTGACATACATTGCCAGTTTTCTTTGGTATATTTTTTATTACCCAAAAAGAAGTAGTAATGGATAACGATCATCTGTGAACTGCAACCAGTCGCTAGGTGGTTTTTAATTAGATAATCAGCCCGCCGGTTCAATGCTCTTCCAACTGAGCTACCGTGTTTACTAGAAAAATGTGTAGTGTGTACTAGAAAAAACCGGCCAAGTGCGAGTCGGACTCGCGCACGAAGGGTTCCGTACCAAAAACAGCAAAAAAATCACGTTTGTTGTATGGGAGCCCCCCTAAAATATATATTTATCTCTGTTTTTAGTATTTATTGTTATAGCGGCAACAAAAATACATCATCTGTGAAAATTTCATCTGTCTAGCTATCACGGTTCATGAGATACAGCCTGGTGACAGACAGACAGACAGACAGACAGACGGACAGCGGAGTCTTAGTAATAGGGTCCCGTTTTTACCCTTTGGGTACGGAACCCTAAAAAAAACACTGAGTGATGATAGTGAGTGCACTATACTCCAGCCAACTCGTGGAAAGAATGTTTATCAACAAACCGTATTAGGGTTATCATAACTTTGATTTGATAAAAACATCTCAAAAACATTTTAATGACATAGTTAGGGCACATAACACTATAAATGTTTAGTAATGATTGTTTTTGTTACACATACCACTAGATTAATTCACACAACCTCTATTTTCTTGTGTTAAAACAAAAATGATTTAAAAACTCGTAATTTCTTTTAATTGATACTATTCATGCATTACGAGCAGGCGGTAATAACATTTTCTAGTGAAATTGATGAATCAAAATGAATCTGTACACATTGTTTTCATGACCAACCCATGTCTTGAAAACCAAGTGTACAGTTTCATTTTGATTCATCATCATTTTGACCATAGATCATTTTACTTCCTGTTAGTCAGTGCTAGTCACACTATATATCTCTTTTTCATCACACTTTATAAAAAGAGTTCTAAAGTAAGAGTAACGATAAATAAAATGACCCTTGATCACACCGATATTGACATCAAGTGTGACCACTTTCTTGTTTTATTTCGCTATATTCAGTAGATCAGTAGGTACTTATGCATTAAATATGACTGTCTGTTTGTTTAAAACATAGTGATTATTTCCTCTGTGTATTTGTTGTACAATAAGTAATTTGTATTTTATTTAAACTAGTTTGTATCAAAAAAGGTTTTGAATACATGCCTGTCATTGGTTGCTAGGCAACGGTTTGTCATTAAACATTCTTTCCACGAGTTGGCTGGAGTATAGAGTGATTTTTTTTTCTAGTATGTAAGTATATTATTTAGTATTAATCCCTTCGTAGCATAATGTACAATACGCAAAATGTGCACCTGTTATTTTATTCATTCACAAAAAGTCTAAATTATAATCAATTTAGTACTTATAAGTATAGGGACAACTATCTACCTACCAATAATATACACTCAAGTTATACTTATAACAATTTATAAAAAATAAAAGCTTTCTAATCTTCAGACAAAAAAATAAAAATAATTGCGTCAAGTGCTGATGCCGCCCCTAGCAAGGGGTTTGCTAACAACCCCTTGCGTGGCTCGTGCGTATTTGCATGCCGGCCCGCACTGGACACCGCTCCCCTCCGATGGACCGACGCCGCGACGACTAGGGTTACCAGATGGTATATCGACCTATAAAATCCTGACAAAAAGCGTGACTTCTATAAGAAGTCCTGACAAAATTAAAATTATAAGTAGGTAATTATACAAAAAAAAAGTTTTAGTTTTCCGTTTTGTGAGTTTTTGTTGTCTTGATTCTGCAATACCTACGAGGGGAGGCTGATATGATAAGTAATCTACCTAAGCATGAAAGAAAAGACATAGAGAGATGTTTTTTTTGGGTTCCGTAGCCAAAATGGCAAAAAACGGAACCCTTATAGATTCGTCATGTCTGTCTGTCTGTCTGTCTGTCTGTCCGTCCGTATGTCACAGCCATTTTATTCCGAAAGTATTAGGATTACACAAGTGAAACTTGGTAGGTAGATGTATTCTGTGAACCGCTTCAAGGTTTTCAAATAAAAAAATAAAAGATTAAGCGGGGGATTTCATACATGAAACTGAAACTGAAATTTTTTTTTTCATCAAACCTATACGTGCGGGGTGTCTATAGATAGGTCTTTAAAAATGATATTGAGGTTCCTAAGACTATTTTTTCTCAAAGTCAACCGTTTGAAAGATATACACTGCCAAAGTGGTAAAATGAGTGTCCCCCCCCCTTTAACTTTTAAAATAAGAGAGTGAAAAATCTAAAAAAAATATATGTTCTAGATCGTAATAAATACTTTCAACGAGAAATAGTGATAATTTTTAAAGATATATCACATTTTCCAAAACCGCAAATATAACTTTGTCATTCATACAAACACTATGAAAAACAAAGTTTTTTTTGCATACGAAAAATTATAGTGGTATTCAATATGGTATTGTATACGGTAACTACGGTACGGAACCCTACTGCGCGTGGCCCGACACGCACTTGGCCGGTTTTTTTTATTTTTCTCTATATAATCCCCTCCAACTGAAATACATTTATGACATTTCTCAATAAAATTTTTCTTTAAATTTTGAAATAGGAAGTAATCACAGGGGCTAAATCTTAGGCCACCCTTAGAGCCGTCGGTAGAAAATCTGCGAACAAAATTTGAGAGGTCGCAGATTTTCTACCGACGAAGAAATGAAGGACGCTGTGAACGATCATTTTGACGAGCAAAACAAATCATATTTGTTTAATGGTAATTGAGAAATGTCATAAATGTTATCAGTTGGAGTGGATCATATAGAAAAATAAAAAATAACTCATCTCTCTGTATCTTTTCTTTCATCCTTAGGTAGATTATTTATCAGCCTCCCCTCGTATTTACGACGTGAAGGGTGATTTTATGATGATTAGGATGAAAAGATGGTATGAGTTTCGAAAATAGATATAATGGTAAAATAGTACAAAATTAATGTTGTTGACAATGCGATCGGAGGCAGAATGAAATGCGCGGGATGTCGAGCCTATAGCGAGCGCTTCATCTGTGTGTGTGCGTCGTGCGAATGCACACAACAATGTTCCTTAGTATTGTCGCGCCGATATGCCGGCCCTCATTGAAGCACTGCTGTTGCTGCTTCAATCTTGGTCCATTGTTGGGAGTGGACAAATCTTCGCAAATGATCTTCGTAACGTTCCTGTAGACGTACGGATGTCTGCAACCCTCGTGACTCCATCGGTTCCTGGATACGTGTTTATGATTCGTCCCAAGAGCCATTTCATGGGTGGAAGCTGATCATCCTTGATTAGTACAAGATCTCCTACACGTAAGGTACCATGTGAAGATTTCCATTTATATCGGAGCTGGAGTTCGGTAATATATTCTTTGTGCCATCTAGACCAGAATTGCTGCCGCAGTTTTTCAACTCGCTGGTAGTGGTTTAACCTTTTAAAGGAATATTTATTGAAACTCACAAATCGTACAACGAAGTTTAATAAAATAGTAAACCATCGGGAGTACCGGGACACGTGTGACATCGACAAGGGTCGCGCTTAACTAACTTAACAAAGTTTCTCAAGTAATAAGTTCATATAACACACACACACACTTTTAAATCTATTCACACCAACAGTTCGGCTATCCTGACGCCACTGATGTCCTCATCGTGCTTACTCAACACGGAAGTCATATTCTTCAAATCGTGCTTCAGGGCAAACAAACAAATATCTGCTGAAGTAGGAAAACTCAATAACTTCTGCAGGAGCAGGAAAACCCAGGATCATCCTCCAAAGCAGGAAAACTATTAGCATCTTTCTGAGCGGGTTGACATAGAATACTTTTGCATGGAGCAGAAAATATCTGTAATCGTCAAATTCAGTAAAATCTGCCGGGACAGGCAAACTTGGTAACAATATTCAGAGCATTACACAATAATCATCTGCCGGAGCAAGCAAGCTCAATAATCATCTTCCGGAGCATGAAAACTCAGTTACAATCTGCCAGAGCAGGCAAGCTCAACAACCTTTTGCCGGAGCAGGTCAACTCAACAACCTTCTGCCGGAGCAGGTAAACTCAACAACCTTCTGCCGGAGCAGGTAAACTCAACAACCTTCTGCCGGAGCAGGTAAACTCAACAACCTTCTGCCGGAGCAGGTAAACTCAACAACCTTCTGCCGGAGCAGGTAAACTCAACTACCTTCTGCCGGAGCAGGTAAACTCAACAACCTTCTGCCGGAGCAGGTAAGCTCAACAACCTTCTGCCGGAGCAGGTAAACTCAACTACCTTCTGCCGGAGCAGGTAAACTCAACTACCTTCTGCCGGAGCAGGTAAACTCAACAACCTTCTGCCGGAGCAGGTAAGCTCAACAACCTTCTGCCGGAGCAGGTAAACTCAACTACCTTCTGCCGGAGCAGGTAAACTAATATAGCATGAGCTTTATTCAATTCATTCATTTTCGCTCTCTGAAAGTACCTGATCGTACCAGGGGTTTTAAATAATCAACAGCAATAGTGTTTTGATATCCTCGCCTACCTTTGGCAAAGGATCGTACCGTATAACGATCATGTGGTAAAACTGCCACTATTTTGTAAAACCAGCGTATCTGTCTTCTAACTTTCCATTTGTTATGCTTTTTCTTAACAGTTTCCGTTCGACCATCACTAAGTCACCGACTTGATAACTAGGTGCCATCTTTCGCTTAGCATCAAACGCTTGTTTCATGTAATCAACTTTACGCTTCATCATTGTGGCTGCTTCGGATCTTAGCACTAGTAAATCCATGCTGACATTTGGCTTTACAAAATCACTTGATAACCGTGGGCAAAGGCCACACACCAATCCAAGCGGAGTCTTGCCAGTTCCCTTACATACTGTGTAATTAAGTCCAAGCTGAACGTTAGGCAAATGTTTTACCCAGCCATTTTGATCATCTCCCACACCTGCTACCAGGGAATCTAAAATTGTGCAATTAAACCGTTCCACCTGGCCACTAGCCCGAGGCAAAGCATTCAGTACGTACGTGCATAATACCATGAGCTTCACAAAACTCCTTAAACTTCCGACTCGTAAAAGCCGTTCCCTGATCATTTATTATTCGTGTGGGGCATCCAAACGTTTTTATGACCCTTACAAGAACAGCCAATGTGCTCTGCGTATTCGTGCTAGCAACAGCCTCCAACCAAATATATTTCGTTGAAGCATCAATAATTGCTAGTACATACGTTTTACCACTGCCTCGACAAAACAGACCAAGATGATCCACGTGGAGGGTATGGAATGGTGTGGTTGGTTTAGGAATCGGGTGTAATAAACCTGTCTGTCTAACTGATGGTCTCTTTGAGAACTGGCAGGTAATACATCCCTTCACATATTTCTCAACAACCTGTCTCACGCGTGGGAACTAATACCTTTTTTTTTAAACAGAAATATGTTTTGAACATATTTCTGAACCGACATGCCCATTTTCAATTTTTTTTTAAGATAAGTCGTCGTGCTGCTTTAGTTAATCACTACGTATTATAAAACTAAATCCCCCGCCGCGTCCATGCATCTATTCGCGATAAACTCAAAAAATACTGAACGAATTGTAATGTGCTTTTCACCAATTGTGAGCAACTCCTGAGGAAGGTTTTAGGTTTACAATAAGTTATGTTTTTATGTAAATTAGTAGAAACATGACGACAATAATGTTGAAGAGGTCGCGTAAATTAAGCCGACCGGGAGCCTACATTGAAAACGCTGCGTAAACCCCCCGAGCTTCCACAATTCTACAAAGGCGTTCGCCGATTATCATCTTTTTTTCTTTTACGGCATTCATCTACCGTGTGGCCTGTTATATCACAAAACGAACATTTGGATTGGTTACGTTTTTTAAAACAATTGGCCTCTATATGACCAGAACGGTGACAAAAATGACAGCGCCGATCTTCTTTAGTTGTATTTGGTACAGCAACATCATTAAGTATAGTTTGTGAATTATTACTTTTTGATCTACAAGTCCTAGCCTTATGCCCCTTCCGTCCACAATTAAAGCATGCGTATTCAGTTCCATTAGAAGCAACGCTTGGCTGTCCCGCTTCAGGCTGAACGTGTCCTTGGTTTACATTCGACAAGAAATTTAAAAGTGATGTGGTATCTCTGCAGCCCGCTGAAACTGCTCCAACTTCAATCATTTTATCACCGATCGTTCCAACGATCGTTTCAGTAATCACATTATCCGATAGACCGCAGGACATTCCAAGGCCTAATTTTTCGTAATAAAATTTAATTGGGTCTTCATCCACTTCTCTAACTTCATTTACCAAAGAACGCAACATTGACAGCTTATTTTTCGCAAATGGGAAGGCCTTAGTCAATCGTTTTTTCCAAATATCCCATGACACGTCATAATCTTCCAATCGCTCATACCATGCCTTCGCATAACCGCGAAGTTTCGCAGTGAAATTACAAATCGTTGTTCTCTCGTCCCATGCATACATCGTAGCAATGGACTCAACAGTTCTAATCCAATGATCTACAGGTACTGCATAGGTCTGTGGGTCGAATTCTGGCACAGCGTCATTACGGCCTACGTAACGAACTTCTCGTACGTTAGATGTAGTGGTTGGACGAGTATCACTGACAGTGCAAGTTTCCGCGGGAGTTTCCGATCTTATTTGTCTATCATTTCGAAGCTGGCGCACAAGATTTTCGAGAGCCTCGATCCGTTCACGTTCAACTCCTTTAGAACTTCGTCTCTTTTTTCTGTAATTCTCGTTATCCGATGATGACGAAGAACTATCACGCTTAGAGCGTTTATTACGCTTATGTTTTCCCATTTTATCCAACAATGTTAAATACAATGGCACTAGTAAAAGTTTAAAGTTTAAGTTCAAATAAGTCCCACACAAAGCGCCCTATATCAATAACACAACACAATAGTCGGTGCAACCAGAATTCATTCATAGTCAATCACTTTAATTAGGTCCCAACTTTCTTATCGGTTAAAATATCCATCCATATAACGTAACACGTATAACTGAATAAGTATATTACACAAAAAATAGTTTATGTATGTTTGAGTACAGGAACATGAAACGAGCTCACCAAATTCCAAACACTTATAGTGTAAACATGTGGTACGCAGCGCATGGGCGCGCGGGTCGTATAGGTAAGTGGACGATGACGTATCGTGTATCGGGAGGCGAGAGGCAGCGACGACGACGACGCGGTTCTTCCCCGGTAACGGTACAGTCGCGCACTCACTGCGTCAGTCAACCACCGTAGTTCTTTGTTCTATTTTTAGATTCACAATCACTTTCACAAATAATTTCACTATGAGTTCGATATACTTAATCAGATCCTAGACGTCTTAGACCGTTTGCGAACCATGTTTAAAACGATAATTAAAAATAGTACATAAATAATAATTTCAATCACTTCTCAGTTCTAAACACTAATTTCTAAAATAAATTATTTTACAGTAAAACTTTAAAAGTTATTAGTCCAAATCTTTATCGTAAGTATATCGATAGCAAACTGTAACTTAAAAACAACTTCACCAAGTCTTTGGGCACAGAATATAAGTTCTAGGAATGTTAATGTAAACAACGATCAGCGCTCGCTCGCTCGGTACTTCCCCGCGACCGACCGTAATTTCGTGTCACACAGGCAAAGCATACAACACGGTGTCGCGTCTCTATGTACCAATAGTTCAACTCCGCTACACACTCACACAAAACAACATAATAGTTTATTATTCACTCTCAGCACTAAATAATTTTTAATCGTGAGCTAAGTAAGTTCACATGCCACTTCTGAATTAAAGGAATATTTATTGAAACTCACAAATCGTACAACGAAGTTTAATAAAATAGTAAACCATCGGGAGTACCGGGACACGTGTGACATCGACAAGGGTCGCGCTTATCTAACTTAACAAAGTTTCTCAAGTAATAAGTTCATATAACACACACACACACTTTTAAATCTATTCACACCAACACTTTGGAGTGGTAAATCGGCGTAGTCTGGCTCTGGTATTGACGTGAGCTGTTTGCCAATAAGGAAATGACCAGGAGTGAGCGGTAGTAGGTCGTTGGGATCAGAGGATATTGGGCTAATGGGTCTAGAGTTTAATATCGCTTCAATCTGTGTAAGTGTTGTATATAATTGTTCGAAAGTTAAATTTGAATTACCTATTACCCGATTTAGATGAGTTTTTGTAGATTTAACTCCAGCTTCATGCAATCCTCCGAAATGTGGAGAATGTGGAGGACTAAAACTAAATTTTATAGAACTTTGTGCAAAACTATCGATAATATGGTCCCCATCACTAATAAACATCTTTTTTATCTCGTTATTAGCACCGACGAAATTAGACCCATTATCGCTATAAATGTATGTTGGTTTGCCTCTACGGGCGATGAATCGCTTAAGCGCTGAAATATAATTCGCAGTAGTCATATTACTAACGAGCTCCAAATGAATGGCCTTGGTGGTGAAACACACGAAGACACAAATGTATGACTTGATAAGTCTACAGCCTCGCCCCTCCTTGTTGGCCACCATTACCGGACCCGCGTAGTCTACGGCTACGTATTGAAATGCATAACCGGTAAGAAATCTTTCTTTAGGTAAGTTCCCCATTATAGGGGTTACTGTCTTTCCGCGAAACCGATTACAAATAGTGCAATTTCGAGAAACATACCTGGCCAAATCACGACCACCTACCGTCCAATAATTTTGTCTAGTAGAATATAACAAATGTTGTGGTCCAGCATGCATTAAAATCTTATGTTCATTGGAGAATAATAATTTTGTAAATATATGATTTTTATGTAATAATATTGGATGTACTTTGTTAAAACTGTATGGTGAGTTTTTAAGACGACCACCCACTCTTATTAATTTTAAATCATGATCAAAAAATGGATTAAGTGAAAGTAATGAATTACCACTTTTTAATGATTTATTTAATTTTAGCAAATCGTATTCAGCACTGTAACTTTCTTGTTGTGAAATAGAAATTAATTTATTTGTAGCTAAACGAAGTTCGCTAACTGTTAAATATTTATCTGTGCGTTTATTCATCTTATTTTTTGTGTTGTTTATAAATCGCAACACATATGCCATTGTTCTCGTCATACGAGAATAACTGGAAAAGATATGAAAAGGGAATAATGGCCCCTCAGAATTAGTTGTCATACAACTAACCTCTTGCTTTAATTCGGGTATAAATTGATTATTGTTTTTTAAATCAAATGTAGGCCACAATGATTCATCATGTTTAAGAAATTGTGGACCGTTCCACCATTGCTCGCAGTTAACCAACACATCAACACTCATATTACGCGTCAGGTAGTCAGACGGATTTAAATTAGTAGGTACGTACTTCCAGGTGTTAATATCTGTAGTGGACTGTATCTCTGCAACTCTGTTCCGTACAAAGGTTTGTAATTTGTTTGTTGGTGCGTTTAGCCAACTTAAAACAATGGTAGAATCTGACCAGTAAAAACACTGGTGTATTTGTAATCGTAATGAATTAATAACTTTATAGCTAAGTCGCGAGCCGAGAAGAGCCCCACACAATTCCAATCGAGGGATTGTTTGGGATTTTAAGGGACTCACTTTATTTTTTGAACATAATAAATGTACGTGAATTTTATTATCGCTGTCTATAGATCGTAAATACACACAGGCCCCGTAGGCCTCCTCAGATGCGTCTGTAAATACATGTAATTGCAAATTTATAAAATTATTGCAAATTACGTGTCTAGGAATTTTTAGTTTATTTAATTGTGGTAAGGAATCAATGAACTGAAGCCACGCCCTTTGTGTGGCAGGCGGTACTTCATCATCCCAAGATAGCTTGCATAACCATAATTTTTGTAAGGTAAGTTTTGCCATTAATATGGCGGGGCTCACAAGTCCCAATGGATCGAATAATTGAGATATCGTTGACAAAATATTTCTCTTTGTTATCTTATTTCGTGATTTTAATTGTATATCGAAACAGATATTGTCAGACCTATGATCCCAATTTATACCTAATGTTTTTGAGATACTATTAGGACACAGATCTAAAAGTTCAGTTGAAGTATTATCTCTCAAATAACTAATCCATGGCCGAGTTCTCCTATTGATAAACAATTAATTAAAATACCTAAATCTATATCACTATCTGACCCCGATTTTTATAAGCCAGCAAACATTGAAATTTTGATTGGTAATGGTGTTTTTTGGGACTTGATTGAACCACAACAAATAAAATTAAACTCTCAAAACATAACATTACAGAAATCCAAGCTGGGTTGGATTATTGGCGGTTCAATTAAATCCGATCCAACTACATATTGTAACTATTCTGATACTCAAATACTAAGCGATCAATTAGCTAAGTTTTGGGAATTGGACACCATTCCTACTACTACAAATAAACATTTAAATTGGTCACAAGAAGAAATTGATTGTGAAAATATCTTTGTAAATACCACATCGCGACTACCGAGTGGTAAATTTTGTGTGACTATACCTTTAAAAATGAGTACTAGTGTATTGGGTGACTCATACCAATCTGCAAAAAAACGATTTATGCAGTTGGAAAAAAGACTACAAATTAATTCAAAATTAAAAATTCAATACATAAATTTTATGAAAGAGTATATCGATCTAGGCCATATGAGGGAATCAAAGATGTGTAGTAGCGATAAAATTCAATATTTTGCTCCTCATCATGGCATTGAACGCCCCCATAGCTTAACAACCAAGTTGAGGGTTGTTTTCGATTGTTCTGCCAAATCAAGTTCTGGTTATTCATTTAATGAGCTGCAAATGGTCGGTCCAACGATACAAGACGATTTATTTTCGATATTACTGCGATTTCGTCAGCACAACTTTGTGTTGACTGCCGATATCGAAAAAATGTACCGCGCGATAGATATAAATGAGTCACAGCGGTGTTTACAACAAATACTATGGCGCGACGATCCGAGCCAGCCGTTAAGGAACTATGAATTAAATACTTTAACCTATGGAACGGCCTCGGCCCCCTTCCTAGCTATACGATGTCTCAAACAATTAGCTAATGAGTGTTCCGATTTATTCATACAAGAAATAATTAGTAAAGACTTTTTTGTCGATGATTTAATTTCAGGTGGTAAAGATTACAATCAATTATTATACATTTACACATCGGTTACTGAACAATTAAAAACCGGTTGTTTTAAGTTAAGAAAATGGTGTTCAAACAGTCGCGATTTAATTAGCAAAATAGAAAACAATGGTAGAATCTGACCGTGTATTTGTAATCGTAATGAATTAATAACTTTATAGCTAAGTCGCGAGCCGAGAAGAGCCCCACACAATTCCAATCGAGGGATTGTTTGGGATTTTAAGGGACTCACTTTATTTTTTGAACATAATAAATGTACGTGAATTTTATTATCGCTGTCTATAGATCGTTACCACCCAAATGTGTGGTTCAATCAAGTCCCAAAAAACACCATTACCAATCAAAATTTCAATGTTTGCTGGCTTATAAAAATCGGGGTCAGATAGTGATATAGATTTAGGTATTTTAATTAATTGTTTATCAATAGGAGAACTCGGCCATGGATTAGTTATTTGAGATATAATAATGCAAGTAATTGTAAAACTATAACTTGAATGCATTGATTGAATGGTAATATCACAGCAATTGTTAGCTACTGATACGTTATTATTAAAGCCGTTTATAGTTGTAGTTCTACTTGTAGTAGGTAAACGCAGTTGTTTACATAAACGTTCCGTTATAAAATTGGACGTGCTCCCGGAGTCCAGCATAACGCGTACTACCTGCTGCTTAAGGTCGTTTTTGTTATTGTTTACGCACACAGCGACGCGCGCCGTAGACAGCAGACCTTGAGGCGACACTACAGAACAAGATAACGATACTTGTTCGTTCGATTCGTGTGCCCTCTCCGTCCTCGCGACGTCATTCAATTCGGGACAAATCAAACTATTATGTTTTTTATTGCACTTTTTACATGGACCCATAATACATTTTTTTATTGTGTGACCGGGCCTTAAGCAGTTTAAGCACAAATTTAATTCGTTAGCCCTTTTTTCCCTATCTTTATTAGATAAATTGAGGAATGTTTTGCAATAATAGATATAGTGATCAGATTGGCAAACGGGACATTTGTATTTGACAGTGTTAGTAGAAACTAAAGTATGCGCGCCTATCGTTCCTACCTGCTTTGGATATTTATACTTATTGCTTTGTTCTAATGTTTCTAACAATTCGGCCCTATTTCTGGTAAACTTTAGTATATCTTCAAAATTAAAACTTTTATTTTCGTGTAGTGCTTTAAACTTTTCCCACTCAACCAAAGATTGTGGGTCAAATTTACTTGATAACATGTATATTAATAAAGTGTCCCACTTGTCTGTAGGTTCACCTAAAGTGGCTAATGATCTTAAATTTTTGACAAAACTATCGACTAATCTTTTTAAATTGAATGAAGTGTCTTTTTGTATGGGATAAACACTAAATAAAGCTTTTACATGATTGGCGATAAGCATTTTCTTGTTGTCGTACCTATCGCAGATCAATTTCCATGCAACTTCATAATTGTTAGATGAAAATTCTATAGATTTAATTACTAATAGGGCACTGCTCTCGAGGGATGAGCGCAAATAATGGAATTTATTTATTGGACTTAAATCAGGGTTGTCGTGAATAAGGGAAATGTATGTGTCTCGAAACTCCAACCAAGAACCGTATGTACCATTAAACCTTGCCAGCTGAATAACTGGAAGCTTCACATTGGCCCTCGTGTGCTGCACCACGCTGGCTGCGTCGTCGTCAGAGTCCCTGCGAAGGCTTTGCCGCGGTACATTACTCGCGCTCGTCATACCTAATTTCGCCTTTGCAAATGCTACCGCTTTAAAATACATTCCCTCAAAAATATCGCGTTCTTTGAATTGCTCGTCAGGATTGGATGACAAACATTCTAATTGTTCTTGAATATCGTTGTAAGTATCCATTAATACTTCCATCTTTGATATTCGCAGCTCAAGTTCCAACTGAGCCTCGTTACTTAATGTTTTCGGCAAACTATTTGTATGAGACACCTTTAGTTTGTAATTAGAAAGAATTGATATGATTTGATAATTGATTTAATAACTGATAGATTGCTAAACTAACTGATAAATGATATGAAAACAATTGCTAGTGAGGACGCGTCCGCCGTGCTGTAGGTGAAACGTGTACTGTCGTGGAAATAATAAAAATTACGTAAATTGCATCGACCTAAATAAATTGCCGATCTGCAAAAATGGACGGTTGCACCGTACATACTCCCGGCCGCGAGAGGAGATGAGATGAAATGATTTTGTTACTAAAATGATGATGTCTAAAACTAATAACAAGGTGATTCCATTTATTCTTAAAATATGGTTAGTTATGATATGAATGATTAATTATTTCTATTGCTTAAACGAACATCGGTAAAGTTAGGCGACTTAAAAACTGGGGAAGTCGCTTTATCGATCACTCGCGCACTTTGCTCTAACCCTATAGGGTTTTCACATTGCACTGATAATTTAGGTTGTTCACAAACACTATCACTCGCACTGGCACTAACACTTGCACTTGCGATGTCGTGAAGTGACAGACGTGGCGCCGGGCGCGGCTGCCGCTGGTGCTCCAGCATCACGGCGTCCAGCGGCGCCTGCGCCCGGCCGCGGCGTTGGTGGTGCGCCTGCACTCGCCTCCACAGGAACACTGCTGCTGTTGCTCCACAAATCCCGACTAATACGTATATCACGATATAATGATGTACATCGTGATATGACATTTGTTTCAAATCTACATCCGAATTTTTCATTTCCTGGATGCTATGGTCGATCTCCTTTAATGATATCTGACGATCTCTTTGATCTTTTTCCAGTTTCTGATCGATCTCAAGGTCGATAGGTACTGTCAAATTAATTATGTCATTGATAGGAGGAATATCTATATTGATGAAATCGGGTTGTGTTTTCATTTCGTTGCTTTGACGATTGTGAGAGTGGATCATAAAGGAATCGCCCTTTATTACACAATCATTCCCGATAGATAGTACGCCGGCCTTGCTGAGTCGCTCGGTTGAAACTTGACCGCCGGCGCCGCACATAAGTCGCAGTGTGCATTTTTCGCAACAATAAAATAAGTAAGTATTTATTTTATTGAGCGCGCTCCATGTGTTTTTGCAAGAGCTGGTACTAACTTGGCACTTATCTGTTGATATATTTTTAAAGCAAAGATTTTTATCTTCTCGCATATGATACACAGGCCCTTGTAATTCACAAAATGACGTGCTCGAATCCACATGTAGGCAATTATGTACATCAGTTTCAGACATGGGCATATACGAATCCTTTTGAATATTCATTGCTATGTACTCAGAGATAGGTATTATGCTGATCATCTTGCTGTCATCTACTAATTGTGGTATTGGTAAAATTCTGTATATATCATAGCCTTCGCGAGTAATTAAAGGGATTTTGACTTCTAATAAAAGATACTGATCGGTGATTTTCGCTTTAACTCTTAATAAATGATATAATTTCGAAATGCCATTATGAATGTCATCTATAGGGAGAGATATTTCCTTTGATAAGTGTCCAGAGATTAAGCTGAGTTCGTCCTTTAGTTGGTCAGGGGATATGATATGAATATCGAATTTTCCATGATATATATCTGTGATTGTGTCGAGTAAAATATTTTGGAGTTTTTTCAAATCTGACAATATATTATTTGCTATTATGGATGATAAGGTAAACTCGTTAGTGGCTCGTAGCCATTCAATTTCATTTATTATAACGATTTTTTCTTTTTCTAGCTTCATGATATGTTGATTGAAAAGCTTATATTGTTGATCCATAGATGTTTCTAATCTTTTCAAAAAATTAAACTGCGCTTCTATGACTGATGTCTGATTCTTATATAATTTTACAAGATGCTGTTGATTTTCTCTGATAAGGTCAATGTCCTTCTGATATTGTATTGCGAAATCGTCATCCAGAATGCCGAATAGCGCGTGCGCTACGCTGCCTATTCCATTGATAAGGCCGCGTCGTACTCGTATTCCCGTCGCAGAACGCTGACCAAGTAACAGCTGATCGTTATATTGTAACTCCGTACTACCGTGACGTAATTGTAATAAGATTACGTCGCATTGTTGTTGTTTTTGCAGCTTAGAACATATGCTTTCAAGGTGGCTGATGTATTTGTTAAGCAGTTTAGAGCCTTGCCAATACGGGTCCATATCATAATAAATTATCATCTTCCATTCGTCTCGAATTAAGCGCAAGTTAGATAATTTGTCGAAATATAGACCTTTGCTGTTTTCTATATTTGTTATGTTGTAGGCGCCTTGCACAGTTGATACTAAGAATAACATAAGTATTAAGATGAATAAATAATGAAAAATATTAGAAAAAATCGGCTCACCCGTAGCAACTTAGACGGGATTCGAACCCGCACCCTTAGGAATCCGGCCCAATGCCGGATTGGGCCGGATTCCTAAGGGTGCGGGTTCGAATCCCGTCTAAGTTGCTACGGGTGAGCCGATTTTTTCTAATATTTTTCATTATTTATTCATCTTAATATAAAAATAGCATTGTGAATGCAAAAATCTAAAAGTTTAATAACATAAGTGTCATAAGTATGGATATAAAATTTACTTGAATGCCATTTCTAGTAATTTTACGCTTTGTGCGTTTAATTTCGACAGGTGCCGTAGGTTGATTGTTTTCGGCTCGAATTTCAGGCTGATCTCGGGTGGATGATGTCGGGTGATTTTCATCAGGTGGCAACGTCTTCTGAGTGTCATGATTTGATTTTGTATCTTGATTATTGACCGGTAGTACTGACAATTTGATGATTGGTCGTTTTAGAATACCGTTTTTTGTTTTCACACTCACGACACGCACATAACCGTCGGTGCCGGGGTGTGTGTCAACGACTCTGCCTAAAGACCACTTTCCCGGAGGCAGGTTGGCGTCGTGTATGATAACGATATCATTGATTTCAATATTTGGCTGTGATCGCCGCCACTTGCTACGTGGTGTCAACTGTGTCAGGTACTCCGTGCGCCATCTTCGCCAGATGTCGCTCGTCAATTTTTGGGTCAGTTGCCATCTTGTTCTCTCATCCGTCTCAGTTTCGATGATGGTTAAATTCGGACCCGATGCTAAAAAATGAGACGGAGTAAGGTAGTCGATGTCATCTGGGTCTTCTGTTAGCGCACATAATGGCCTGGAGTTGAGGCAGGCTTCAAGTTGCGACAGTAATGTTTGGAACTCCTCAAAGCTGAGTTTTTGTTCACCTAGTACTCTTCGCAAATGATGTTTTAAACTCTTCACTGCCGCCTCCCACAACCCACCAGCACTAGGCCATGAAGGGGCATTAAAATGCCACGTTATTTGCATCTCACTAACTTCCGAGAGAAATTCATTTGTAATGATAGATTTTAATTCACTTGATAGTATTTTTGCTGCTTTCGTGAAGTTGGTCCCGTTGTCGCTGTAAAGGTGACGCGGGGTGCCTCTTCTCGCTGCCATTCTGCGCAGCGCTGCTAAAAATGATGATGCTGTAAGGTCTGACAGCAACTCCAAGTGGACGGCCTTCGTAACCATACATACGAAGACGGCCACATACCCCTTTGATGTCTTGATACCGCGACCCCTACTTGCTTTAACTTCATAATGGCCTGTTAGGTCAACGCCTGTGTAGTAAAAGCTTCGGGTCGGTGTCGTCCTTGATTCGGGAAGGTCGCCCATTATTTGATGGTGTTTCATTGGTTTGTGCCTTTTGCATAAAACACATTTAATGATATGAAATTTTACTGCTCTATTTCCTGATATAATCCAATATTTTTGACGTAATTTTGAATGAGTGAGACGGGCGCCTCCGTGAAACGTTTGTTTATGGGCTTGATCAATTAGTAGTGACGTCACAACATACCGATATGGCATAATTCTGGGATGTTTCATTTCAAATTCAAGGTGAGATGATTTTAGCCTCCCTCCGACTCTTAAAACCCCATCTGTATCTAAAAATGGGTTTAAACATGCTAATCTGCTTTTAGATGTGACTGTCCCGTTTTTACGTAAATTTTTTATATCTTCAGCAAATTCACATAGCTGTACATACTTTATAATTTTAATCTCTGCTAATTCCAACTCTTTATTCGTTAAATATCCTGGTTTTGGTTGATTACGCGAAAAAGGTCGCAATAACCACGATACTGCGCGTGTGAGTTGCGTAAAATTGCTGTATTTGCATAATAAACTTGTTATTATATTGTTGTCGGTGGTTTGATTAAATTGAGCTACATTTGTTTGATTTTTCTTTACTTCTAAGTTAGTAACAGGTATTATCTCCTGGGTGAAATTTTGTTTGTCAAATGACTCTAGCCACGAGGGTCCCTTCCACCATAATTGATGTTCATGTAACTGTGAGACAGTCATTCCGCGGCTAGCGCAGTCCGCAGGGTTTTCATTTGATTTGATATAATTCCAGCATTGCGGGGTCATTTTTTCGGTGATAATTTTAACTCTATTAGCTACAAACGGTTTCCATCTACTTGGTTCGCCGTGTAGCCAGCCCAACACTGCTGTGGAGTCGCACCAGCCATAAATTTCAATTTTATGATTTGTTAATCCTTCCATAACCTTGCTCATTAATTTTGCCAAAATTTGGGCTCCACACAGCTCCAATCTAGGGAGGGATACATGTTCATTATTGGCAGTATCTTTTGCTTTCTTAGTTGTAGGTACTAACTTGGTTTTTGCAGCCAAGAGAGTAACTGATGCTGTTGCTTTGTTACGTTTCAAGATCCTTGCATAAATGACGCAAGCGTAAGCTTTTGTCGAAGCGTCACAAAAGCCATGTAATTGCACAGAATCTTCTTGCTCGCACTGTAACCACCTGGGCACCTTGACTTGATTGATGTTTTCTATGTCTGATCTTAATTTCAACCACTCTGTATGTATGTTTTCTGGTACGACGTCATCCCATTTTAAATCAATAAGCCAAACATTTTGAAATAATAATTTTAACTGGACTACCACTGGAGATAACCAACCGAGTGGATCGAAAACTTTAGAGATTTCGCCTAATAAGGCTCTTTTTGTGAGTTTGTTTGAGGTCGGCTGAGACATTTTGCATTGAAAAGTGAAACTGTCGTCCTTGGAGTTCCAAGTTAAACCCAACGTTTTTGTTGATTCCTGGTGTTTAAAATCAAAGTTTTCGTGTTGGGTCTGATTGCATTTGATATTAGTTAGTACTTCTGATTCATTGGACGACCATTTGCGTAAGTTAAAGCCGCCCAACTTGAGGAGCGTTGTTAGATCAGATTGCAGTTGTTTTGTAGATTCAATTTTGTACCCGCCTGCTAAAAGGTCGTCCATATAGAACTGTTCCTTAACGGCCTTGGCTGCTTCCGGGAATCGATAACCTTCATCATTAGCTAATTGTTTTAAAGTTTGCATAGCTAAGAACGGGGCGGCCTTGGTCCCGTAAGTGACACTCAATAGTTGAAATTCTTGTAAGGGTTGATATTGTGACTCACGCCATATGATTTTCTGATATTTTTGATCTTCTTCGTGAATCATGATTTGCCGGAACATTTTTTCAATATCGGCAGTAATTGCGTATTTGTACTGTCGCCACTTAACAATCAGAAGCATGAGATCTTGTTGTATATTTGGACCTCTAAACATTAGATCATTTAAGCTGAGCCCATTTGATGTTGGTTGTGACGCATTGAACACGACGCGCAGTGACGTAGTTGTCGACTCAGCGCGCCGAACGCCGTGGTGCGGCATGTAATAACTAGGTGTCTGATTACTCAACGCTAAGCGCATGTGGTTTAAATTAAAATATTCTGTCATAAATGATTTATAATCCATAGCAAATTTTTCTTCTCTACAAAACTTCTTTTCAATTTGATAAAATTGCGCAACTGCTCTTGTTTTTGATTGTCCTAATTTTGATTCGATGTCTGGATGTAGAGGGAGGCGTACCACGTAGCGGCCGTCTGCTTGTCTGGTTGTGGTTGATTCGTATAGCCGTAAACATTGGTAATCTTCCTCTGACAAATCCGTGTTATCATTGATATCTTCAATGGACCAGAATTTTTGTATTTCGTCCACATTCAGCGTCACGACATTGCACTGGAAGGATTTGACGTTTCCGCACAAAATCCAACCAAACCTGGTTTGCTGTGCTATAGGCATCGATTCATTTATTTTTATCACTCCGTCCATCATGATTGCTGCATAAACATCGACGCCCAACAAGAGGTCTACTGATCGGCTTTGATAGAATTCTGGGTCTGCTAGTGGTAAGTGCTGTATGTAGGGCCAAGTAGGTTTATTGAATGTTTGATTTGGTAAGTTATTTACTGCTTTGTTCATAATAAACGCGTTGATATTGATAGAAAATTGATCGTGTATTGATTTGATAGTGATGTTCATTGTCCCCTTACAGTGATTTTCAGTAGAACCTACTCCTAATATGATGCCCTTACAACGTTTTCTCCGCAAACCTAATAACTGAGCTGCGTTTTCTGATATTATGGACGCCTGCGAGCCTTGATCAATAAGGCAGCGCAAGATGTGATCACTTCCGTCTTCTGCTTGTACCTTGATTTGGGCTGTTGCTAGCAGTACTTCTTGGGTACCATCCTGTAACGCAGTCATGCTATTTTTTGATGATATTTTCTCGTTGCTTGTGCTTGCTGTTGCGACATTCGATTTAATACCAAATACTTCGTGCAATAAAGTATTGTGCTCTCCTTTGCAAAGGCGGCATCGTTTCATTGAAAAGCACACCTTACCTTTGTGGTCATAAAGGCAATTCTTGCATAATGATAATTTATTAATTGTTTCTTGTTTAATGTCCGGTTGAAATTCGAGAAAGGTGTCACAATGAAATATCGCATGATCTTTGTTACAAACTGCACATTTATGTGGTTGAGGTCGATAAACTTTTATATTTGAATTATAACTTTTTGCGAATTGATTTCCTGATGGTTTATAAGCATGATATTTTTTGATGTTTGATGTCGAAGGAGCTTGCCGATTATATTGATGTTGCTGTGGTGGTTGTGGATGCTGCATCTTGTTTTCTGATTTTCTCTTTGATGACTCAAGGGCTGTAAATTTTGCTTCTAGAAACTCCAAAAAGTCCCGTAACGATGGTAACTCTCTTGGGTGTTTTAGAGATTCTATATAATCATTATGAGTGTACGTATCGAGTTTCTGAGTTATCAGGTAAACAATCAGTGGGTCCCAGGTTGTGACATCGACCCCTAGGTTTTTAATGGCATTTATACACTCATTTGTCGAGTCATGAATTCGCTTAATGTTGATTGATGATTGTACTTGCATAACAGGGATATTCATTAAAATATTCATATGCGAATTGAATATTAGTTTCTTATTGTTATATCTTTGATTGAGAATATCCCATGCCACTTGATAATTGTCAGACGTAACATGTAAATGCTGAATTAATTTTTCAGGCTCGCCACGGAGTTTGCTTTTCAGATATTGCATTTTTTGCGCACTGGGTAAGGTCCTGTTGTTATGAATGATCTCTGTGAACAGGTCCTTAAATGATACCCAGCTGTGATAATTCCCGCTGAAGATCGGAACATCTACTTGCGGAGTAGCTTTCTCTCTGTGACACTCTGACCACATCTTGGTGTTAATTTGCCTTTTTATTTCATTATATCTCTGCTCATAACTGCTGAATGCTTCTTCGTATTCCATGTTATCTTCGTAGCCTTCACTGTCTATTTGCCAGTGAAGGGAATCAATTCCTGACCAACGTGATTGGATTGATTTTAGGGCATCGTCAAATTCCCACTTCTCCGTAAGAACTTCAAGGTTAATGTTATCTAATGTTCTCGCGAAGGCTTTAAAATTGCTCTTTTGTCTTCTTAACATTTCCTCTAGCTTGCTGCTCGTACCCTGCGACATTATACCGCTTTTTTCTTCACGTGGAGGATCAATAAAATGAGATTGCTGATTGCTGTAGGAAGGATGTTGCAGAGAACTAGGAGCTGCTTGTGGAGTCGTTGGGTTGATCATTGATTTTTCTCTAGGTTCTGGCAAATACCTTAGTATGAAGGTGCGGGCGTTGTTGTATAGTTCTAATGTTTCATTAAAGTAGTCTTTAATAAAATATTCATGATCGTGCTGCCCAAATTCACTCAGTTTTGCATGATTAAGCTGAAACTCCTGCCAATACGATTCCAATGAACTAAGTCGTTTTTTAACATAAGTTGGAGTTTTCCGGTCGGCACCATCTTTTTTGAAATTAGTAAGAAGTTGCTCCATCACCCCCATCAATTGATATTGGCTCGCGACAAGGTCTTCCATGATGATAGTTGATATTGATGACAAGTAAAAAGGAAAGATCTTACTTGAGGCTCTCCTGTGTCGTAGATGTGGCGACTGGAAGCTGCTCGAAATAGGTGCCGAGCTGAGTACTAAGCCTGGGCGCTTGGTGACGTTGATGGTTTTGTTGCACTGCAGTCCAAAGTCCGCTGAGTTGGAACCACTTACACGAACACTTTTCACAGTCTCCGCGCACTGATCCCGCTTGATCGAAAGCTCGAAGGACCAATAAGATGTATGAGACACCTTTAGTTTGTAATTAGAAAGAATTGATATGATTTGATAATTGATTTAATAACTGATAGATTGCTAAACTAACTGATAAATGATATGAAAACAATTGCTAGTGAGGACGCGTCCGCCGTGCTGTAGGTGAAACGTGTACTGTCGTGGAAATAATAAAAATTACGTAAATTGCATCGACCTAAATAAATTGCCGATCTGCAAAAATGGACGGTTGCACCGTACACTATTGACGTAATTAATGAATAACGTTAGGCGACCTTTACAGTTGCCACGTTTTTTAATGAATTCCTGTTCGGTAGTAGTCATAATAAAATAGACTTATAAATCGTTACGTAAAATAAGTAGAAAAAATTGCAAATCACGTAGATACCTATCCAAATGGATTTATTTGTAGGTAGGTAACCACAGGTAATAGAAAAAATATAATTGCGACGATAGAATCGTAAATTTATTATTTTTATGGTTTATTATTGTAGAATAGGTAATAGGTAACCTTAGTTTGGCAATAGGTAGCCTTGATAATGCGGCAATAGGTAGCCTTTTGAATAATTAATTAACAAATAGGTAGGGTAGAAATCGGTAGAATGCAACACTATCACAAAACGGGCGACGCGATGTTGGAATTTGGATGTTAGTTAGGTAGAAAAGGTTTGGAATTATTGGCACAAATCTTTAAAACAGTCTAACCAGTTCGCCACTCGCCTTAAACAGCGTTGTTTTGGTGAAGCTCCACAATATCTTCCTTCAATGAATAGAATAGGTAAACCACTTTACTCACGTCGACACTGGATCACTTCCTCTTCGACTTTTATCCGGCTCGAAGGACCAATATTTACGACGTGAAGGGTGATTTTATGATGATTAGGATGAAAAGATGGTATGAGTTTCGAAAATAGATATAATGGTAAAATAGTACAAAATTAATGTTGTTGACAATGCGATCGGAGGCAGAATGAAATGCGCGGGATGTCGAGCCTAAAGCGAGCGCTTCATCTGTGTGTGTGCGTCGTGCGAATGCACACAACAATGTTCCTTAGTATTGTCGCGCCGACACCTCGTAGTTGATTGTTATCAAAAAGCTTAGGTGCTTAATTTCTAAGATTTGGTTAACTATAATGTCAATAATCCTGTAACTCCGGCCGGAATCCTGAGAGGGACCAAAAATCCTGACATGTCAGGACAAATCTTGACTCCTGGTTACCCTATCGAGGACACACGATCGAAAATTCATATTAACAAAGTTTAATGAAAGCAATGCCTCCTTATTTTGAAATAATAATCTAAATTTGCCCTATCCCAAATAGTATCTCCTAATCAGTTGTAAGTACCTACCATAAACAGGTAAGTATAAATACAGCCAGTAGAAGGCCAGTACTTTTTTTTTATTTTTTTATTTGGAAACCCAACAGCTCATTTATACAAAACTTACTACTTCTAAGATCTTAAGCCAATTACAGGATTTCACCACTAAGTTTAAAGAAAGCTAATTATCATTATCATAAATTAATTAACTAGTTAATTAATTACTTTGGATACATATTGTTTTGTTTCTCTAAATTAACGCTATTTAATATCATATACCTAATTTCAAATAGAAAACAATAGAACCACTGATGTACAAACATATAAATATAAGGTATAATATAAACGATACACAAAATACATAAACTACCTACAAAATACAGATATTTAATGATATATACAAATATATCGGTTATAATACTTATAATGGGGAATGTCCGAAAAAAATCAAATTGGCTGAATATTTTTCTATAGGTAGGAATAAGGTCCCTTAGTAATAGAATAAATTTTCATAATTTTCGGTTTCGTGAAAAAAATTCAAAAAATCAAAGTCTCTTCGACTTCACAAATGTATGAAAGTAACAGCAGAATGGAGATTGTACCATTGCCAACACCTGCCACAACCACAACATGGTATTAAAAAAAAAGTTTCAAGACAAAATGTCAAAACTTTTTTTTTTAAATACGTGTTGTGTTTGTGGCAGTTAGCGGCAAAGGTATAATCTCCATTCTGCTGTTACTTTCATACATTTGTGAAGTCGAAGAGACTTTGATTTTTAAAAACTCTTTTACCCAACCGAAAATTCTGAAACTTTTTTCTATTACTAAGGGACCTTATTCCTACCTATAGAAAAATATTCAGCCAATTTGATTTTTTTCGGACATTCCCTATTCACCCATACCCAGATATTCCCAATCCCATAACCTTTAAAAATAATATTGATAATAAAAAAGGGAGAGAGAAAAAAAAATGAATTTATTAATGAAAAGGAGGAAAAAAAGGAGTTTAAAACGATCCGATTTAGAGAAGTTTTACTTACATTAAAAATATCAATATGCTGAAATTTCTCTAAACTTATGCCGTGTTATTACAAAAGATTTTTAAACACTGTTCAACTAAACACCTGTTTAAATGTGATGCTGTCTCTGTCAAACAATATTGTCAAAAACGTGACAGCATCACATTTAAATAGGTGTTTAAAAATATTTTGTAATAACACGGATTTTGTCACTTAACTAGGTACTTAACTAGTAAATATAAAAATTATAAAGCTTAAAATGAAGTAGAAAACAAAGAACAGGTAACTATCTATAACCATGTAAGTAGGATAATATACTTTTTTTAAATAGAGTAATATGAATAAGATCATTGTCGACTTGTAATGCTTCATTTATACATTTGCATCTAAATATTGTAAACGCCCCTCTCTATCTCATAAAGCATTCGTTTCAACATGTCAATTTCGCATGCAGTGAGAGATAATAGACATCCCTGACACTCGCCGCTGGCAACATCCGCAAGGGTTACAACTAGGGTTGCCAAAATTTTTTAAGAAAAATATAGTAGATCTACTATATCCATTTATGGGGTCAATAAAACAGTAATAAAAAAATATTGTTATATTGTGATGTGAGTAAGATTTTTACAACCTTTATTATTCGAGCTACGACACCCTTAAGTCGAAAGGGTTTTTTTTGAGGTTTCCGGATACGGTAAGCCGAAACGAAATGGAAATTATTGAAATAATAACCTGACTGACAGTGTTGCCGCTGAAATATAGTAGATTTGGCTACTACTTATATTACTTTTTCCAACGGTAGGTATATAAGGTGGTAGGTACCAAATGATGTGATGATACTGAAAAAGGTCGAAAAACTAATTTTATTTTTCGCCTTTCCATCCATAGTAAGTCGGTCAGCTGATCAATATATTTTTCACCTCTCCAGCACGAAAAGGGTGCTTTTGACGCGTAAAAACTCGCAGCAAAATTGATTTTTGCTGCGAGCGTGAGACAAAGTGCTTTTTTAATTTCTAACACCAACTTTTAAAATAATAAAGAAAAAACAAATAAAGTGACAAGGATGACACTTGTAAAATTGATATGTGAGAAAAGGATAGATAGAGTGCTTTATGGTGTCATACACGGATTAAAAAGCAAAAAAATAAAATGCACGGGTATACCAAGGAGTTTTAAATAAGGATTGTTAAAAAAGAAGGTTGATAATTCGAAATAAAGAGTATGTAGGTAATGAGGTCACACGTATGAAACAAATATGAAATAAGAAAAATTAATGAAATTTATTAACAAATTATATGTTTTATGATTATAAATAAATAAATAAGACGGAATATTAATGAATAAGAGAAAAACACAACGCAATGTAATTAAAACGACGGGAATCTACTTTACTGACTCTATGAATAAAATTTTTCAGCATAGGTTTGATTGAATAATTTTTGTGATAAATTACAAAAATGAATGCGTCCAACGATGAAGATAGTTGTCTAACTCCAAAAGAGTTAAGTGAACAAGTTTCTAATGCTGAATTAAGCTTTTTTACCAGGTAAGTCACGTGAAAATTTTCTCGCTGGTCGAGGTGAAAAGTTGTATGTTTTACACGAGACCAAAATGTTGTTCTGCCTCGTGCCTTTAAATCACTCACTGTGCTCAGTAGTCAATATTAGAATCACTCGCTACGCTCGTGATTCAATTCTAGACTACTTCGCTAGTTCGTGATTTAAAGTCGCCACTCGCAGCACAATTTGATTTTGGTCACTTGTATAACAAATAACTATTTCACCTCTCCAGCACGAAAAGGGCGCAGTAAAAACTCGCAGCAAAAGCGTGAGGCAAAGTGCTTTTTTAATTTCTAACACCAACTTTTAAAATAATAAAAAGAAAGAAATAAAGTGACAAGGATGACACTTGTAAAATTGATATGTAAGAAAAGGATAGATAGAGAGCTTTATAGTGTCATGCATGAATTAAAAAGTAAAAAAATAAAATGCACGGATATAGGTACCAAGGAGTTTTAAATAAGGATTGTTAAAAAAGAAGGTTGATAATTCGAAATAAAGAGTATGGACGTAATGAGGTCGCATGTATGAAACAAATATGAAATAAGAAAAATTAATGAAATTTATTAACAAACTAGCTTCCGCCCGCGACTTCGTCCGCGTGGATATTAGAGAAAATCCTTAGAGATCCTTCAACCAGGATCCGACCAGGCGATTTTACGCGATTAGGCGGGTCCCCACCAAGTGCGCTGCCTCGCGAGGCAAAACGTTTGCCGCGTGTGGCGGGCCTCGCACGAGGATATGTTTGATCGAACTATTTGTGTGATAAATAACAATAATGAATGCGTCCAACGATGAAGATAGTTGTCTTACTCCAAGAGAGTTAAGTGAACAAGTTTCTAATGCTAATTTAAGCTTTTTACCAGGAAAGTCACGTGAAAATTTTCTCGCTGGCAGAGGTGAAAAGTTGTATGTTTTACACGAGACTAAAATTTTGTTCTGCCTCGTGCCTTTAAATCACGAACTAGCGAAGTAGTCTAGAATTGAATCAGCACAAACAGTCGGCACTCGCAGCACAAATTGATTTTGGTCACTTGTATAACAAATAACTATTGTATGGGAGTGTAATTGTTTGTTTTTTTTCGTTTTTCGACGATGTTTCATGGAGAAAGTTGTTTAGTTTAAGCAACACTATCAGCTGATTCAATATCATATATCATCAACGTCATTTGGTTCCAGGTTATATTAGAAGCATTGTATTGTATAGTAGTTTGGCAACCCTAGTTACAACACTATCTCGTAGAGAGATTCAGACGTGCATAGGAAATATAAAACGTTTTTAATCCTTAGACTAGTTTCGTAACAAATACCCTACGTAATATGCCATAATATACTACGAAAAGGGCAGTTTTACAGGTTCCGGTTAAAATTCAATTATCTTTCAGAGATAATGGTCTTAGAAATTCTGTTCTATGTTTTAAAACTAGAAGTTAGCGCTATCTGGAACTGTGAAAATCTAGAAAAACATTAACCAATATTTCATTTCAGATTAACTGTCTCGACTACCTGCTCAAGAACATAATTTTACGTGATTTCATAAAGGATAATACTGATCCCGCGGGGCAATTAAATATTTTTAATGTTCTAATAATTGCATGTTTTAAAGTTGAATTAAATCGCCTTGCACACAAATTCAATTATCAAGTTTTTAATATATGAGTTTCTATTTTGCATTTCCCGATTCGGCACTATTCAAGGATCGCGCAGTCGTAGACGCTTGGCGCCCAAAGGGGTTACTGATATGCAATTTACAATATACATAATAATATACTACTTTTAACTTTTACTTAAAACATAATACACTACTTTAAATCGTTTCATTGAAATGTTCATGTTTTCCTACGAATTTCTAGCCATAAAATCCTTGGATCTCTCTTCTCTACCTTGCCATGCTCTCCACACTTGGCAGGTGTCCTAGAGATTGCATTGTGGGACCGTTGGAAAAGCTACTGCTCATTTCAGGCCCACAAGGTGTTAAATTACTTCCATCATATAAATAGTATAGTAAAAATGGTTTTTTGGGCACAGAATAGATATTAGTTACCTTGGGGTAAGTAAAGGGTTAATATCAAATTGATATTATCAATCCTAATATAATAAGTCTATGATCCTATCCTACTCTGCCGCGGCCTAACGCCACATAGGTATTCTACAGTAAAAATTCAATTTCTTACAGCAAGTATGCTAAATCCGTTGCTAATAATAGTGTTTTCAATAGCCTCTGCATCTTCATATGCCTCTGGTTTGATCACAGCTAGAGTTCTCTCCGAGAAGGCATGATATTCAGCCTGTGAGTCAGACGACGCTACCGACATTATAAATAACCTTTCCAATAAATAACTTTAATAAAGTACACGAGAAATACAATGTTTACGTGTTTACGTCAAAGGCATCGTTTTGGTGACAGCTGTGAGCGACGTTTCTAGGCCCGACAAATGAGGTCGCTGTTATTTTGCTTTGTTGTATCACCAAAAAGGATATTATTATTTCTACAAGGTTCCTACGTAGTACTTGTTGTATGGTCTGTGTTTATTTTACAAAAATACCTTTCTATCCAACTCGTAAGTCTATATATGCTAATTACTTTATTTCTTTCATTTTTGTGGAATTTATTTGCAGTACCTACTTTAATAAAAAATTATGCATAAAAAGATCCTAATCCTTAATTTTATTAATTAAATTAGAGTAGATACGTTTATAGTATTGTAATAAATTGTCATCTTTATGCACCCAATTAAGGAATTTGCAATACCAATCGATAGTATTTTCAGAAATGTTAATTTTTATTGTCGATGAGTATTTTCCTACGTAGTATGAAAATACTAAGTACCACTCAACATTTCACACATCATAAATTGCATGAAGTTTAATTTCTCCCTATAAACGCTCTGGAATAATTTAGAATTCAAACGTACAAAGCGAAATATGGATCGGTTCGCAACAGTAGCTATAAAGTCGCATACATCAATAAGCAACCGATGAGCAATTGCAGACGCCGTTAAATAGGAAAACTGGCGCTTTTCCGGCCACCCCGCGGGGGCTGCGTGCGACGGGGCGGGCCCGGGGGGCGCGGGCCGGGGGCCGGGGGGCGGGCGGGGGTCGGGTGGCCGCTCAGTGCCCCCCGGACGCAGCGGCGGCTCGACGCCTCCCTGCACCCGCGACATGCGGCGTTGACCCGTCTCCCGCCACCCGAGAACCACCGCCGTATACATGGACAACTCTTGCCTCCTCGACCTCCTCATCAGGTGCTTCGCCATGACCGAGCCCGAGGACCTCAACTTCACGGCGTTCACCGACCTCTGCCGCCTCTGCTCGCTCAAGAGTGGCCCGAGACTCCACATATTCGACAAAGAGTCCGAGCAGAGGCAGATTTTGTTCAAGTTGAGGACCTGTCTGCCCACTATGGTGAGTACTGAGTACCGAGGCTAAAACACGCCCTTCAATTTGTCCTTGACTCCATTGTTCGTCTTCGATTTAAAGACACTACACACAACTCAGAGTTTATACTTATTATACTTACAATTATTGATTGGCTTTTGGCTTACACGTAAAGTAAACACGTAGGCACAAGCATTTAGTCGTGAAGAAAAATGTCAAGTAATCGCAGTGTAGCCGTAGCACGTAGCACGTAGCAGACGCCGCCGCAGACTCGTAGGCGCCTGCGCGCTACGGGCACCTACGAGCCTGCTACGATAACAAGATATTGGGAATTGAATAAGTTAGCTCACTTACCTGTTGATTTTTCAAGGAAATTATAATCTTATTGATCAATAAGTATGTAATGCATCAAATATTTTTTGACAGTATTACACTTTATACTTTTCACATCTTTATTGTACATATGTGTGGATTTCGTTGGTGCTATTTTTATAATCTACTAGCTTCCGCCCGCGACTGCGTCTGCGTGGATAGTATTTTGTCTATCCCTCAGGAACAGTTCCTTTTTTTGGGATGAAAGGTACACTATGTCCTTTTCTGGACCCCTGACAACGTGTGTGTAAAATTTCATGATGATCGGTTCAGTAGTTAAAACGTGAAGGCGTAACAAACAAACAAACAAACGGACTTTCGCATTTATAATATTAGTAAGGATTAATTATTATCACATCAAATATTAACAATTTACTTTCGTGTTTTGATAATATAAAATATTCCGGACATTGTTTCCGTTTCGTTTATATATTTTCATCGATAACACTGTAAGTAGGTATACATTATAATATTACTAGCTTCCGCCCGCGACTTCGTCTGCGTGGAAAGGTTTTTTGCTATCCCTCGGGAACTATACTTTTTTTCGGGATGAAAGGTACCCTATGTCCTTCTCGCTACCCCTGACAACGTGTATGCAAAATTTCATGATGATCGGTTCAGTAGTTAGGACGTGAAGGCGTAACAAACAAACAAACAAACAAACGGACTTTCGCATTTATAATATTAGTAAGGATTATACTTAGTGTTAGATAAATATTGTGTCATTAAATAACCTATAACAGAGGTTGGATTCACATCCAATCCAAGCTAACCAAATAAAAAATAAAAGTGTAACTTAGGGTTTCACAATCTTTCATTTTCACCTGCTTAGGTATTTTATTTTATTGAAACAGTTTTTTTTAATAAGCTCTTTCGTTCATACCATAACTCAGGAAATTCTATTTTTATTTCCTTTCCGCTAAAGCTTAAAGTAATTATAGCAAATTAATGTAATTAGGAAGCTTTCCCATTATTTATTCTTACTCACACAGCAATGACGCATCGTTTAATTGGTGAAATGCGATGGAAGATTTTCCGATAAGCGTATAGTAATTACCAGTTCGCGTTCATATTATGTTTCTTTGGCAAAAAAAAGTTTAGTTTCATTTGTAGAATAAAATGACTACAAAATAACGGTAGGTATATGTTATCGCATCCTCTTGATAAAGTTGGTGTTTCCTTTTTAATATTCATCAAAAGTTTCATTGCTAACTTATGATATCAACAACATTCTTTCTACAATAAATGAATTAACATATTATTTAACTTATTAGTAATCCAAAGAGTTTAACCGTTTCGCCGAAAAGTGTTTTATACGAAATTTCAAGTTGAAAATCTTGAAAAGAATATACGGTTAAGCTAGGGTTTCCTAGGATGACGGTGCCGTCATTTTACGGCCGTAATTTAGCGGCGTAAAACGTTATCTATGTAAACATTACGGCGCGGTTTCTGACGTTACGGTGTCGCCGAATTCTTTACATAGACAACATTCAACGCCGCTATATTACGGCCGTAATATGACGGCACCGCTATCCTAGGAAACCCTAGCTTTACCCGTGAAAGTTTCATGCCTAAAAATATAAATATAAGATTCTTGTGCATAAACAATACACATAAATCTAAAACGTTTATAACGAAAATTATCAAAACGAGTCTATTAAATTATGTTCGTATGAAAAACATGAAAAAGCAGTTTTTTAATGTACTCTAAAATTATAGGCTTAATACAAACATAAGTCTTTGGCATAATTTTTCAACTAAAAGTACTTATGATTAGTAGCATAAACGCTCGGATAGAAAAATTTAAGTTGATTTAGTTTGAAATAAAAGACTTTTTAACGGATACTACGCGGTTTTATTGAAAGTACTTTGGTAATTAGTTGGTATTTGGTTTGATTTTTGAAGTTGGGAGTTTAATATTGATTTAGTTTAACAGAACCTATCGTGCCTAGCAATTTAATAAAATAAATAGGTAATATTGAATGAAATCCCAAAGCTCGGTGGTATTAAAAATAAATATTAGTACTAGTAATGTTGTCTGTCGTGAGGCTGGGGCTTGGGCTGGGGGAGTAGGTCAAAGGTGGGATTATTCCCGGAATCCCCACACAGTGGGGACGGACCACGTGGTTAGACTATGTATAACAACACAATATTATCCTCCTAATAAAGTTGTATGTTTGGATGTGTGTTACTCAATTTACGCAAATCCGTTAAGCCGTTTTGCGTGAAATTTGGCACACAGGCACAATACCTAGTTTATAACGTGGATTAAAATTCTCCCATATTATAGAATACTTTTCATCCTGGTCAAACCGTCAAAGGTTCCCTAGGGATTTTTTGCTGTCCACGCGATTAAAGTAGCGGGCGAAAACTATAGTTACAATATAAAATGCAATACCCCATGCATAAACAGAAGGGTCAACCAACGACCTTCAGTTTTATGATGATTTAGGGCAAGCAAAATAACAAAGTCATTGTTTTTAATTTAACTAAAAAATAACCTGTTTTCAACCGTAATTAGTATCCATTTAGGCTTTCTTTCAATCCATCTTGACTGAAGATCTTAAAACTTTCTGTCAAAACAATGTTTGCTATTTTGTGTGAGTAATATTCTCGGTCTTTTTACATGAAAGTTCTTGTGAAAACAGAAGTAAAAGAAAGAAGGAATTAAATACGATTTCAACTTTTAAAAATGATATTTCTAGTTTTGATTAACATAAAAAGTTGGGAGTTTAATACTTGAAAATTGAGTTCTTTTTTGCTGATTTAGAAAATTAATTAATTACATATATTCACTTATTGTCTGATTTTACGCATCTCTTACTAAGTTCTGTAACTATGGAAAACATGAATAATACTAAATTTACAAATAATGCTACAATAAATTATATACCAAATGAAAGCACAAATATTTAAGATTATCATGTATTAAAATTATTCGAAATGACCGCCTCTGGCATGAATACACGCCTTTAGACGACGAGGCCAGTCATCGATGGCAGCACGAACTACCACCATATCCAATTCTGCGACTGCCTTGAGAATAGCGCGCTTAAGAGAGTCGAGATTCATGTGGGGCTTAGCACATGCTTTCTCCTCAATAAGTTGCCATATGGCATAATCCAGAGGATTTAAGTCTGGGCTGGAGGATGGCCATTCTTCCTGCGCGATAAAATCAATTTTGTTAGCCCGAAACCATGCTTGTGTAGATTTTGCTTTGTGCGCAGGGGCAGAGTCCTGCTGGAAGACCCATGGCTGGTTTTGAAATAAAGTGTGGCTTAAGGGTTTGACAACAGGTTCCAGAACGGTATCTTGATAGACTCTAGCGCCAGTTTTCACACCTTTTTCACAGAAATGAACCTTACTTAGCCCTGAATAGGACACCCCCAGCCAAATCATCACTGATGAGGGGTGGTGACCTCGTTGGACCCTCGGAGCAATCATGCTGGCTTCTTTACTATTCTTAGCGTATACTCTATCATTTTGACGGTTAAAATTTTCTTCGACTGTGAAGATTTTTTCATCAGTAAACAAGATTTTTCGATGGCCGTTTTGTGCGTACTGCTTTAGTAGAGCGCGACTTCGTGCTAACCTCATAGCCTTCAATCGTGCGTTTAGCAGATGGCCCTTTCGTCTACGGTAAGCGTGAAGCCCAAGGTCATCATTGATAATTTTTTTAAGGGAACTTCTCTTCACAGTCATCTGTATTGCCAATAACTTTTGCTTCCGGACGGGATTTCTCGTGATTCTCGCCTTCACTGCCTTGATCACAGCTGCTGTCCGAACGGTGCGTGGTCTTCCTGATCTTTTTCGGTCATCGACGGTCAAGGTATTACTGTACCTATGGATAGTGCGATAAATAAATTGCTTGTTGATTTTCAACTTTTGTAGCAACTTGAAAATCATATTCGGTGGCTGCCCACATTTGTGCAGAGCAATTATAGCGACACGATTCTCCTTCAACCCCCATTCCATGGTGAAATAAACAAAATATGATATACGTGTGGTATGGAATTATAGCTTATAAAACTGTCAATAATATGTCATTTTTATTTTTTCTTTTCATTTGTTTTAATGGCCAGTAATCGATAAAGAAACTCAGTAACAGAACTTTTGACCAACCTGTGTAGTTATAAGATTTTTTCATGAAAGTCTAACCAGTGTATCTCAATCCTTCTTCAGCAGATATCGAAGGACGACTTCCTGCCAAAGAAGATCTGCGAGCGATGCGTCACCCGTTTGGACCAACTGTACGAGTGGCGGCAGAGCTGCCTCAGCACCGACTCCGTGCTGAGGAACTACGCCGAGTCCATGAGGATCGTCACTTCCACCATCAACTTCCAGGTCAGTACAGTATAATGGGTAATCTTTCAAGATCTGCGAGCGATGTGTCACGCGTTTGGACCAGCTGTACGAGTGGCGGCAGAGCTGCC
This sequence comes from Agriphila tristella, assembly GCA_928269145.1. NCBI lineage: Eukaryota > Metazoa > Arthropoda > Insecta > Lepidoptera > Crambidae > Agriphila > Agriphila tristella. The sequence goes on along the minus strand of OV743439.1, from coordinate 7,743,022 downwards.
TCAGCACCGACTCCAAGTTAAGGAACTGCGCCGAGTCCATGAAGATCGTCACTTCTACCATCAACTTCCAGGTCAGTACAGTATAATGGGGTAATCTTTCAAGATCTGCGAGTGATGCAACACTTGTTTGGACCAGTTCTACTGCCTCAGCACCGACTCTGTGCTGAGGAACTACGCCGAGTCCATGAGGATCGTCACTTCCACCATCAACTTCCAGGTCAGTACAGTATAATGGGTAATCTTTCAAGATCTGCGAGCGATGTGTCACGCGTTTGGACCAGCTGTACGAGTGGCGGCAGAGCTGCCTCAGCACCGACTCCAAGTTAAGGAACTGCGCCGAGTCCATGAAGATCGTCACTTCAACCATCAACTTCTAGGTCAGTACAGTATAATGGGGTAATCTTTCAAGATCTGCGAGCGATGCGTCACCCGTTTGGACCAGCTGTACGATTGGCAGCAAAGCTGCCTCAGCAGTGACTCCGTGCTGAGGTTCTACGCCGAGTCTATGAGGATCGTCACTTCCGCCATCAACTTCCAGGTCCATATATTAGAAAAGTGGTGAATAAAAAGTAATCGAAATCGCATTATGTCCCGAAATGAAAAACCCTGAAGCATGCAGCGCAGTAAAGCTGTATAATTAATCGAAGAGCTGCCTCGAGGGGTGCTTACGCCGATTCCATGAAGATCCTCACTATCACCAAGTTTCAGGTTAGTACGTTAGAAGGTAAAACTAATAGAATATACTATACGACCTACTGTACCAATTACGGCAGAGTTCCCTCAGCACCAACTTCATGCTGAGGAGCTGAAGGAAAAGTGCCCATGATATCGCCATCCTACTCAACTTTTAAGTCCGTACAGCAGCATATGGCATAATGGGGTATCTTACAAAGTCTACGAGCGCTGCGTCATCGTTCTCCAAGAAAATGCAGACAAATGTGCCTGAATACATAGGAAAAATTAAAAAGCGCGTACCATGAGCATACTTTTATAGGACTCTCTCATTTGCCTAAGCCTACAATCCTACATGTGCTAACACAAATACGTTTATCTTAACTCGTTTATATTTCATTAATTTTATCGAATGTGTCCTGGGTGTGTTATTTATTACTATTACGTTTCAATTCAAAGCTTATCTTCACTATCGCGACTTCTCGTTGATATAAAAATCGATTGGTGTTTTATTTTTATTCCATGTGACAATAAACAGCGCTCCATTTTTACCAAGTTATCTCAGTTAATGAGAATTTTATTCACGTAACTCAAATATGTATTATTTTTTGAATGCGATATGATGGGCAAAACGATTAATATGATTTCTTATACTTATAAGTAAACTAGAATAATGTGTAGAACATTTTAGCACCCTCAAAGATAAAATGAAATCTTTAAACAACAGTCTCAAAATTAGAGGAGTCCCGTCCCGTGGTCCCTTCCTAAACATCAAGATTCAAGACTCCCAATTGCCGAAGTCTTATTTAGGAGGCATTGTGATGGTGTAGGCACGCGGGCGGTGCAAGGCGACTACCCTCTATCGATCCGTGCGGCCCAGCCGTATCGACCCCACCCTCGCCAATCTCAACCTTAACCCAACACAATAACAAACAACCGGCCTACATCACACGCCATTCCCAACCTAAGATAATACGAGCCAGAATCCACTTTCAACTACAACATCTTTGTTCGTACGGATAATGAATTATACGCTCTGCTCCGGTAGTTATAAGGTTGTCAACGAGGCTTGATGCGCAATACGACTATTGGGAAATTCGGGCACCGGCTACGCATGTCCAGAGACGTTTTGTTTTTATGACGCGCTCTATTATACCTATCTATGAAGATGTTCGCGTTACTCGCGCTCTTTGTAACACAAGACTGTCAGTAAAGGTCGTGAAATAAAAGCGCATTGCCTATTTTTAGCGATGATTGTAGCCACCTAGCTCCACCTCCCATCCCGGCGTGTGGTGAGTGCATTAGCACGCACCGCATCCAAGGTCGAAGGCGGCGCGGCGAGCTCGGGGGCACATTTAACCCTGACCTAGCGCGAGGTGAAGGATATTCCTACTACGGCCTCCCCCTGCCGCCCATCCCCCCTGACACCACTTGCACTGAACATTTCTACTTCCCCACGGTCCCCGACTGGGGTGATGACAGTTGCAGGTACAAAAACACACCACTCAAACGCTCCAACTTTTCATTGCTTCCTTACCCTTCTGTCGTTTGCGAGACACTTGATTTCAGCCATTGGTTTGCAATTCAAAGCAATTAAGTATTAAAATCTAAAAAGCTGGAATCTAAGTTTATTACGAATTAAAATAAAATTTAAAAAGCTTTAATTTTAAAATTTAAAATGCTGGAATCTAAGTTCATGACGACCTCCGTGGTCGAGTGGTTTGCACGCCGGTTTTCAAGGCGTCACCATCTCTCCCGGGTTCGATCCCCGGCTGGGTCAATGTAGAAAATGAACTTTTCAATATTGTCTCAGGTCTGGGTGTTTGTCATACCACCGTTGTTTCTGATTTCCATAACACAAGTGCTATAGCTACTTACTTTGCTATTGGAGCAATGTATGTGATGTTGTCAAATATTTATATTTATTATATTTACGAAGATTAGGTTAAAGAAAGTGGACAATGAGAATTACTAAATAACAAAGTGATCTTTCCACCGCCAGAAAAGCAAATTCAACAATTCAACCTTGATTTATTTACTTTCCAGTTACGGAGTTCCATTTGTTTTATGAAGATTAAATTACATCGTTCGTAGCAGAAATCTGATAGATAGTGTTAAAATGTTTGGTCAGGGATTTAAGATCTCGCGAGAGCAGAATTGCAGAGACTGCAATTCTGCTCGCTCTATTTCAGTAATATTAGCGTCTTTTCTTTTTTTATTTTATTTTAGTATTACATATTTTATTTTAGCTTCCGCCTGCGTCTTCGTCCGCATGGATATTTGAAAAATCCCTATGGAACCGTTCACCTTGATAAAAGGTATCCTATGTTATATTCCAGGTTATAAACTATCTGTGTGGCCAACATCCAAATCCGTTCAGCCATTTCTGCGTGATTAAGTGACAAACACCCAAACATCTAAACATATCCAAACTTTCACATTCATAATAAGTATTAGTAGAATATCATCGTTAACTATTAAAGCCTTAAAATTTTTGGAAATAATAATAAGTAAGAATATAAATTTATACACAAAAAACACAAAAAAACTAACAAACAATATTATAATAAATAAATAAATATTTGACAACATCACATACATTGCTCCAATTCCAAAGTAAGTAGCTATAGCACTTGTGTTATGGAAATCAGAAACAACGGTGGTATGACACACACCCAGACCTGAGACAATATTGAAAAGTTCATTTTCCACTTTGACCCAGCCGGGGATCGAACCCGGGACCTCAAGAGATGGTGACGCCTTGAAAACTGGCGTGCAACCAACTCGACCACGGAGGTCGTCAAAATATTGTTTCGTTTGGTCGAGAAGAACGCTTTATATTATAAATGTTGAGCGCTCTTGCTTCTGTTGATAAATTGGCCATTTATTATTATTTCGAGGATTTGCGATGAATTGCTTTTTTGCATGTTTCCTACTACTACGAACATTATAGAGGTACAATAAAGTTTATGATGTAAGAAATCGTTGTATATCTGTTACCGCTAAAGTACGGAATCCTGCACATCAGCTGATCGAGTTCCGCAGTTAATTTTTTCTTAAAGTAGCAGATTTCCGCGGTTTACCTAGTTTATCTGCATATTACGGATGCTACACTGTTAAAGTGCGGAAAACAGTGAGAACTTGTAGCCAAGGCTTCAAGAAAATTAAGTTAAAGAGCTATTTATTTAAACTAAATTTTATAAAAACGACGTTTTTTGGCGCTTCGCCGGCCGCTACAGCAAGCTCGCTCCGCTCGCTCGGCTCGCGCGTTTTTGGTCGCAATACTAACTAACGTAACCTTACTTTTTCCAGGGCGGGGGGTTTAGCCCCCCCGAGCCTATGTTACAGGGGGGGCATCCTGGGAAATCTCGGCTTTACAATGCTGTCAGCATAAATGGCGCTAATAGTCCGTGAGCCCGCGACAGTATTGCCTACGTCATATGACATCACGATGAAATGCATGGCATACGGTCGGAAAAGTTGTGCTGAGCGAGGATAAGAAGATTATCGCAAATAAAATTGGCCGGAAGCTTGAGAAAATCTCCCACTTCCGGTCAAAATTTTAAGATTATATTTACGTCATGTGACATCAGTAAGAGACCGGTGTCGTCATTTAGTTTTCAATCGTAGAGAGAGTAAACATAAGTCTGTCAGTTCTGAAATGACTATAAAACAAAAAATTTAAATTCAAGGTATTCCGGCCATTTCAGAACTGACAGACTTATGTTTACTCTCTCTACGATTGAAATAGTAGTTTGTTACACAAGGGACGTAAGTGAGCTATTACAGAACAAGATCCAATTTGGCGTCCGTGCGAGCGCAGCTCGCAAAGGGCGCTAATGGATCGAGGGTGTAATAGCTACTTACAACCGAGGTAAGCATACTACTTTACATCATTCATGCGAGGTAAATTTAATAAAATAAAAATGAAAATAAAAATCAAAATCAAAATCAAAATCAAAATCAAAATCCAAGGAGTTTTGCATAGCTTGAACGGAAATGAAATGCCGCCATATTTATTGTTTTTTTTTTCAGTAAAAAGTTTCCACAGTTTATAATATAAGAAAAGAGATTGGTTCACTAAGGAGTTTTAAATGCTTGAATTGTAAAGTGTACTTTACAGTTAAAGCATTCACCATGCTTGAATTGTAAAGTGATTTGAAAATGGAACGTTCTATCTAAACAATGCACTGTGTTGCACATGCCAACTTACACGGCCTCTTACTATACTAGTAAATCCTAGTTGCCGAGCAGTATGATGTAAACTAAATGACGACACCGGTCTCTTACTGATGTCACATGACGTATTAATCTTATAAGTACATCCGAAAGTCAGTTGAATTTGGCACAAACTACAAACGTAATTTAATGAGATAATTTTGCTTTGATAAAATAGTTCATAGTAAAGAATTGACGTTAGTTGTCGGACACGCTAAAATATATCGTGTAAAAGCTAAAATCCTGGAAAAGCACGCTATGGTAAAATGAGCGCCATCTATTTGGCCTATAGTTTCGAGTCCAGTGGTGATGTTTAACCTTAATGTGCACGCTAACTGATTTACGCACTTTAATGGTGACATTAATCTATATTACACATTTTTGCATATTTAGCACAATATAAAAGACATCAACGCGCTTAATGACCCACAGGATCTTTTTCAAAATTACAAATAACTCTCTTTTAAAAAATTGTTATTTTTTTTCTTAATTAAGGAAAGAGAAACGCATGCCATTACTCGCTCTGTTTTTCTTCCCCTTTCCCGTTCACCCCACGTGAAGGTGCGTTAAAGAAAGTCGATCGATGAAAGTACTTTTGCATTGGTTTGCACTAGGTGCATAGGGCCGGCGAAGGGAGGCAGTCACGCTTCTCACTCGCCAAGACGCCCTTGAAGCCGAGTAACCTCTCGCAAGATATGTGCGCCTAGTACTTTTCAGACGCAAATATTGTAATGTGTGTGTGAATGAACGAAAATAGAGTGATAATGATTATCTGTAAAGTGAATGTTAATAAAAACCAAACTTTATATTTTATTAGTCAAGTGTAGAAGATGCAAATTAGTTCGTATTACTGTCAACTATGGGATTTGGGAATCGGTGTAAGTACAAGCTTATTTACTTACAGACAGACGACAAATACTATTTTATCGCTA